>JAHRHJ020000543.1:0-464334 GCA_019776745.2 Taxus chinensis | reverse complement strand
CTCCTAACCTGAAGGGGTGTGATGGTAGGGTCTGACATAATAGCTACTCAGAGACTCCAATCGATGTCTAGCTCAGCTGAGATTCTATTGGTGGGTTGTGGAATATGTGGAAAGTATCTTGTAGGTGCCTTGTATGGGTTTCTAGACAAGGTCATGGAAATTGAGACAAGAGATTTATCGGCGCTGCAAGAACTAAGGGTGATTCTCTAGTCTCGTCTAGAAAGTCTTAGCCTGATTGGTTGCTATGTTCAAAAATGAAAGCTGTGTGCTAATATCAGGAAGAAACAGTGAGGATATGAATACCTGTGTGTGTAGGCTAGTGTCAATATCTAACTGACTAGTAGGTCTGTCGGGTTGCAGGACCTGTGGGTCACAACCAAAGACTCATTGAGGGTGAGGCCCCGGAATGGTCATACATGCAATCAAATCCTATTCCCTGGAGCAGTCCAAAAGTCATAGGCCTTGTTAGCAGCTATGTTTAAAGTCTCTAACTATCTTATTTTCTCTGTGTATGTGGTGGGTGTGCGTACTATTGTTAAGCACAAACTTGTGTCAATGTCAGTTACTAACTCTGTCCCATTGGGTTGTGGGACCAGAGGATCACAACCGTAGGTATTTTCCTACTGCGGACCGTTGATGGTCATAAAAAATGAATTTGATTCATTTTCTATGAATAAAATATCTATTAAATGAAATCTAAACTATATTTTTGGTGTTTTCTCAATATATAAGAACAAAACAATAAAACAAGCTAATCTACGGAAATAAATATTTTTGTGATTTTCTAACTTTTTAGACAATGCATCTAATCTAACAAACAATTTAAAGAAAACATATAGCTGGCTAGATGTAGCTAGCTATCTGTGCAGATGTGTGAATCTAAATCTAAGATCTAATCTAATTCAAATAAAATCTCTCCAACTCTACCTCAACAGTGAAGAATAAATCATGACTCTAACAAAGCTATCATTCACCCACTATTTCCCTGGCAATATTGAAGAGAAAAATTCTTATTGACTTGATCTACTTGTAACTATCTGCTCAATTGAAATGAATTGTTTCTCTACTTTATTTGATATGTAATTTGACAAAACAAAGAAAACAAATAAACAACTCCAACTTGGAAGAGCAAGAGCTTTGGTAAATCTGGAAGTATGAGTATCTCTCCCCTAAGTTGTTTCCTTTCTTTCTCTGAGCCTTCATGTGAGTCCAATGATGGGAATGCAAAGAACAACAACAAGAGGATGGCACTTGAGCGATGGAAGATTGGAAGCAATCTGGGCGTAATGCAGGTAGAAGAAAGATAGCACAAGAGATCTAAACTTGGCTATGCAATTCCTAACAAGATTATTAGAGCAAAACAATGCAAAATACATAAAATTCTCAGGGCCTTTGCTTGAATACAAGCATGGAATATATATGAATGGAGGATAGAAGGTTACTTCATGCACAAGGAATTGAAGAGGCAATTCCACTCATTAAATCTATTTAAAAATAGAAGGAACTAGGAGAACCAAACAAACGAAGCTATTTTTAGCAAATTTGATTCACGGATGTGTTCTAAAGATAAACTTAAGTGAATCGTTGCATGCAATTTATCATGTGAAGATTCTGGAAAAATTGATCAGGACCGCTACCCTGTGTAGGGTGGGGGTTTCATGATTGCCGCCCTAGTCAGGGCGGCGGTTTGTGAACCGCCGCCTAGGTAGGGTGGCGGTCCTGGCATTGAAGGCCAAAACAAGCACATAATGAAAGAGGAAAAGGAAAAAATGTAAGGAAAAGATAAGTAAGGCTATCTAGGCCACAAATATATACTGCAAATGGGTTTTTGGAGCTCGAACACCTTCTCGAAAGGATTTTGAATCATCACTAGGGACCTTTATAACCATTTTCCCGCCAATGTAGCACATGCAATTTTGGGTGCGTACATATTGCCCCCTCAGAGAAGCATCTTAGCCATGAAAGAGGCGTAAAACATAAAGTCTGAGTATGGCATTTCCAAAATGGGAAGTTAGAGGCTATACCTAACATGCCCATGTGTCAAAATCTCACTGTCCAAGTGCCCACTACCTGCAAGAGACAAATAAGACTCAAGTGTAGATAGATAAAATATTAAAAATTAAACACTAATTTAAAATGACAAGAGGACTTACCATTTGTGTGGGAATGTAGAAATTTACCTGCACCAATGCTTCAACCCTGTGAACACATATACTCAAGATGAAGTTAGAAGTACCATATATATATCAAAACAAATTCATTTTCTAATTCATTTGGGCAATGTTGATTTGGATTGTTTGATTGATTTGGAGCTCTAGATTTACGATGATCATTTTTGACGAGAATACAGTCAATACGTTCATGTCGAGATCGTGATCATGCCTCCACGTGTGAGAGATTGACCAACGTGCTTCTAGGTTAGTTATTTCCTTCTTTATCTTTTTGTACCCTAAAAGTTTAAATGTTGAAAATTTCACCTAGGGGGGGAGATTTTCAAAATTTTTAATCATGAATAAGTCTTTAGGGGGGGGCGCCCATAGGTCTTGCTTTTGTTCTAGCAAAAATGGTCAATTTTATCATTTTTTTGGTCTTCTTTAGGGTTCACGGTGTGTTTTGAAATTTGGTTTAGGACCGCCGCCCAAAGCAGGGTGGCAGTCACAGGTCCACCGCCCAACTCAGGGCGGCAGTTCGGGAATCACTGCCGTGCATTGGGCAGTGGTTCTGGACATAACGTTAAAACATGCTCAAAACTTGAACCTTTTTTGGATTTTTGAGAGTTTACTATGTTTTTGATGAGCTTATTGTGTGGCGTGCTTTACTAACTTGCTCTTTTCTCATGTTTTGGTGGATGTAGAAAAAGGTGGAGTACATATGTTGGAGCACAGAGAGAGAGAGTGAGATTGGCTCGCTAGGATTTTAGATCAGCTGACCCAGGTTGAGATAGATCTTCTATAACAGGCATGCATCTGGTGGATAGCATGAGTGCCCCATGTTGCTCCTACTAGTCATATTCTGTGTGACTTATTTTCTTACTGGGATGCAGACTGGAACACTTTCTGGTTCCCAGGTGTCAGGGGGAGTGGACCATCACTTTGGAGGATGTCTATCACATTCTTGGTCTCCCAGTACTTGGTAGGAAATTGACATTGGAGACAGCGGGGTCTAGAGCCGTGATGAGACAATAGGCTACATACATGGGAGATGCTATTGTCTCTTCTGGCTCGAAGAAGGGAATAAAGGTTTGGTCTATTGCTACTGCTCCCATTCCTACCCTCTGAGAAATCCATCATGGGTATCCTATCCTCAAGACTGATCGGGGACAAGGGGGGAGATACACTTTTGTACTGCTGGGGTCACATCATTGCATAGATCAAGGCTCATGGCCATAGGTATGCCTAGGGATCAGATATCCTAGGGACCACATACCATGATTTATACAAAGTTGTGAGATTGTAAGGGAAGTCATTGAGCCACCCCACTCTGGTTATGAGTTGGGTCTACGAGTGTTTCATCATGTATGGAAGGCGGTGGAGGTGTCAGATCTAGGGGTTGTCCAGGAAGCTAGATGGACAGGCATGTCAGTGCTCCGAACTCCACATCAGTTGGTGGCCTCTCTAACTATGACTGACATGACCCCCACACCCTATCAGGATATGGAGTGAGGATACTGCGATGATGGTAGCTTGCTCTTCCATAAGCAAGATAGTTGACAGGGCCGAGAGACTAAAGATTAATCCCTTTGACTGGGTGCCTCATTAGTTCGGTCTTCCATACCCTGTCATGCTTCCTCTAATGAAACCTATTTACAAGACTATCCAGGATGCATGAAGAGGTCCTAGAGGGGATCTTGGATGGACAGTTGTTACTCCTGGTGTGCCTATTGTAGTTAGGTGTGTAGTTTAGGCTCAGTGAGTAGCTGGTGCTCCTTCAAGCACCTTTACTTTAGATTGGAGTGGCTCCTAATCATAATGGGGAGGAGGATGATATTATTTACTTGGAAATCAATTCTAAGGAGGAGGTGGGAGATGACACAAAGGGGGAGTCAGATGGAGAGGAGGATGAGGGGGCAGGACCTTCGGAGGGAGATGACAGTGACCCTGAGTGGCATGACTCCTAGGAGATCCTCAGAGTAGTGCATGAGGAGGCGAGCGCAGAGAGAGAGACTCTAGTCTCAGAGGAGACCCTTGGAGGAGATGATGAGTTTGTGATGGGAAAACACCATGCCTTTGGATTCGGGGAGGCTACCACAGCCACCAGTAGCACCTGCTGCAGCAGCCGCTGATCCCACATGGATGCTCAGAGACTCGAGTATGTTCAATACTACTCTCTCTATTTTTCTTATTGATTTTCACATGTTTAGTTTAGTATTCTCTTTTGACTTGCATTTTGTGATTTTCTCTTTTCTCACTATCTTTTATTTTCCTTTTTGTAGAGTTTGCACATGAGTGGCGAGAGCTCATTCGGTGAATATGTGTGGACACCCTGTTGATCCCCTCAGGGGAAGACTCAGCCCGAGTTAGCTATTGATTCAGGGAAGCCCTTAGCCACTGGCTGACATACCAATGTATTTTCTCATGTATGGAAGAATGCAGAGATGGTTACCTCCCTTCATGCCATAGTAGCCAGGTACGAGACCACCGAAGCACTTGATGAGATGAAGCCATTCTCATAGTGAGGCTACGGGTAGTGGGTGCCACCATGAGCACTCACACCATTCAGTCCATTCTCAGTGCCGTCGTATTCACAACAGGAGCCCTAGGTTTGGCCGCGCACCATCTGAGGGATCTCATAGGGATTGACAGGCCGCTAAGCATTTATTTCTTTGATACCATTTTTTGACATTATATGTTTTTTGTGTGTGTTTCGGGCTCGTTGCGAGTGTTTTTGACCATGCCTGGCGCATGATGACATTATATACAAACTTGATCCATTATGATATACAAACTCTATTTTTGGTTTGGCATTCCATTGTATCCGAGTTGAATCTCTTTGTCTTATCTCCCATGTGTAATCTAGATGTTTAGAGTTTTTGCTTTCCCATGCTTTTTAGAATGTATAAAATGGATGTGAAATGATAACAAAATGATTTCTTTTTGTATTTCATGATGTTGATATATGATGATGCAAACACAATGTGATCTTAAAACTTAGTTTCTTTTGCAATTTTCGGTACTTCGTATTTGTCTTGACAAAACATGATGACATAATGATACGATGAATAGATATGCTTGCCCCACTCCTAACCCCACACAACTAGTAAGATGTGAGGGCTCAACACCGAGAGCTCAGAAAGGCACAAGCCATGAAATTTGTTGAATGGTAGTGGTGAGACAAAGACAGAGGTTTGACAGAGCCAAATTGGGACACTACAACCTTGACCCCACTAATGCTACCTCATAGTTTAGAATGTGAATTACTCTACAATTTATCTAGAATTGGATCTGTAGATGGCCACTTGGTTGAAAAAATATGGTTTTAAGGTTTTGAATTCTTCTTGGAATTTTGAACATCTAATCCACTTTGGTTTGACTTAAGATTTCCCAGTAATTGGTCTAATTGTTTATGACTTTCAAGTTTTTCAAAGAGACCCCCTATACCTTGCCCCATGATACCAGTAGGAAGCACATGGGCTCATCACCATGGAAAAAGCATAGGCAAGTAAGGAAATTTCCTTCCTTTCCCAACCCTATGTCACTAGTAAGAGACGCAGGATCAACACCGAAGGTTGGTAGGGCAAAAAATGCATAAAATAAAATATTCTGTTGATTTGTACTTGACTTACTTATTTGGGCAAAATATTTAGAATGTTATTATTTCCAAGGAGATGTATGTGGGATGGATGTGACACCATGAAGCTTCTAGAACAGACCATGAACAAAAGACACCTATCCTAAGAAGAAACCAAAAGTAGAACCAAGTATGCAGGCCTTAGTATGGTTACTGTCAAAACTTTGTCTTATCCTACTGGAACTGATGAAATGATGAAAAAATAGTTGATGATACAATGAAGATTTGAAGAGACACGATTTGAATGTTTTTCCAATATTTTCAGAAGTTCTTGGGGATTGCTATAAGGATAGCTCCTTGATCACACTTTTTACAAAATGAACGAACAAATGAAAATGTAATGCAGATGCAATAATGTACATATGAGAATGCTGATGGATCATGCGTAGTATCTCTTTAGGTGAAGGGAGTTCACAGATTCACTAAAATCCTCACCTTTTAGAGTACACAACTGGAATGCACCATTTTTGTAATCTTCCACCACTCGATATGGACCTATCCACCTAGGTCTAAACTTTCTTCCCTCACCAATCTTCTTGTCAATTTGGATATTGAGTCTTAATACCAAATCTCCTTCATAGATCTTGCGTTCATACACATTTTTATTGTATTGCCAAGCCATGTGGTCATCGTAGTGCTATTGCTCAACATTCAATCTAACTTCATCGAGGATTTCTAATTGGGAGAGACGAGCTTCTCGATAACCCTCTTCTCCTAGGATCCCATGTAACGAAATATGGAGGCTGGGTAGTTTGACCTCTAGTGGTAGAACTTCCTCAGCATCAAACACTAAAGAAAAGGGAGTTGTTCCTGTTGGTGTTCTAACCGAAGTTTGGCTGACCCACAAGGCCAGAAAAATCTTTAGATGCCAATCTCGTTTATTCTCCTTGAACAATTTTTAGAAGAATGAACTTTAAAGTCTTATTGGTAGCCTTGGCTTGTTGATTAGCGTGAGGGTGATAGAGAGAAGCTGTGTGATGACTTATTTTGAAATTTGCACACAACTCACGCACCTCGTCATTTTTGAAAGACATGCCATTATCAGAAATAATGACCTGTGACACCCCGTATCTACAAATGATCTTATTCAAGATGAACTTAGTGATTATAGAGCCAGGGATAGTGGTAAGGGGAATGGCCTCTACCCACTTGGTAAAGTACTCCATGGCTGTAATTATGAAATTATGGCCATCCATTGATGAGGGAGATAATTTCGCTATCAGATCTAGGCCCCAAGTGGAGAAGGGACATGGAGTTGCGATCGGTTATAAAACTTGTGCCGGTATGTGGATTTCACGGGAAAACTCTTGACACTTGTGGCATCTGCATACAAACTCTACTGCATCATGTTTGAGGGTGGGCCAGAAATAGCCCATCTGATGTATATTTTGGGAAGTAGTGTGGCCACCAAAGTGACCACCACATACCCCGCTATGTGACTCATAAAGAATCTTTTCAGACTCTTCATAATCAACACATCTCAATAGCATTCTGTCAAAGGCTCTGCGATAAAGCACATGTTCCAGGATGATGTACTTGGTGGCAATTTTGTGTAACTTCCTTCTTTATTGTGACATTGCCCACACCAAATTTGGGTCTTACGACACCCTGTACCCCGTATCTCGTCCCGCAACCTAACCCTACCTCACCACCTAAACCTTACACACCTAATGATTTATTAATTACCTTATAATTAATAAATCCACATCTCCAACCCCGCCACCTCATCTCGCCACCTCACCATGACCTAGCCCTAACCCTAAACCAACCTAATTAAGACCTATGACTTGGTCCAGACCCACACCCATGACTCATTACCCCTCACCCACACCAAAACGAGCCTAATAATGACTTGACCAAGCCCACAACTGATCCCTCGGGAGAAAAGGAGGGAAAGATGGCTATTTTACTAAAAATAGCCACTTTGACCTAACCGACATCGGTTCCTACTCGACCGCCGTCGGTTACGTAACCGCCATCGGTTCCCTGTTAATGACCTCCCCCAACCAAAAAGAGAGGATCCGGAATTCATTTGGCAAGAAGAAAGAGAAGTGAAACAAGTAGAAGAGGTTGCAGAGAAGAGGATCGAGCCCAAGACTGTAACTGAGCAACTGGATCACTGTCACACTCGTTCAAGCATTGGAAAAGACTGAGGATAGCTTCATCAGCTCGCTTTCCAATACCGGATCATCCCAACTAAGCCTTACTGTCGCCACCATTTCCTTGGACCTGTATCTTCATCAGGAACCAGTAAGTAGTATCTTGTAGTTCTTTGTTATCATTCTGCTTTAATTCATATTAAAAGGGGAACTGACCACCTTCGAAAGGAAGTCTAATATTTCCTGGGCCTAAGGTAGTTCCCTCAATTATTGTCTAACTAAGATCTGGTGGTCTTGTATTCTTACTTACAGGTAGTCCTTCCTAGACAAAAAGGAGTTCTTCACAATCGATCTGATCTCTCTACGGTACGCGCACACCTTCCCAACACTCAACAGGTATTCCTCCTAGCCCTAACCCTTATCTGTTTCTCAAGAGAATGAAAGGATAGAAGCAACTCTATTCCGGAACCAAATTCTGTGTGAAACATTTTGGCACGCCCGGTGGGACCCTTTTCGGGTTTCTTTCTTTCTTGCTTGCTTTCATATAGGGAGCACACTTGCTGTTTCTTTCTTCTAAATATTCACAAAATATTTTGTCATTTTGGTAAAAGAATTTGTTTTTCTTTCACATCTTTGCATTAGTGAAAGTCATCTTCTTTGCTTCATCGAATATCATTTTCGATTTGGGTTTAAAACACGTGCATCACATTCTTGCTTGCTGTTTTTAATTCTAGTGAACGTAGATTAAGTAACAGGTCGTACACGTGGGGGTGATATCCACGGTATTGACGAGAAATTAATCTTACTCTCACTGCACAACACATACCAAATCACATCATAATCAACACAACAGCTCAAACATCCCCCCTTCCCGCGGTATTCCTCCGCCCGATTGAGGTAGCCTTATGAGCCAAAACAAACTTGACATCTCCCTTAGGTCTCTTGTTTAGGATTGACATCATCTGGCATCTAAGGCATAAGCCCAAAGTGATTAAAACTAATCCTAGGGTTAGTCTCTTGATTTGCTTGTGCATCTTGCTTGTTTTTTAGTTCTGTTTCTCTGTCATACACTGTTTCAGTGATCACTTCAAGACAGTTTGGTAGGTATATTAAGCATTGTTATCCCCAAACCAGCAGCTTCTTACATCCTCTCTTTGCTTTCACAGTGACCGACACCGGTCCTATACTACCGACATCGGTTAACTGACCGACGCCGGCTACATTCTGACCGACATCGGTTATCTGACCGATATCGGTTACTGTGTTTAACAGTTCTTGACAAACCAGCAACCTATCAATTCCAACATTTTGTTGTTGTTTCTGTTCCGATTGATTAAATCCCTGTTGTGTCCTCTTGTCCATGGTTGTTATCACCCAGAAACAAGCTGCAGCCATGGTTTCACATGCCTGTTCCGTGCCTTTGCCTGAGTCACCCCCTTCACATCCTATGGGGAATCCTACGGATACCAGTAATTTTCCCACGATCCCTGTAGGAGATAAGGAATTTGCCAAATTTTTGGATGCTAATCCTAGCGCCGTACAATATTATTTGTCTCATACCCCTGACCGTACACCCGACGGTCAGCTCCTCGTTGGTATGCCTATTAGTATCGCCGCTCACTTAGCCCCTTCCCCACCTAATAACTCCGCTTCACCGTCTTCATCCTTAGCCCCGTCTCCCAGCTCAGTAGCTTCGGTGGTTCATACTGCACCAATTGGCTTTCCTTTCATTAATCTGGGGCCCCACATGTCACTACCATCCACTGACCCTACCTCATCTCTCTCACAGACTGTCTCTTTTATAACTTGCTCTCTGCCACCTATACACACGAGCTTTCCCTCACAAGCTCTGCCCACCTTTTCATTTCCACAAATTCATCCGGTGGCCTCAACCTCTTATATAGGACACCCTTATTCGGCTGCCCCAACACATTCATCACCATTATCTTATCAACATTCAATCCCACCATTGTCTAGTAGCGGCTCTTGGACCAATCCTCCTCTGTTTACAACGACAACACCATCATCTAACCCAACCAATGATTTAATCAAACAGATGATGGACAAGATGCAAAATCTTGAGGCTTCTGTTTCAGGAAGTCGTAACACCCTGACATACGAGCAAGTTTGTCGGGAGCCTATTCATCCTTCTGTCCCCCTTCATACATATCCTCCTCAATGGGAATTACCAAAATTTACTCGCTTTAATAGTAAGGAGGACCCTCAACAACACTTGCGATCGTTCAGACATGCCTGCTATCTGATTGCTCATGACGATGCCTTACTACTCCGTACCTTTCCCATGTCCTTATCAGGACCTGCCTTGGAGTGGTACAGTGCTTTAGCCCAGCACTCAATCTTCTCCTTTAACCAGTTAGCCCAATCTTTCTTGGATCACTTCTCCATCAATATTGCCAAGAAAGTATCCATTACCGACCTCTATGCCATCCGACAATTTGAAGACGAGTCTATCGCAGATTTCGTTGGACGATGGCGGGGCCTCATCAACCAACTTACTTACGCCTTACCTCAGGCCGAGCTCATCGAACTCTTTACGCGGGCCTGCGCTAAACACATTTCTCCCACCCTCCAAATTCAAACTTTCCGCACCTTTGATGAGGCCTTTACTATGGCTCGGAAACTAGAGATTCGAGCCTTAGAGGAGGAGAAATTGAGGTTACGCAACAAAAGCTCAAATTTCCGGACCCAAGACTCTACCACCAAACCCAACACCACCAACTCTCACGCATCGGCTGCTTCGAAATCAAAGGGTGCAGTACACGCAGTGACGGTCAAATCTCAAGCACTGTCTAATACCCAGCCGAAAGCCACCTATAAGTATAAAGCCGAGCCCATCAACTACACTCCCTTGGGAGAAACTTATGGTGTGATCTTAGACAAATTGCTTAAAGCAGGAGCTATCACCTTGCCTCCTGTTAAACCTCACTCCGGGTTTGATTCCACCCGCGCTATTCCTTCTTGGTATAAAGAAAATGACTTCTGTAACTTCCATCGCGTGAAGGGACATAGTCACGAAAACTGCAAGATGTTGAAAAACATAGTGCAGGAAATGGTTGATGCAGGGGATATAACTCTCGATAATCCTAATGCCCCCGCTAATCAAATTTAAAAATCTTCAACAAACCATTTCCAAACCATGCATCTAACAGTAACACAAACCAAGACACCTCAGCCGAGGAGAAGAGTGTGCATGAGATCCATGCGATTTTCAACTCCCAACCCAGGGCTTCCATTGAGGAAATTCTGAATCAAGCTTCTTCACCAACGCAGGGATTCTCGCCCCCTTCTCCTTCATCAGGACAAGAGGACAGTCCCGCTATTCCTTTACCCATAAAGGAATTAACCGCCCAGAGTTCTCTTCTCACAAATGAACCTTCTTACACCACATCCCTGCAAGATTGTGAGCGGATGTTATCTAACTTATCTATTTCCCAAACATCTCCTTCCACCACTCTTGCTGCAACAGAAGAAGGCTTGCCACTTTTTCTGTCATCCTTAGAGGAGAAACCCCTTGAGCCTACATCACCAAACTCCTTAATCATGACGGATCCCCTCGAGCATGCCCTCCTACCTATTAGTTCTTCATCACCTAAATCTTTCCAGCGACCGGTTGACCTCTTAACACCCATTGATACAGCGCCTCATTTACCCCCTGTATCACACCCACAGTGGACCGGAATCACAACCCACCTCTCTTCCATACCAAAGTTCCTGTTCACACGTGAAGATTGTCATCCCTCAGAAGATAGACGAGTCTTATGGGAGCGTTTGAGTACACCATACTCTACTCAAATGCAGATGACTAATCCAGACACCTCTACCATATACCCGAGGTGTTTACAAAAGCTCAAAATGCCTATGTCCTCACCTTCACCCCCCTCATCTCTATCGAATCCCTCAGCCACCTCTATCAACCTAACCAAACCTTCCCTTACGCTTGGAACTTCACCAATTCCCAGCCTGACACACCCACCTAAACGGTTAAATTTATCCAAAAATAATTCCGTCAATCCACCTAGGAGACAGACCTAATCTCCTTGAGTCCAATCTATGCCTCTGCCACAACTAAAACCCTCACCCCCGATCACACCGATACAGCAGGCACGGCTTCAGCCTTCACCATCACACCTACCTTCTATATTAGGGCCTCACCCCTCCACCTTGCCTCAATACACCTTGCCTCCCACATCTTCTTTAACACGACCTATACCTTTTGCACCCCTACAGACACTCACGGGTGTCTCAACACCGTCGCCCCAAGTATCTCACCTACCTGCCAACCCTAAGCAAACTCGATCATCGAAGGACTTGTTTGCTGTCGCTCCTCTCTCCCCGTGGTTGTTTCCTGCCACCACGTCAGCTGGGGCCTCATCATCTAACCATCTAAACATAACTTCTACGCAGAAGAAACCACGCCTCGTTAAAACCAATCATCAAAGTCCCTTGCCTAAATCACCACCCATACGAACCACTCGTACCCAACCATTACCAAAACAATCAAAAATCTCACCTACTCAATCAACAGCCTCATGTTCATTTGAATTTGACCCGCTCAAAGGATCTTACTCCAAGATCCTTTATATGTTGGTAGGGGATGCGACCATTTCCCTACCCCCGCTCAGATTCTATGATCCATCTAAACCTCGACCTATAGGTTATGATGAATCTAAAATTTGTGCTTACCATCGCACACTAGGACACGATGTAGAAGGATGTAAAGCTTTGAAAGCCATCCTTCGCCAGTCACCTATCTCGGATAGACAGCCTAAGAAAGATAATTTACGGAGAGAGAAGCCCTTAGCTTCGATCCCTTCTCCTATACCACCTGTCCCCACCTCACCAAAATCTATCATCATTGTAACCCCACCTCTCGAGAGCAATGACTTATCCCCGCCATCTTCCTCCTCTCGTATTCACGAGATCAACATGATTAACATTGCTACTCGAGGTCAGAAAAACAATGGAAAAGCTAAAGAAAGCACACCTGCGGCCTCTCTTTCTCCTTCTGCCATCCTGATTGCACCACCACCTAAAGTGGTCATTCGTGGACCTGCCTATCCCGCCTCTGATGGAGTTTCCCACCGCACCATGATCAAACAACTTCACCAATCTCCTGTCAAAATGACACTCTATGATCTCATTCAAACATCTGAATCGCATCGACAAGCTTTAATTGAGATCCTTCAAGGGATAGATGTCCTACCTAACGAAACCTTTCCCGTCACCTCCATTTTAACACCCAACCACGTCACTTCTCTCACCAAACAACCTACCTCCACAACCACTTCTGTCCCTGTACAGCAAGCCGCTGCTGTCAGTTTTTCCGAAGAAGAAATTGTCGTCTTTGGTGCAGAAGATCCTGATCCAGCTCTTTTCATCTCAGCTTACGTCTGGGACATCCGGTACATCGTGTTATGATCGATGGGGGAGCTAACCTAAACATCATCTCTTCCAAAGCCTTCCAACAGATGAATATCCTTCCTAGTTGCATGTGTGCCAACCCCACCATGTTGCGTTCATTCAACGATGCTATTACTTCTACCTTAGGCACCGTGATCCTTAACATTCGTGTAGGGCCACGTACCTTACCCGAACTCTTCTATGTCCTTGAGGGAGAATTCCAATACAACATATTGTTAGGCCACCCTTGGATCCGAGCTATGGTATGCGTTCCCTCCACCTTACATAGATCCATCAAATTCGAGTATGAGGGGAAGTCTTACACCGTCAAAGTTGACGCTTCCCCTTTCAAAACCTGCAATATGTTATATCACCCTAATGATGTGCTTGTACCAGTCAAGGCACCCATTGATCCAGCCCAACCATCTACTTCAACCACGCCTCAACCATCCACCTTAACCACACTCACACCTTCGACCAATGAATCCACCGCCGCGAATACCACTTCCTTCCCCGCGGACAACATCCCAACTTCAGATCCCTTGGTAGATGTTTTTCAACACCTTACGCTAGGGGAATACCACCTATACAATGTTAGCACCTTCCATACCCCACAGGAGTACGACAGTTACATGCACATCCTACCTACGACCGTCGTGTGGGGGAGGTGATCTCCTACGGACCACCTAATTGCCGCACCAACCTAACATATGGGGGTGTCGACACATCCTCTGTCACCCCTGAACCTCCCCTTGGTGTGGTTCCCTTCCAATCTGATTTTTGATATCTAACCAACCGTCGTTTCGCCCTCACCTTCCTGACGCGTTGTGCTTGGAAGGGTTTTGGTTTCGGTCTTTATGAACAAGGCCGACATACGATCATTCCCGTAACTACCCGCAAACACAAAGATCGTCGTGGTCTTGGATTTTTTGAACCACCTACACCAAAGAAACCTCATGTCAATTGTATCCAGGAAAACAATGAAGTCACCCCTTCCGAACCATCATCGCCCATTTTTCCATCTTCACCCACAGAATCGATAGACCCGGAATCTATCCCTCCTAACTTTTTTTTTTCGTGAATGCTATCTTCCTGGGTCCTCTCACTTATCAACACGATAGTGAGGACCCATCTTCTCTCCCCCTTTTGTATCCAGATATGATCGAAGAAGATTCACCTTCAATTAATGTTGTGGAGTGCCAGGATGATGACTCCATCCTCACCTACCTTGGTGCGGATGACTCTTATATTCAACGTGCCTTACCATCTGACACCCAAACTATGTTGAATGAATCAACTATAGAAATCAACATCCACACGGAGGACGATCCTCACATTTTAAAGATCAGACAATCTCTCAACGCATTAGAACAAGACGCCTTCACTACCTTCCTCCGTGCCCGTAATCAAGCTTTTGCTTGGTCCTACGCCGACATGCCAGGAATTGATCCTGACATTGCTGTCCATAACATCACTCTGAAACCAGACTCTAAACCAGTTAAACAGAAACTAAGAAAAATACATCCACGCATTGCCCTCTTGGTGAAAGAAGAGCTTCAACGCCTCCTTTCTGTTTCTTTCATCTTACCTATTGACTATCCGCAATGGATTTCTAATGTCGTACCTGTCACTAAAGCGACGGGGGGACTTCGGATATGCACAGATTTTCGGACCTTAACCTCACTTGCCCAAAGGATGACTTCCCCTTACCTAGCATTGATCAACTTGTTGATCTCACTGCGGGCCATGAGATGCTTTCTCTCATGGATGGCTTCTCGGGATACAATCAAATTTTGGTAGCCCCGGCCGATCAACATAAAACCACCTTCATTACCCCCTGGGGGACCTTCTGCTATCGTGTCATGCCATTCGGCCTTAAGAATGCTGGTGCGACCTATCAGCGGCTATGACTTATATTTTTCATGACATTATGCACACTATCCTCGAGGATTATGTCGATGATCTTCTTGGAAAATCCAAACATCGCAGTGAACATCTCGATGTTTTAACCATTATTTTCGATCACCTGTTACAATACTGTGTTCGTCTTCAACCAAAGAAATGTGTCTTTGGCATCCTTTCGGGAAAACTCCTTGGCTTTATCATCTCTTTGCGTGGCATTGAGGTCAACCCAGCTAAAGTCAAAGCTATCCTAGAAATGCCCCCACCCACTAACCTCAAACAATTGCGTAGTTTGCAAGGCAAACTCCAATCTATCCGGCGTTTCATTTCACAACTCTCGGATCGATGTCAACCTTTCCATCATCTCCTTAAAAAGGACATTGTCTTTCAATGGAGCGAGGAGTGCCACCAAGCCTTTGAGGCTCTTAAAGCTTATCTCTTGCAGCCACCCGTGCTTGTCCCACCTCAGGACGATCACCCTTTCTACCTTTACCTTTCTGCCACCGACCATGCTGTAGGAGCCATGCTCGCACATCGTGACTCTGAGCATCGAGAACAAGCAGTTTATTACATAAGCCGTACTCTTGTGGATTACGAGACTAGGTATACACACGTAGAAAAGTTGTGCCTAGCCCTATCATTTGTGGCCACCAAACTCCGACATTACCTCCTGAATCACAAAACTTTTGTCATCACCAACGCTGACCCCATACATTATATGTACGCCAAACCTCATCTAAACCAACGCATCGCCCGATGGCTTATGCTCCTCGCCGACCTCGACCTTGAGTTTGTACACCAGAAATCAGTCAAAGGACAAACTATCGCAGACCAACTCGCGGAAGCCCCTTTACCTGGGGAACAATTTACCAATTTTACTTTCCCTGATGAGCTCATCGCAACTCTTTCACTCAGTGATGTGTCGTATCCAATGACCCTCTTCTTCGATGGATCTAAATGCCAGCGCGGTGGAGGGGCAGGCGTTGTTCTCATTCCTCTTGAAGGTGAACCTATGCCTCTTTCATTCAGGCTCGATTTCCCCTGCACTAACAACACAGCGGAATACGAGGCCCTTGTTTTGGGTCTCCATGTTGCGTTACACTTAGGTGTGAAGTCTATTAATATTTTCGGTGACTCTCAATTGGTAGTAAATCAAGTTACTGGCATCTACCAATGTAAAAATGAGGAACTTCAAAAGTACAAACATTACGTGGATTCACTTTTGACCTTATTTTCTCATTATTCTATCCAAACCATTCCCCGCTCAACTAATAAATTTGCAGATACTATGGCTTGCTTGGCCTCGCAAATTCCGGCCTCACCAACTGACTCAGACATATTTGTCTTGGTCCAACAACTCTTTGCCCCATCTTACTTAGTTCCAGATGTTTGTATGGTAAATAATGTATCTGCTGATTCGCAGGATACCTGGTATCACCAATTTCACGACTACCTTACAACCTCTGTTCTACCACCTGACCTTACTAGTAATGGAAAACGTGCTTTTCTTAAAAGTGTTTCTCGTTATGTCATCATGGGGGGACTCCTCTATAAACGTGGCTTCGATGGTATCCTCCTTCGCTGTCTAACCGGCGCTGAAGTCGCTCATACCACCCAACAAATCCATGACGGACTTTGTGGCGGGCACTTTAGTGGCCTCGCCATGGCCAAGCGGATCCTTCGCCTAGGATATTATTGGCCTACTATCAATAAAGACTGCTGCGAATATGTTAAGCGTTGTGTTATGTGTCAACAACATGCCAACCTTCAACATACTCCTAGCCACCCGTTACAGGTCGCACGAGATCTTTGGCCTTTCTCACAATGGGGTTTAGACCTTATTGGCGAGATTCACCCGCCTTCTTCGCAGCATCACCGTTGGATCATCACGGCAAACCGAATATTACACTAAATGGGTGGAGGCCGTTCCACTCATTTCAACCAAAAAAGAAAAAATCGTTGAGTTCATCAATCATCACATTATCTGTCGTTTTGGTGTTCCTCATCGCCTGATAACAGATAATGGAAAATCTTTCAAAAATAAGTTGTTACAAGACCTTTGTGACAACTTTGGTATCAAACTTAGCTTCTCGTCACCCTACTATCCACAAGCAAATGGACAAGCCGAATCTTCTAACAAAACCTTAATCAAAATTCTCATGAAAGTCGTTAACAATTCTGGGAAAAACTGGCATGATCACATCCCCTTTGCCCTTTGGGCTTATCGTACCAGCATTCGTACTTCCACTAATGCCACACCATTCTCTCTGGTGTATGGTACCGAGGCTGTCTTGCCTCTCGAAATACAAATCCCTTCTCTCAGAATATCTCTTCAGGATATTCTCGCCAATGATGACTTCCGCCAAGAGCGGTTAGCCCAATTAGAGCTTCTTGACGAGCGTCGTCTTACAGCTCTTGACCACCTGCAAATTTATCAAAAGCGCATTAAGCGTGCTTATGATAAGTGAATTCATGAGCGTACCTTTAAGATTGGTGATCTTGTCCTCAAAGAGAATCAACATGTAACCAAACTAGAAAAGAGCAAACGTGGAAAATTTGCTCCTAATTGGATTGGGCCTTACATTATCACTCACACCTATGGATCAGGTACTTATCATTTAGCTTCGCTTAATGGTAAACCTGAGCCTGAACCCCTTAATGCCTTGCATCTCCGACCATTCTACTGTTGAATTTAGTGTTACATCACTTCTTATCTACCTTGCGCTCGTCCCTTGAGCTCATTTACCACCTCATACACCTTGTTTCGTGCATCTCAAAATGGAATCAAGCTCACATGGTTTGATCATCACCTCCTCTTAAAGATGCCTTCCCCTTTTTAGTCTGGTCCATGACTTAAAAGTATCAAAATAACAAGTTCTCAATTATATGATTCTGGGATATTCTTGAGTCAAACTTCCTGCAAAACTAGATGCTTCATGCCAAATGGACATCTAGACCTCTAAGCTCTAAACTAGACTGACTCCCTCGAAGGACAGCTATGTGCAAAGCCGCATCTACTATTATACACTAGACTGCTCCCTCGAAGGACAGCTATGTGCAAAGCCGCATCATGCTACTATAAGTAGACTGCTCCCTTGAAGGACAGCTATACAAAGTCAGCCTCTATCAGAAGCTTCTCGCATTGATCAGCTTCGTGAAGACCTCAAGAAACAACAAAATGCATATCCCATATAGACTTCCCGCATCGATCAGTCTATATCCAGAAAAATAAAAGCAGTATTCAAAAGCACTTTTGAGTCATGGACTCGTCTATTTAGGTTTGGATCTATTTCGTCAGAATAATCACCTTATAACAAGTCCTCTACGCCCCAGCTATACCATCCACCTCACCTCACCATTCTTCACAACAACAAAACTCAAGGGACGTGACGTATATCCGATATATTGTGATTATACAACTCTTTTCACCTATCGACTTCTCGCCTATGCAAGGTACCTAGGGATTCAAGCTCATCCTATGATAATACGTGGTTTGTTTAGCTCTTTCCAACTATGTGAAATTTTTGCCTCTTTTACCTGAATCTGGGATTATGTGTTGACCTTAATCAGGACACGGTTCCCTAATGCTTGGGTAAGCTAACCCTTGCTTCACCTATACCTTACCAACTCCAACAACCTTACCCTACCAATATCAAAATTTTACCAACCAACAAATTGCCTAACCACAACCAAATTGCCTAAATTCACCTCTCCCTGGTCCTAAGGGAGAACTACATCGGTCTGAGGCCCCTCCTTGCTTTGTGCAATGGGCTATGTAGGCAGCACTTAGGAGACATGGGGTCTCCCAAGGTTAGCGTGATCATCCCCTACCATAACCTATCATGTGTTGTGTTTTGCTTAAAAATATAAATGTTTTTCACATATTTATATTGATAACACTCACCTTTGTCCTTTACCAATCCAAACATTCAAAACACAAACATTTCTTATTATTATCATAACCTCAAAATCAACATACATATTCAGTTTTATTTAGATGTTAAACAAATACATCTTCTCTATCATCGACGCGCAGGTCGGCATCCTTATTTATTCTTCTACCCCTATGAAATTCACGTAGGCCCCCGCGCCTCATCCCGAACCAGGTAGTGATGGTGATCATCACGCCACTCACCTCATCCTCAAAATAACTTCTAACAGGTCACCTAGCCTCTCCATCCTCAAAGGGGCCACTTTATCGCAATCCCAATCTCTCCTGTAACATACAATAGGTCTCGCAACCTCTCCACTCGTGACTGGCCTCTAACAATCCCGTTGTCGATTCACCTAAAGCTGGTGAACTAAACCCTGCAGGTGGTCTCTCTCCACTATAATCACAGCTATGTCAGGATGATCGGCCCTCTCACATGTACCTCACATATCTCTACCTCAACACCTGATCACTAAGGCCTACCAACACTCACCCCATCCACTCCCTAGTGCCTGTCTCCTTTCAACAAAATCAAGGCCTCAGACAACATCAATCCAAATGACATGCCATATTTTTCATTTATAGGTCCAACCAACCGAATCATGTTAGAGCGTCCCTAAAACACCGATATCGGTCTTCTAACCAACCGGTCATAACTAACTGATATCGGCATGCCTAGTTTTTCCTAATTCCTGCCCTTATCCACCAATTTCCATTTCTCATCACATCGCCTACCCCCGGCTTTGCTAAATAGCCTTATTTTGAATTCATGGGCCCAACCCAAGGCCGTAACCACCAATTGGCTGACCCAAGGCCGCAACCAATCAATCCCAAGGCCGCAACAAACCAATTGGCCCGACCCAAGGCCGCAACAAACCAATCGGCCCGACCCAAGGCCGCAACAAACCAATCAGCCCGACCCAAGGCCACAACCAATCAATCGGCCTGACCCAAGGCCGCAACAAACCAATCAGCCTGACCCAAGGCCGCAACAAACCAATCGGCCCGACCCAAGGCCGCAACAAACCAACCGGCCCAACCCAAGGCCGCACCCAATCACTTGGCCCGACCCAAGGCCACAACCAACCAATCAGCCTGACCCACGGCCGCACCAATTAAGTACCTCAACCGAGGCCCACAAATTAAAATTCTATCCACCCATCATGTACCTGTTTGTTCAATCGAGCTCACCTGTTCGTGTTTTAGCATGACTAGGATACTTGAATTGATCAGCCGACCAGCTTTGCCTAGACCAAGACCGTGACGTTTATCTCAACCAAACCAACCATTTGGTACTACCGAACATGCCTAAACGTTCTGGTACCTTACCCGTTATATCCCCTGGAGCTACTTCCTATGCCTTGGATACCAGGATTATATCAACCTTGTTTGGATAAACTATCGACCTTTGCCTATGAATTGCTTGTTTGCTCTTCAAATCATGTACCCTGGTCGCACTACTACATTTCAACATGCGTCTGCTTCCTTGAACTTACCCCACCATCTTACCATCATCTCATCATCATTCACCCTTTATCAACCCTATCCCTGATTTCACATCGCCTCAATCTATGATAGATTTGAGGGGGATTACCTATACCCTTAACTGGGGCAACCACTTCTTATTATTGTCATTGCATCTTTAAAATACAAGCTACACGACAACAAGGGGCAAATGTAGACACCAAATTTGGGTCTTACGACTCCCTGTACCCCGTATCTCGTCCCGCAACCTAACCCTACCTCACCACCTAAACCTTACACACCTAATGATTTATTAATTACCTTATAATTAATAAATCCACATCTCCAACCCTGCCACCTCATCTCGCCACCTCACCATGACCTAGCCCTAACCCTAAACCAACCTAATTAAGACCTATGACTTGGTCCAGACCCACACCCATGACTCATTACCCCTCACCCACACCAAAACGAGCCTAATAATGACTTGACCAAGCCCACAACTGATCCCTCAGGAGAAAAGGAGGGAAAGATGGCTATTTTACTAAAAATAGCCACTTTGACCTAACCGACATCGGTTCCTACTCGACCGCCGTCGGTTACGTAACCACCATCGGTTCCCTGTTAATGACCTCCCCCAACCAAAAAGAAAGGATCCAGAATTCATTTGGCAAGAAGAAAGAGAAGTGAAACAAGTAGAAGAGGTTGCAGAGAAGAGGATCGAGCCCAAGACTGTAACTGAGCAACTGGATCGCTGTCACACTCGTTCAAGCATTGGAAAAGACTGAGGATAGCTTCATCAGCTCGCTTTCCAATACCGGATCATCCCAACTAAGCCTTACTGTCACCACCACATTCCTTGGACCTGTATCTTCATCAGGAACCAGTAAGTAGTATCTTGTAGTTCTTTGTTATCATTTTGCTTTAATTCATATTAAAAGGGGAACTGACCACCTTCGAAAGGAAGTCTAATATTTCCTGGGCCTAAGGCAGTTCCCTCACTTATTGTCTAACTAAGATCTGGTGGTCTTGTATTCTTACTTACAGGTAGTCCTTCCTAGACAAAAAGGAGTTCTTCACAATCGATCTGATCTCTCTACGGTACGCGCACACCTTCCCAACACTCAACAGGTATTCCTCCTAGCCCTAACCCTTATCTGTTTCTCAAGAGAATGAAAGGATAGAAGCAACTCTATTATGCCTACATGTAGCATGTCTCATAATTGAGTAACATCTGATTGATAAAATAAACAACCCATTCTTACTTGTCATCATCTTGTTGTGTCAACATATAAGCTATCGAAATGCCTATAGCCCACAAATATAAGATCAAAGGGTGATCTCTCCTTGGTGGCATTAGCGTGGGAGGGGATAAAAAAAATCACTTAACTACCTTGAAGGCCTCATCACATTCCTCCATCATATATAGGATATAATCTTTCTTTAAAAAAATGTTGATTAGATGAATGATAAAGGCCAAGTCAAGGATGAACCTTCAGATTGCACTGAGTTTCCCAAGAAAATATCTAATACCAGACTCATCCGATGGCGGAACCATTTCTAACACAACACAGATTTTGGTCGAGTCAACATCAATTCCTCATGAAGATATAATGTAACCTAGGAGCTTTCCACCTATTACACCGAATACACATTTCTTTGGATTCAATGTGACTCCATACTCAATCAATCACGAGAGAATGATACAAAGCACCTCTGGGTGATCGCAGCGCTTCTTGGCCTTAGCCAATAGGTCATCCACGTAGGATTCCACAATATTATGAACAAGATCATGGAATATGTAGGTCATTTCTTGTTGGTATGTAGCGCTAGCATTCTTAATACCAAATGGCATGACGACATAACAATAAGTTCCCCAAGGAGTTATAAATGTAGTTTTAGCTTGATCCTCAATAGAGATTTTGATTTGATTGTATCCTGAAAACCCATCTATGAGGGACAACAACTAAAATCCAGCCATTGCATCTATGATAACATCAATGGATGGTAGCAGGAAAACATGCTTGGGACAGGCCTTGTTGATGTCCCAGAAGTCTATGCAAATATGAATCTTTCCATTTTTTTTTGAGAATGGGGACAATGTTAGATACTCATTGTGAATAATCAATTGGCTTGATAAATCCTACTTGGAGAAGCTTCGTTACTTCTTCTTTTACCATAAGGGCTACCTTTGTCTTCATAGGTCTTGATTTTTGCTTAATTAGTTTGGCATCTGACTTAGTAATGAGATTGTGAGCTGTGATGTGTGGTGCGATTCCCATCATTTTCTTATAACTAAATGTGAAGGCTTTCCGATGCTCCTTAAGGACTTGGGTATGAATTTCTACTTCCTCTGGAGTTAAAGAGGACCCTAGTTTTAAGATTTTTGGTTCCTCCTCCGTTCCAATGTTTATATCAATCCTTCCCTCAATTAAGCAGGCATTACCCTCCTCAAACTTAGGTGGGGTTATTTACAACTCCAAGTCCCCTTCCTCTTCTACCTCGTAAATTTCAAGATCTCTTCCTAGAGATGACTCAATTATTAGATTCCCAAAAGAAGAGGAGGAACATGGAATTAGGGAAAAGTCTACCTCTTGACAAGTAATATGCAATTCCACCAAAGCATTTAAATAAGCTAAAGTTGACTCACCCCCACCGACAGGGTCTGAAGAGTCAAACTAGACCTCAGCTTCCATGTATGTCAACATTGACGCCACTGACACTTTACAAATCAAGGATTCAGCACGAAGTGAAACCATGAAGTTGGTGTCCTCTAAATCATTACTTGGGGTGAAGCATGAGGCATAAGTCACTATAGAGTCTGCCAGAAGGTTCTGTTCACATGGAACTACCTCGATTGATATGAAATCACACCCCTTAGTTAGGTCCAACACGACAATTTTATAGAGCTGTAAATGTTTAGCCCTAGTCTCGTACACCTCAGATACCTGATTTTCGATTAGCTATGAATCACCAAACACCCTAATATTGAGGATGCCCATTCTCTTGGCTATAATGAGACCTAATAGAAGAGCTTCATACTCAACCCTATTATTTTTGCATTTAAAATTCAATTTGAAAGAAAAAGGTAAAACCCTTCCTTTGGGTGAGGTAAGGATTTCACCTTCCTCGACACCGAAGCAACAATTGGCCCCATCAAAGTGGAGAGTCCAACAATTACTCGGAAAGACAGATGTTGAGTCATCCTTTGTAAGTTATTCTTTTATTTCAATTACATCTACCATACACACCTCATCTGCTGGAAGGGAACCAGGTCCCAAAGCATGTCCCATACCCATGGAATCAAAGGGAAGAAGGATAGGTAAATCATTTTCTAATAGTTCAATAATATTTGCTGTAGTTCCTAGCGAAACTGTCTCTATAACAATGCTTTAATCCTTGATGGACGAAATACCCTTGATCAAACATGTAACCTCTAATTCCATCATGGGAACCAAATTTTCTTCTGGTAACATGCTTACTGATTTGTTTAACTGGTTGGTGGGAAGCTCGAATTCAAAGTGGACCCCTAGCCTTTTCTTCAAGTTAGCCAAATGTATGTCAAAGGGCTTTGGATCACCCTGAGCAACAAATACTTTCCCTAAATGCATGAATCTGACTTCACTGAATAGGGTGGATGGGATTTATTTCATGCGGTGTATCTAAGGGCGACCAAGAATCATATTATAGTTGGTTTCCTAATCTATAATATAAAACTCAGTAAGCACCATCTTAGGTCCAAGGGTGACTGGTAATACTATGGTCCTGATCGAGGTCACCTTGAGACTATCATAGCCTCTTAATGTGTTTCACATTGAGGAACAATTAGTCTCCCCATATCCTAACTTCTGAAGAAAAGAGAAGGGGACGATGTTAACTACTGCCCCATCGTCAATTATTGCATGCTTCACATAGTTGTTGTAGATCCAAACTTGCAAAAACAGGGCTGGATTGCCTCTATGAGCTATTCCAGCATCCGTAGGCATCTTGCTTATGTCAAATACAGACCCAATATCCTTTTGAGCTACCCTGGAGGGAAAAGGTAAAAGTCTATGTGGTTTATTTACACCTCTAGTGGCGGGGTAATGTTAGCCAAATGGCTGAGACCGAGTACTTCCAAGAGAACAACTCGATGAGTAGGAGAATTCTTCAATAGATCTAAGATGGAAATGTGTGAAAAGGTCTTGGTTAGATCACTAATCAAGTTATAAGCCCCCACTAGCTTTCTTAGCGTGTCATGAGCATTATTTGAGACAACTAGGTAAATCAGATTAGCTACGATGAATAGTATCTGGATCTTCTTGCACCGTTAATCTGGAGTTCGGTGTCCAACTCAACCAAACCTACGATCTTCATTTGTTGGCGACCATCCAAAGGAGGTGCCACTTGTGGGTTTGATGAAGTTGAGGCTTCATGATCATGAGTCCTTATTAAAATGCCTTTATTCAAACCATTAGGATCCAGACTTCCATCCTTTAGACATGTGGGGAGAGGATCATTGAAGATTCCTAATGATGTGTTATGTGGAGACACTGGTCCCATATAGGTGTTTTGATTAGGCGCAATTGGGTTGGCCAGAAACATGTCAACAAACAACTATCTTTGGTGTTCTAGAAAATGTTGCAAAAACTTAATACAATCGTGGCAAGTTCTTGTGTCATGCCCACAGACCCTATGGAAACCACAATACAGGTCAGGATCATAATCCTAGGGCTTTTGGTTTGTTCCTTATTGTGGTCCAAAACCACGGTTATTGTTTAGTTGTTGACTGTTATAGTTAACACTTTGGAACCCTTGCCCCTGGTTCTGGAATTGGTTGGGGTATTGACTAGGGCTTGGGTTCGACATTTGTCTTTATGGATGAGGTTGTTGCTGTTGTTGGGGACACTTAAAATCTAGAGCGTTTACTAAGGGTGAGAAATTGTTTCTCCTCTAATTTTTGCCATTGTTATTCCCATTGTTGTTGTTATTCATTGTACCTGTACCGGTGGGATTAACAACATTAGGATTTTTAGGCTAGTCAGTTACACCATCAGTCGTGACTCCATGATTCTTGTTAAGGATCTTTGGTCCTTGATTGTTATTTGTATTGTTAAAGTAGCTAGGAGTGTTTTGAGAAGGGGTAACTAACTTCCCATTTGCTCCATAGGTCTTACGACCACTGTTGATGGCCACTTGGTCAATCCAAAGAGCACCATCTAGCACCTCTTCATAGCTCCTTAGTAAGAACTTTTGAACTTCTTCCTTCATCTCTTTGTTGAGGGAGTGGAGGAACAAATCACAAAGTTCTGTTTGGTCCATGTTTGGAGCACTTGCGGAAGAGTAGAGAACATGTTGCAACCTCTGAATGAAGTGAGCTGCAGACTCATTATGTTCTTGTTTGATATGAAGAAATTATCTGATTTCTATTCATAAAAGCTTGTTCATATCAAAGGCTTTGATAAAATTTGACACTAGTCTCTTGAACGAGTGTATCAAAGCCTCTAGTATCCTTTAATACTAGTTGAGAGCAATATCTTCACGTGTCTTAGGGAAAATATTTACAATGAATTCATCCCATGGGAGCAGCTCTCGAATGGCTGTTGTATAAGCTTTGATGTGGGCATTTGGATCACCCTCCCCCTTGAACTTCGGAAGATTAGGTAAGGGTCTCGGGAGCATGACTACCCGAATGGAGAAATCTATGGTTTCTTTGAGATATTCGAAATAAGTACCCATTACAAATGTTTCCACCATTGAATACCCTTATTAAGGAGGTGGGGGCTGCGTTAGCTAGTGAAATGGGACAACATAAATATTTAGAGGGGCGTATGAAATCCCTTGCATTTGTCCACATAGACCTAGGTAGGTGTACATGTCCCCATGTGGAGATTTGGAATACATGTGTATATATGGGGGTTGACTTCCTTGATATGGAGCTAAAGGCACAAAGCCATAGAACATCACATTTCTGAATGGTATAGCATTTGAGAACACACTTCCGGCTGGTGCCTGTTGTAGATGACCATATGTGGCTTGAAGAGGCATACCCAAGGTACCCATCCCAGTTAACAAGTTTACATGGTTTAGAATATTCATGTAGACTGGCAGGTTGTAGGAAGTTGGTATTTTCTCATGGTTCTGTGGGTAGGAAGGAGCCCACACTTGCCCTATGTGAATAGGACGTTCGGTGTGATTGGGACACATGGGATCACCTCTCAAGCTGTGGGACTTGGGCTCGAGGTGAACCTCCGGAGAAGGCCGGCTTCCTCTTCCTAAACTAAGTGTTGTACTACTCCTAGTGTAACAAAAATGATTATCTAGTCCTATGCTAACATTTTCATGGGGTTTTAGGGAAAGAGATTTACAGAAATGAAACTATACTAGGGATGGTGATGCACCAAATAAAGGGTGTCTTCAGATTCAGGAAGGGTTAATTTGAAGAGGGTGTGTGCACCACAGGTCAACTTCACCTACTGCAACTTAGAGAGGGTACAGGATACCACAGACTAAGAGACACGCGTTCCCTTTGTTAAACTTTATCAGACCGAGAAATATACCAGTTTCCCAGTGAAGAAGGATGAACTCAAGAAGGGTGAACAGACACCACAACTCAACTGCATGCAATACTCCACCACTCGATAAGCACAGAACTCCAAGAACCTGCAATAGAAACTTAAACTTGCACAGTGTACCTGCAAGTATGAGAAAGGCACAAAGAAGCATAGAAGGATGAAAGGACCGAGATTAGTCACAAAACACACACTTTTATTGCTTCAATAACATGCACAATGCATCATACATTCAGAAGAGGCAATAGTTGCCATTACAGTCTTGAAGAGGAGGCTTGAAAGTTCTCTCAACACACAAGAACAACTTGCAGAAGAGAGAGGATTCTTGAAAAGTATACACTCGCCTGAGATATCTAACTGTCCAACTTGTCTGAACTGTTGGAACCCTTTGAAATGAGCTTCCAACTTACATTTATAGAAGAATATGTGAGAAAGAAGAGGAAATGGTCATAATTACATTCCTAAAATGAAGGCCCATGATGTATTTATTACAGTTAGTTGAACCACCTGAGAAGGTTCCATCATGGGTCATTAATTGCCTGATGACCTAGTCTTCTCAATTAATTAAAAGAATATTTAAATAAAATATTTAAATAATAATAATAAATATTATTATTAAAATATTTAAATAAAAATATTAATTTAATTAACATAATGTTGGGACCCCCCCGTTGACCCGTTTGACTTGAAGAGGAGGGGGGTCCATGTGGATAGAGTCTGCACAAATCTCAACTCGGTGAGCTTCGAATCCTCTAACTCGGTGTTGCAATCGATTTTGAACCCCACACTAACTCTTTCCTCATCTTGGCAATCGAGCTCTTTTGCATTGAGTCCTTCAAATGGTGAGCTATCAAACTTGATTCTTATCGTTTTGCTAAAATGCATGTAGATCCTGTGAACCTGGCCTGACGCAAATTAAGACTCGCCTCACGAATGCCACTGCTACGGTCTTGCTTCAAACTCCAAATCGAGCCATTCTGAATTACCAAGCCACCTATATGCATTGTGAACATGAAGCTTTAAGCCCGAAATTGAAAGCCTCTACAAATACATTAAACTTCAACACCCGCGAGCTTATTCTTTATCTCGACTTGGTACCAATGTTTCCACAATATGAAAAGTTTGACTCTAAATCATACTTAGTGGATTTGATCCATAATACATTGGTTGTACCCACAGAGGTTAAACAATTCAATGAATTTAAATTATTTCACTCCTGCATGTTGCGCCATTTAGAAATGATTTTCGAGCTATGAAAATTGTTAGGGATCACGTTACGTGGCCCTGTCAACACTGAATCGATTGATTTCTCTGTGATAGCTCTAGTCTTGACAGATAGAGTTATTTCTTCTTGTTTTGGACCACATATTCACATGCATTCCACGTTCAAACTCCATGAAACAACACCACGAGCTCTTCAACTGATTCGACCTGGCTTTGTTTTGCATATCAACCCGAGCACCCGGTTGGCTCAAACTCACTTGAATGTCGTGCTTAACCCAACATTTCTAAAAAGAATGGTTTTACCACAATGTTCATGGTTCTTCCTTATCATATAACACTTGCAGTAAGAATGTTTTAGCTTGGCCATAATAAGCACAATTGTACCTTCCAAACGATGAGAAAATGCCATTATCAACAAAGACCTAATGCTGCCATGATGATGACCCAGGCTTATGCCC
Source organism: Taxus chinensis (assembly GCA_019776745.2). Lineage (NCBI taxonomy): Eukaryota > Viridiplantae > Streptophyta > Pinopsida > Cupressales > Taxaceae > Taxus > Taxus chinensis. Next base: position 435,497 of record JAHRHJ020000543.1, on the reverse strand, counting down.
GTAACATGTCGATAGACACCCTTAAGACTGATTCTTGGCCAAAGAGCCCTTCGGTATTTTGGCAGTGCACTCTACAATCTCGGCTCCAACCAACAATTATGCCACTATTGGGATCTTAGTATGGCATGGGTAGCTGTGAGCTACACAATATACTCATTTTTCCAGAAACTAAAAGATCCTTTATGTACAATTTGCAACACATAAAATAAGCCCTTCAAAAAATACGTTGAACAAACTGGGGCAACCAAAAGGACCTTGGAAAAATGTACAGGTAACAACCATATGAATTCTTCCTTAGTCGTGGATCAAAGCTAATAGAAATAAGCTAGATAAAATTAGCTTGAAACTGCAGTATAATCATCCATTGTTAAAACAAGTTTCTCTGAACCTGGTAAAAGAATACTATTATTGTATGATTGGACATACATAATGGAAGGGTATAAATATTGCGTACTGCCCACATAGTTTCTCAAAGAGACCATTTACGAGTAACAAGGATGTAGGCATACAAAACGGCCGACCAGGTATTTCAGAGTTGACCTTCACATTCAATTCGTTTTTAGGAGAAGACATGCTGAGCAATATGAATCGTTTCATTCTGCACCGTTTCATAAACCTTCATCTCCTGGTTCAGGAAAATTTTATGAAGCCTTGAATGGCGTGACTCCAATCCATCGTATACGGCAGTGAATATTTGTTTCCTGCAGCTGTCTTCGATCTGAGTTCAGAATAAGGATAGGCATGCATTTGACGTTGAACAGATAACAATACAGTTGGACAACCTGCTTGTTTAAACTTCAAAAGGATTTTTACTGTACTGCAACATGCCTGCTGACTGTGCGTGGGAGCTTGTCTCGCGACCACCGAATGCTCAGAAAGTATGAGGCAAAGGTGAACTGAAGGGAGCTCGGAGAAGTATGTTGCAAAGGTGAAATGATCAGGTCAAAATCTGTTTTTTGCATTCTTGGTCGGTGAACTGATCGAAGGAGACCCTTTTTGTTGCTTCATGAGGAATCAATGCTTCCATGTCTTCCTGTAAGCTGCAATTATGGTATTCCATGAGAAGGCATTTTCTTTTTTGTGAGCCTGAAACTGGATACTGGCTTTCCAACGTCGACTCACCATCTTCAACCATCTCGCCATCATCCTCCCTTATCGATCACTTGAAGATTACTCAACCACTACCAATTTGCAACTGCCACTTTAATTCTCCTGGTAACTCGCACAAAGACACTCAGACTACTCCAAACTGCATGGGGTTTTCATGATCATGGATTTCCATCTTAATATTTCCCTTGGCAAATTTGATCCGAATTCTCCCCTACTTGACCAGAGTGAATTTTCATGCTTGGCCTGCCATTCATAATTTCCACTTGGCAATGCTCCAATTTTCCCATGCACGGAAGTTTTCCATGGCTTGCCATCCAATTTCCACTTGGCAATGCTTGCACTTAGCTTTCCCACGTCCTTGGATTAGAGTGTTCCAATCCACGGGTTTCACCTCATTTTGCGGCCATATTTCGTTTTGGACCACCATCCACCGATCTCCACTTGGCCATTAGCCACGGATCTTCATGAATTTCTCCTGCCATTTTCCTTCAACAGATTTGAGGATAACATTAAACTCTCAGTGCAAACATTTCAGCTGTAGCTTGTAAGGTGTGATAATTCTCACAGAATCCTTTATGCCTCACCAATTAGTGACTCGTTGAAGATGCTCATATAATTGCAAAGCAAATTACGTGCCTCATGAATATTCTGATATGAAACAGTTTTGACACCTCTATGAGATTCACTTCCATGAGTTACATCGTAAAACAAGTAAGGTCTCAATAGAGAATCTTTGTAATAAATTTCATCAGGTCTCTCCAAGTAACACTCTTACTGTCACTTAATCGATTTTCATAAAAATATCTTGAAGGAAAATCCCGAATTTGAGGATGCATTCGATGCTGAACAGATAAAAACATCTTGGACTTACTTGTTGAAGCTCAAAAGGCTTCTACTATACTGCAACATGCCTGTGCATCGAATGCTGGCCGCTCAAGCGTAGAACTGAAATTTTCCTAGGAAAGTGCCTCACTGAGGAAGTAATTGGCTATACAGATTTTGAAGCTATCTGGTACAGAATAAACTTATTCTCAGAAAATGAGTGGCCTCCAGAGAGAGTTCGATGTGCTCATTTCCATTGGGTGATCCCAAGGAACTTGGTGTTGATTGATGTTCTGGTTGCATGCGACCATAGTCGAACATCATATCAGTTGTTGAACCTTGCCCTGTAGTATCTGATAAATTTCATATGATTTGTCTCACCTTTTCATTTTGGAAATTCTCTTCCATGGAAGAAGCTCGTCTTGAGGCAGCTATTGTCTCTCGAGTCATTAAAACTGAATTCATATTCCAACCATCAATCTCTCCATGTTGAATTAAACCGAGTCGAGCTCATCATTTCTCCCTCACTTGAGCCAACCATCGAAACATCCTCCGCTCCTATCGAGACTCTTTTATTTGAATTTTCAAGAGCCATATTTTGGTTACAAGAACTTACATTTCCTACTCATGAACTCGTACTAAGGCTTTGATCTGAGTTATGACCGAGTTAGGACAAGGCACGAACACCTCTGGTCTCTTTATTCAACTCGACCCTGAACTGTTTTAGCTCGAGATCAACTGGATAAGCCTTTCGAACTGCTAGATGATCTCTTCATATGCAATTTAGGAATTAAAATTATTGCATCTCACCTGATGACCAGAAGTGGGTCCCTGGGACCAATGTCGTGATTTGATAGTAATAGGCCCTGTTGTCCAATTTTTCCATGTGTGTAAAATTGGATAACATTTTTGGCGACCTCTCGGGGATGATTGCCTGCTAAGCATGATTCCAGTAGCCTTAAGTCATCCATTGGGCATGGAGTCTATGTTGGAATCCTGAAAGTAGTATGATTTTCTTTGACACATCCCAGAATCTCCTTGAGCATTGCCGATATCCTAGACCTCCCTGGAATGCTAAGCATGAAGTATACTGAATCTGTTGAATGCTTGACATCCATGGAACACTGCAAAATTTTGAATGAAGCAGATTTTGAAACTCTTATGGAAACCTTGAACCTTCTTCTCCTTGACACCTTCCAATGATGAAACAATGTGCAGAACAACACAAAACACAACAACAAGGAAAGCAAAAAACAACAACACACAACAATGTGCATAAGCACTTGGAGGAAAACACCTAATTTAACTGTACATGGGGTGGAATGATTCTCAAAAACAAGCTTTGAGATATATCCCATTCACATGAATGGGCAGTTCTTCTCCATTGAGCCTAGATAGATGAAATGAATTTGCCTCTTTGCAACTTGTGATGATGTATGGCCCACTCCAGAGAGCGTCAAACTTGGCATGCTTTCCTGGTTTGGCCCTGTCTTCATCCCATTTGAGAACTAAATCTCCCTCTTGAAAATGCCTGTCAGACGCCTTCTTGTCAAAATATTTCTTAACTTGAGCCTGATGCTGCTCCAAAGTTTTCATAGCCTTGTCTCGTACTTCCTCTAACTCCATGAGTTCAGCAAACCTTACTGTCAGAGGATCACTCTCTATAACTTCAAGTTGATGAGCTAACTCCAAAGAAGGTAACTCCAATGAGAGTGGGAGTTTTTCCTCTCTTCCATATACAAGAATGAAAGGAGAATTTCCGATGGCCCTTTTAGGTGTGATCCGATCTGCCCATAAGGCAGTCTTAAGCTGTGTATGCCAAGTCCTCTTGTTAGTCTCCATTGTGCGCTTAATAATCCTTATGAGGTTTTTGTTGCTAGACTCAGCCAATCCGTTTCCTTGAGGATAGTAATTGGATGAAGTTTTGAGGTATACCCCATTTTTAACAGCCCATTCACTCAATTTCATACCAAGAAAAGCCAGCGCATTGTCTGAAATGACTGTAAACGGAACACCAAACCTCGTCATTATACCCTCCAAAAAATCTAGAACTACCTTTTCATTGCTCTCTTTTAATGCTACCGCCTCTGTCCATCGAGTAAAATAGTCTGTTGCAGTAAGGACCCACTTATGTCCGTCACTGGATGGAGGATTAATCATTCCGATGAAGTCCAACCCCCATTGAACAAAGGGTTGATCCACTTGAATTGGATGCAGTGGAAGAGCTGCCAGCTTCTGCTTACCTGTGAAAAAGGCACATTCCTTACATTTCCTTACCCAGAGATGGGCATCCTTGAATAAATCTGGCCAATAGTAGCCAGCTCGCATGATCTTGGTAGCTGTTGTTCGTGCAGAATAATGTCCTCCAGATAGGCCATTATGAAACTCTTCTAGTATCTTACTGACCTGTTCTAGTCCTATGCACCGAAGGAGAACACCGTTCAAATATTTTCGAAAGAGAACATTATCTACCAAAACATATGGGATAGATTGAAGACAGAAAGTTCATCTTTGGTTTTTATCCATGTTTTCCGGATATGCTCCTGAGAAGAGGAAATTCTTCATTTTGGATAACCAGTCAGCTTGATCAACATCCTCATCAGTATTTAGGGGTGTCACATCCTCATTACCTTTTGATTCCATGTCTGTTGCAAGTTGCTGACACAAACCCTTACCTCTGACAAGTTTAGTGACTTTGATATGCACGTCATACTCCATTACCTTCGTGATCCATCCAGCACGCTTTTCGTTCATTTCTTTGTTCAGCAAAAACTCCTTGACACCTGGATGAGACACCATCAGATGAATCTTGTTGTTGGACAACATGTGCTTGAATTTCTTCAAAGCTCGAATAACCGCAAAGACTTGCTTTTCAATGAATGAGTATTTGAACTCGTAGTCTTTGAGGGATTGACTGAAGAAAGCGATTGGTTGCTCCATCAGGTTGTTGTTTTGTTGGGTGAGGATCCCTGAAATGCTCTCTTGACCTGCAAAAGCATAAAGGATAAAATCTTTGTCAAACCTGGGGTTCACAAGCGTGGGAGCTTGAGAAATGGCTGTTTTGATGGCTTCAAAGCTTTCTCGTCCTTCCTTTGTCCATGAGAATGGCATGTTTTTCTTTAGCATGGCTGTCAGTGGTTTAGCCAATGTCGCGAATTGAGGGATGAATCTCCGCACGAAATTTATGGTTCCCAGAAAACTCTGGAGGCCCTTCTTGTGACTTGGGAGAGATAAGGACATAATTGAATGAATCCTGGCTGGATCGATTGATAATCCTTCTGCTGAAACAACATGCCCCAACAATTTTCCCTCGTGCACTGCAAAAATACATTTCTTGGGGTTAAGTGAAACCCCAAATTCCCTACACCTTTGGAAAACTTTCCTTAGATGCGTGATGTGATCTTCTGCATGCTTAGAGTATACAGTTATATCATCAAGGTAAACCAAAATAATATCGTTGATTAGTCCCTTAAATGCCATGTCCATGGCTCTTTGGAAAGTAGCCCCGACATTGGACAATCCGAATGGCATTTTATTGTAGGCATACGTGCCCCACTTGGTAGTGAAAGCCATTTTGAATTGGTCAGATTCTTGGACTAGGATTTGATTGTAACCTGAATATCCATCGAGCAAAGAAAATATTTGAGCTCCTGCCACCGTTTGAAGGATCTGCTCCATCGATGGAAGAGGATAATGGTCTTTTAATAATGCACAATTCAAATCCCTGAAATCTACGCATAACCGGATCTCTCCGTTCTTCTTCCTCACGGGCACCAAATTGGCTACCCATGAGGAATGCTTGATGGGAAAAATTATACAGGCCTCGATGAGCTTGGTTAGCTCCTTTCTCATTAGTGGCTCAATTTTGGGATTAATTGGTCTCTGTTTCTGACGAACTGGCTTAGCATTAGGATCCAGTTCGATGGTATGTTGTGCTAGACCTGGATCAAAACCACGCAGATCTTTATAGCTCCATGCAAAGATGTCATGATGCTTTTGACAAAGTTTGATGAAAGCTTCTTTCTCTTCAGACGTACACACTTTTCCGATCTTAAGAAACTTTGCATTTGATACCTCAACTTCCTCAAAATATTCTTCTTTGACCACCATGTTAGGGCTTTGTCTTTTGGCTTGGTCATCTGAATTGAAAATGGATTCCAAAGTGACTAAACCTTTTGGTAACTTGTTGCTTTTCAATTGTATAATTTTCTCACCATATGACTCTTGCAACTTATCTTGATTCTTTGTAGCAAACTCCGCCTCTTCTTGTAGGAAGAGGACAATTTGTTTGTCACTATCAAACACTTGCCAACTACTCACATTATCAGGGACTGCTGGTCGAACCACCATTTTAACAAATTGCTGCCCTTCTTTCATGATATCAACTGGTATGTTGTATTGTGAACCAATTGTAGCAAGCGTATCCACATCTTGATTTTGACTTCTAGGAATTGCATGGATTCCAAAAGCTTCAAAATCTTCAATCAGGTCCTAGACTCGGTTCTTGTATGATCTTAAAAGATCATTTTTGGATGCACTACGTGCCGAAACTTGATGAACAACTAACTCACTATCTCCAAAAATAGTCAGGGCCTTGATTCCCTTCCTTTGGGCTAGCTGAATTCCTTGCACAAGAGCCTCGTATTCAGCAACATTGTTAGTGCAACTGAACTGCAACCGGAAAGATGAGAAGTACTTATCTCCCTCTGGAGAAATTAACATAACACCAGCACCAGATCCATTCTTACTTCTTGAGCCATCGAAGAACAATTGCCACAGTCCTTTAGAATCACTTGGTGTTTTGACAAGTTGTGGTATGATCGTATCTTCTTCATGGATACAGTAAGTACCTAATCCTGTTTCTTCCGAGACCAGCAAACCAGCTTCTTCTTCTGCCAATACATCAGCGTAGGGATCGTACTGATGATCTCTACTTACTTCATCTAGCAAAGTATCATGGACTTCAGCAATAAGGGTGGTTGGTTCATGATCAATCTTCCTCTTCTGGATCACCGATGGTGTAATTCCCATTTATGGGACTAGCAGTGTAGGGTTCTACATGATTATGGCAGATTGGTTCTGCCCTTATAGTTACTTTGGTTCCGTATCGAGTCCTGAGAATCATATGTGACCAATCGGCTGATAGGTAACCACCCATCTTGGCAGTGAAATCCCGTGATAGGCAGATGGCAAAGAGAGGAGGGAGATCAATGACTGATATGTCTTGGGTGAATGAAAAACTTGGGCATGCATGAATGGTAAGTTGAAGTCCTTTGATAACCCCAACAGTCTTAACAGCTGTGCCATCCAGCTGAACAACCCCTCTTGCAACTGGCGCATATTGTATGCCTAGTACATCTGTAATTTGTTTCGGCATGACAGAGCTACTGGCACCAGAATCGATCATGCAATTATGTACCAGGTGGTCACCAATGATCAGGGAAATGTAGAATGGTGGTGGTTTGTTTGCCGTAGGAATATTTTCCCTTCCGGTTGACACAAATTTGTAGCATTTGTCACTGCTCCATGGCTTGGTGATCCGCTGGTTGTACTAAAACTGTTCAGAGCTTCTCGCAACAAGTTTCTTTGAGAAGGAATTGAGAGTGCGTCCCACATGGTAACACTCAGATTGGTTTTCTTCATTTGTTCTACTATGCTGAAGGGAATTGCTCCAACTTTGATGACACTTTTTTGGGCATTGGGGTCCTCCTTTGGAAAATGTTCGTTGGGTACCGTGATTCCTGATGAACCTTCTTTCATTGTGGCTTAGCTAGCAGGTGTTTCTGGTGATTTCTTTCCCTCATATTTATCAACTACCGCTTGTGTCTAAGGATGTGAAGTGGATGCTTGATCAGCTTTGGAGGTTGAGGCTCCATTTCTCTCTTTTTGGAATGAGTGTTTGCTGCCACTGATGAGGAATCTATATTCAACCCACAAAAATCTTCTTCTTGCCAGTTTAGCAAAGTGGTTTCTTCAGGTGCCTGCGGTTGATCTGCTGCTTCTTGCGTAGATGAATTTTTGTTAACTCTGAAGGGGTAGATACACTTTAAACCATAAGGGCCTGGCTAAGAACTCCATTGGGACAAAGATTTTGATTGTGGGGTTGAGAACAAGGATAACACCATTCGTAGTCTTGAACTAGATTATTTTGAACAGGTACTATAGCTCTAGATGAGCTAGCTGCAAGAGGGTTCTGAAAGTTCAAAGGCCTGACATTTGCAACTTGACTTGTAGTTTGATTTTGAGGCTGATTGTTTCCTTGAAAAGGAGGATGGTTAGCCTGATACTGCTGATTTTGTGGCTGATATGGACGATTGTATTGAAATTGTTGCCTTTTGAGTGCAACGAGCTCATTTCCAAAATTTTGCAGTAGTGACTTGACTTCAAATAGGTCATTTGAAGAGGCAGGGGAAGATTGAGATGGTTGCTTGGAGTCTACTGGAATAGGAGCAATGATAGGCTGATGATTCGTAAGATCTGGAGAAAACGGCATTGGTGGTCGTGGAGCTATCTTTCCAGCCTGAATCAAGGAATTTTCTGCTCTTATGGCAACTTCGTAGGCATCAGGTAATGTAGTCCCTCCCATGGACTAGATCATAACTGCTACATCACTATTCAAGGCTCACAAATAGTACAAGAATGCATTATTTGCAGAAGGCTTTATGAGTGCCAGAATCCTATTCCAAGTCCTGTGGAATCGGAAGTTGAAATCACTCATGTATTCTTGGGGAGCTCTCTTTATGGTAGTGAGTTGTTCCAAAAGTGATAGGTGATCACTCTTGTCTTCAAAATATTTACATAGCTTTTCTCCTAACTCATCCCAAGTGGTTATAGTGCCAACACTTAACCCAAAACCATTGAAGTGCTTTTCCCTTGAAAGAGGTAGCAAGAAGTCTAACTGCAACGTTGTCTTCGGTGATATTATGTACTGCACAATGCTGGCTACATCAAAATATGTTCCACTGGAGTAACGTGAGTTTCCCCTATGTAGAAGGGTAAACTTTTGAGTGCCGCAACAGGTATAGGGTCACGTTGAGCCAACATAAGAGGACTGCTTGCATTGAAAGGGGGAAAAACTTGGTTCCTCGCCATAGCAACGAGAGGTTGATTGTTCCTTGGTGGAGGAAACCTTTCGTAAGGGGGAGTTGAATGACCCCTATGAGGTAAAGATGCAACTGGGGATGTTGAAATGACTCTTCTCCTTCTCTTTGGAAGAGACATAGATTGTTTGATATGTTGATAGTTTCATTTCTTTGAAGAAGCTATTGTCTGAATTCTTCACATAAGTTAATGCACTGAGATTTGAAATCCAGAGATATAGAATCGCCAGGTACTTTGACTTGTGCAAGTGATAAGAGAAGTACCAACTTTTGCTCCCACCGGGCGTGCCAAAAACTGTTGTGTGTGGTCGCACGGTGGCTTAAGATGTTGTCACCAAATCACTGCACCCTCCAAAAACTGAATGGCCAGAATGTGAATAGGACGTTTGGTGTGATTGGGACACATGGGATCACCTCTCAAGCTGTGGGACTTGGGCTCGAGGTGAACCTCCGGAGAAGGCCGGCTTCCTCTTCCTAAACTAAGTGTTGTACTACTCCTAGTGTAATAAAAATGATTATCTAGTCCTATGCTAACATTTTCATGGGGTTTTAGGGAAAGAGATTAACAGAAATGAAACTATACTAGGGATGGTGATGCACCAAATAAAGGGTGTTTCAGACTCAGGAAGGGTTAATTTGAAGAGGGTGTGTGCACCACAGGTCAACTTCACCTACTGCAATTTAGAGAGGGTACAAAATACCACAAACTAAGAACACGCGTTCCCTTTGTTAAACTTTATCAGACCGAGAAATATACCAGTTTCCCAGTGAAGAAGGATGAACTCAAGAAGGGTGAACAAGACACCACAACTCAACTGCATGCAATACTCCACCACTTGATAAGCACAGAACTCCAAGAACCTGCAATAGAAACTTAAACTTGCACAGTGTACCTGCAAGTATGAGAAAGGCACAAAGAAGCATAGAAGGATGAAAGGACCGAGATTAGTCACAAAACACACACTTTTATTGCTTCAATAACATGCACAATGCATCATACATTCCGAAGAGGCAATAGTTTCCATTACAGTCTTGAAGAGGAGGCTTGAAAGTTCTCTCAACACACAAGAACAACTTGCAGAAGAGAGAGGACTCTTGAAAAGTATACACTTGCCTGAGATATCTAACTGTCCAACTTGTCTGAACTGTTGGAACCCTTTGAAATGAGCTTCCAACTTACATTTATAGAAGAATATGTGAGAAAGAAGAGGAAATGGTCATAATTACATTCCTAAATTGAAGGCCCATGATGTATTTATTACAGTTAGTTGAACCACTTGAGAAGGTTCCATCATGGGTCATTAATTGCCTGATGACCTAGTCTTCTCAATTAATTAAAAGAATATTTAAATAAAATATTTAAATAATAATAATAAATATTATTATTAAAATATTTAAATAAAAATATTAATTTAATTAACATAATGTTGGGACCCCCCCGTTGACCCGTTTGACTTGAAGAGGAGGGGGGTCCATGTGGATAGGATCTGCACAAAGCCAAACTCAGTGAGTTTCAAATCCTCTAACTCGGTGTTGCACTCGATTTTTGACCCCACACTAACTCTTTCCTTGCCTTTGGTAATCGCCTACTCTTTTGCATTGAGTCCTTCGAATGGTGAGCTATCAAACTTGATTCTTATCATTTTCCTCTGTTAACTCGAGGCCATTTACTCATTCCACGTTTGCAAACTTCATGAAACATCACCACGAGCTCCCCTGCGAAGTCACCACCAAATTCACATGAGCTCTTCATCCAGCAAACGATCTTACCTTTCCTGGGCTCAAACTCACTTGAATGATCCTTGCTTAACCCAAGATTTCTGAAAAGAATGGTTTTACCACAATGCTCACGGTTCTTCCTTATCATATAACACTTGTAGTAAGAATGTTTTAGCTTTGCCATAATAAGCACAATTGTACCTTCCAAACGATGAGAAAATGCCATTATCAATAAAGACCTAATGCTGCCATGATGATGACCCAGGCTTATGCCCATAACATGTCGATAGACACCCTTGAGACTGATTTTTGGTCAAAGAGCCCTTCGGTATTTTGGCAGTGCACTCTGCAATATCAGCTTCAATCAACAATTATGCCACTATTGGGATCTTAGTATGGCATAGGTAGCTGTGAGCTACACAATATACTCATTTTTTAGAAACTAAAAAGATCCTTTTATGTTACAATTTCAACACATAAAATAAGCCCTTCAAAAAATACATTGAACAACTGGGGCAGCCAAGAGGACCTTGGAAAAATGTACAGGTAACAACCATATGAATTCTTCCTTAGTCGTGGATCAAAGCTAATAGAAATAAAGCTAGATAAAATTAGCTTGAAACTGCAGTATAATCGTCCATTGTAAAAAACACAGTTTCTCTGAATCTGGTAAAAGAATACTTTTTATTGTCTGATTGGACGTACATAATGGAAGGGTATAAATATTGCTTCTGCCCTCAGAGTTTCTCAAAGAGACCATTTACAGTAACAAGGATGTTAGCATGCAAAACAAGCCGACCTCTTTCAGAGTTGACCTTCACATTCAATTCGTTTCTAGGAGAAGGAATGCTGAGCAATATGAATCGTTTCATTCTGCACCGTCAAACCTTCATCTCCTGGTTCACCTGGAAATTTTATGAAGCCTTGAATGTCGTGACTCCAATCCATCGTACACGGCAGTGAATATTTGTTTCCTGCAACTGCTTGCTGGAAGCGCTAAAAAACGGCTTCTACTGTATTGCACACGCCTGCTGCCTGTGCGTGAAGTTTCTCAAACCACCTAATGCTCTCTCAGAATTTGACCATGCATGTGGTGTGAGATAAAGGACCAAGCCTCTCCGTATGCAGAGCTTTTGTGAGATTTGACCAGTCATCTGTCACATAACTGTAGAATGATTGAGATGTGTATTGGCTGCACATAACACATTGAAACATTGCGCTGGGAAATGTCAATTTAGTTGTATCCACTATGACAATGAACCACTGTAAGCATCCCAGAAGTGGTAATATGACTGAGTTCTGAACCTTTCGACTGCTCAATTCAGTCCACATTGAACGACTTCGTACATTGATCTTCTCCAACCAATTTGCCTATTTACTCGGTCTTGACTGAGCTCAACTTGTTGAGTCCTTTCACATGCACCAATGGCTTAACCGAAATCTTCTATCTTCATGAGCACGTTCTCGTTTACCATTCCAACGTGTTTTGACCCACTTGATGACTCGCCTGGTATTCCGGAAATAAACTTTTGAATTCTTCTCTATGCACTCACGTCCATTTTGTCATTGCAAAGTTTCCACTTGGCGGTGCTGTTTGAACCTCCCCCGCGCTTCGATGTGAACAGCTTGGAATGCCATCTACTCTTGGCACTTCTAGGCCTGAATCTTTATCACGCATAACGGAAGCTCCACATCTCCATCCACTCATTAATTCCTCAGCTTTTCCCAAACACATGAGCCCGATGCTCCATTGATGATCTCAAGTCTGACCATGGTTTTCCATCTTAATATTTCCGCGCTTGGCAGTGTTTGCCCAACTGATCTCCCCTTCACGGAAGTTTGGTCATGGTTTTGCCAAACCAATATCTCCACGCCTGGCAGTTTGACCGGATTTCTCCCATTTTTTGGCATTAGACTCAAACTTCTCCCACGCCCGGGATTTCTTGCTTTGGCTTGACATCACGTCATTTCCCCTTGGCATTGCTTGCCTTATTTCCCACGTCTTGGCAAGATGAAACTCGGGACCCCCTTTACGCGAAAACCTTGTGTTGGGATTTCCACTGCAAATTTTCCACCATGTAAATCGGGATGAAGATATCCTATGTGGGGAAATACTGATTTGGCTTGCCATCATCAAATTTATGACCTTGGCAATATACTGAAATATTTCCCATGTGGGAATCTTACAATGGCTTGCCATCATCAAAGTCCAACCTAAAAGGGATGAAATTCTCCCAAGCCAATGCCTTAGCACGGATTTGAACCCCAACTTTTCCTTCTCGACTTACAATCGAACCAAACAAAACTCTGGATGCTCACGACCTTGTCAGGCTCGACTGAGTGAGCCAATGCTACCACGTCTGAGCTCCATCCTCAAATGATCGATTCTTTTCCATTGGCCAAGCTATACACGAATGTTCAGGTGATCGGGGTGAACTCAGGTGTTCATTGCATTTCATGAAATAGTTTGAATGCATGTATAGGATGTCCATGCCTTCTGTAAGCTACAATTACCATATTCCATGAGAAGAGATCTGGATCAGTCATGCAGTTGAAGACTTTACGAGCATCCATCAAACTTCCACACTTGTCATACATGTAGATAAGTTTATTTGGTAATAGCGTGAGTCTTCCAAATGTGTGTCCCCTATTATTGATGTGAGAGTGGATTTGCTTGGCCTCCGCAAGGGCTTTCTTAGTAATGCAAGCCCATGTTCAGTAGATGAAGATATGTTAAAGAATTTACAGATGGATTATGTGTTGTAAGAAGAACGTGTAGTGCCTCCTTCAAGCGACCCTCTCCATAGAGTGCTACGAGATTTTGATTGAGATGTATTTGGTTGCTTGGTTGCAAACATTTTTTCATTCAAACACTACCAGATGACCTCATCGTCATATCTGCATAATCTCATATCATCTTGGTCAAACAAGATAATTTTCCCAAGTGGTTGGTCGAGCACTGTCTAATGGATTAGACCTGGCCTCATGTTAACTTAGCTTTCCTTGACTCGGCCTTCAGATCTTTTTGCATCGATCTCCACCGGGATCCTTGTACAGTTCCTTTCATTCGTCAATTTTCAACGAGCTATATTTTGCATTAACAAGACCATCGTCGAGCTCTTACAACTGAGAGTCTCTCACTGAGATGATTTCTGAGATGATTATCAATTTGACACCGGGTTCTTTATCAACTCGAACCTGAACTCTCCACTGAGTTGAGATCAACTGGGTGCCTTTCGATGCTAGGTGATCTCTTCATATGCAATTTAGGAATTATTTTTAATTATTGCATTTCGATAATAACCGAAGGTGGGTTCCTGGGACTATTATTTTATTTTGAACGTGATAGGACCCCGTTGTCCAATCTTGCCAGGTGTGCAAAATTGGATAACACATTCTTCCATATTTAATGCTGGATCTATCGAATGAGCTACCGTAAAGTGCTTTGTAATAGGTGAACTATCAACCCTAGAAAATGTAAATGATTTTAAAAGTAATGATTGGATAGGCTGATCTTAGTCCTATGGAAAACTAGTGGAAAGAGGAACTGAGGTAAATGCAATGGCTAAACATTTCTCAAACTGGATTTGTTAGTTAAGATGGTCCTCAAGGGCATCTCATCTGTGTTGTAGTGTTCCTGGAACTGAAAAATGATCACAACATGTCGTGACAATAATCTTTACAGTCTTTATAAGTGTCTCCTAACCATAATCCAACAATTAATCTGAAGTAACTGTTGTGGAAAATCAGCAGCACCCCCTGGATGTTGATCAGATTTCTAGTTTGATCATACTAGCATCCAGTGTGATTGCACAAAATTGAATCCTCTTCCCAAGTATGGGACTTGCAAAATGGAAGAGAATCTCCAGATTAGAGGCTAGTTCCTCAACTCCTCTGATCAGCTATTTTCACTTGTACAATTGCAGAGGTTTAAACTCCTAAATCTACTCTAAATTCCAAAGGAGACAAGGATAGAAAATGCAAAAAAAAGAACTAAAACTAATGCTAATAGGTGATGCACCAAAGGAGTGGTGAGCATTTTTTACTTCTGCAAATTGACACAGTTCATAAAATGCAACAAAAACAACATGCACAAACTGATAGCAATGAAGTGTTAGAAATTAGGCAAACAACACCAGTGAGAGGATAAAAACTAATCACAGGGCCTGTATTGTTATTTTAACATCAAAATCACTTGCATTGCACCTGAAAGGCAAAAATATAGTTGCAGTTTCTAGAAAAGGTCTGTTATTCCACTAAATCACTTCCAAGGTGAAAAAGGGAGCTTGCCATACACAAAAAATGTTCAACCCCTTGAAAATGAGCCAAATCTAGCTTTTACAGTGCAAGGGACGAGCCCAGGAGAGAGAAACATGGAAAACGTGCAAGGGGTTCAACCATTGACCAAAATTCCATCAAAATAGCATGGGCACCTAACAGACCCATTCCCTGACATTTTTAACCATGCTGGGAGAGAATGCGAGCCATTCTTCATTAAAATCGGTGGTTGAAACATCATTTCTGTTCATGACCACGTGCCAGAAGTGTTTTTTGATTTTCTCTCTCCAAAATCCACCAAAATGCAAAATTGACCCAAGAATCTTGTAGAGAATTTCACCAGCTTTCCATTGATATAAAGAACATGAAAAACTGAGCTCTGGATCGAAAGATATGGCGATTTGAAGTTTTAGGGCAAAACAGGACCAAATCGGGTCGGCCAAATTTTTTTTCCCTTCTTTGGTCATTTGGAAAAATCCATTTTCAAAATTCACTCAAAAGACTGTCAGTGCGTCCACGTTTGTGTTTATTGGCCATGGGCCATCCTTAAAAAATTTTGAGAACATTTTTACCTTTTGTGGACATGTGGCAAAATTTTCTGGGCCCGAGGGAAAAAATATGTCCTTTTGAAACGCGCCTTGGTAAAAGCACCAATTTCTCCTTGACCCCAAGACACTTCTGTGGACACGTGGCACATTCTGATTGGCTATGGGCCTTCTAGGGGAAAAATTTCCCACAAAAACTGAGCCATAACTTGAAAAATACATGGAGTTAGGAGGAAAACTTTACCTTTCTGGAAAGCTGAGAAAGAGCGCTATCCAATGGTGCCATTTCCAGAAGGTTTTGAGTGCCTAAAAAGAAAATTTTGTGACTGAGGCACAAGAGAGTGAATAATGGGAGGAGTTAGCCACAAAATGAGCAGGGGGCACATTTTGGATAATAATTTTGGTGACTCAGAGGGGGGATTTGCCTGCTGGATGAAATTACCAATTTCTTGAAGCATCCATTGGGCATGGAGTCATGAGTTATAGCCTACAAACTGATCTGAAACTTTGAAAACCTCCTCTCTGAGCCACTTGGAAACCCACTGAAATGGACTGTGCAAGAGCAAAACCAGCACCACAAAAACTATGTACAAAACTAAAGGTCATACATGCTCCAAAATGGAACATGCAGAGTGTGCACAAGCACTTCTTTTACTGAAAAGAAAAACTACCTATCCTACTCTAACTGGAAGCAAAAGTGGGCTAAACAAACCCTGCAACTGGTTGGGAGAAATAGCTTCCCTTTCTCAAAAGTTGCAACCATGCAACTGATTTGGCAGCTGAACATGGCTGATTGGATGAGTGGAAAATCAACAAGAAGCTGGTCTTCTACCCAAATCATCAAGGTGTCAACTGAAAACAAATCCAATACCTCTTTTAGTTGCTCTGCATTTGGATTGAAGAGGTATGACAGCTGATCCTTGGTACTTTGTAGCTCACCCTCATGCTTAGAAGCAAGCATGACTGGTTGTGACTTCTCCTTTGACTCCAATGAAGTCAAATACCTTATTGGGCAAGGTATGATCCGTTTGATATGCCCATAGCTCTGATTTTCAACTCCAAAAATGGAGTCTTCTTGTAGACCTTCTTGGGTGGGTGATGTGGAAGCAATGGTAGGACTTTTCTGCCCTTTCTCTTCCTTCATGGCAACATGGAACTCTTCTATAGTCTGCAACTCCTCGTTATTGATTGCAACATCCAATGAAGTTGCTTTTGCATTGTTGTTACCTGCTTGCAATACATTGTTGGCTTTGGAGCTCCTCCATTGTAGCTTTTGGAAGATCAAATTCTTCCAGCTTTGATTCAAGAGGCATGTTGCAAACTGTAGGCTGTTGTCCTTGAACTCTTTTGTCCATGGCAGCAAGTTCTTGATTGTTGGAGAATGAATGGTGAAGAAGGAAACATGGTAATTTCAGCTAGCTCTTCATCTAAACATTCTTCTAAGTCTGATGGCAAATCAAACAAACTCTTGAATTGTTTCTTGCTGAGATCAAAGTCTTCCCTCTTGTATGGTGGCCTCCAAATCTGCTTTTCTTCACCCTGTATAACTTCATTTTCAAACATGAAACTTGTCAATCCAAACTCATCCCAAAAATCAGATTTTTGGAGAGATGAAGTGGGAGAGAAGCATGAAATTTCTTGTGCCTTTTGCTCACAATTTGGACCTGTTTTGTTCACCTCCATAATGGCTTCATCAATCAAATCAGCCCCTTTAAATGAAAGCAAAAATGTATCAATAATGCTTCCTTCTTCTACTGTTGTAAAAACTGACTTGACCTCATCCATTTTCTCCTCAAAGATGGGGTTTTGAGATGGTTTTCCTTCCTTCTCGATGGCTGATTTTGCAGTGCAAACTGGATCAGCATTTTCTTTGGGCAAAGTGCCAACATGGACACCCAACTTTATCACCAACAAACTGTTGATTTTTTCTCGCTTCACTGCTGTTATAAAATCAGCCTTGTTTTCCACTTGTTCTCCAACTTCAACATCCTCTATTGGTTTCACCATCAAGGGGATTTTTGTAATCCCGAATTTAAGAGCCCAACTCTTCAGACTTTGAATTTCTTCATCCTTGTTTGGCTCTTCTTTCTGCTGCTGTTTTCCTTGATTGGCATTCTGATTTTTATCCTCCCAACATGGATTTGGGAATGCAAGAGGAGAAGTGGATTGTAACTCAATTGATTTTTTAATTTTTTGTGGTGGTGGAGGAGGTAGGAACTCTTGTTTCTTTGGAGGGAATGGCTGTTTGGAAGGGAAAAGGACAGAAGAATTGAGATGGGGTGGAAGACTAGGGAATGGAGAAATGGATTCAACACTTGGGACAGCAGATGGAGAGTTTAAAACTTGACACTGCTGAGATAAAACAGATTGGGAAAGAGGGAGAGAAAAGACATGAGATGGTGTGCTTACTTGTTGACAAGGTTGCTGAATACTCCTCTCATACACCTTTATTCCTTCAGTCCACTTTGCAAGCAATGGTAGTGTTGTAATCATGAAGTCTAGCTTCTCTTGAGGGTTGTAATGCCTTGGAAAAGGTCCCACCCATGGACAAGGTGCTCTACAACCGATTCTAAATGCTTTCATTTGTGCTTGAGCCCTGGATTGCACCATGTTTACCTCCATCTTTTGGATTTGTTCCAGCAGATCTACATTTTCTTCTTGACTGCCCTCACAACCAGCATACCCTTGTGCTTGACATGCTTCATATCCAAACTGACTTTGGCACTGCTGCTCATATGGGTAGACATGCTGATTTTGAATTTGATCAAAATGCTGATTTGGAGGATTTGTAAAACATGTTGGAGGTGTGATATACTGCTGTTGTAAATGTGAATTCCATGATGGAAATGAAGTCATGATTGCACAACTTCATGGAATGGAAAAGAATGAAAATGATGGAAAGAAGAATGGATGGAAATGAATGGAAAACAGGTCTGCAACTTAGAGAATGAGTTGTTTACCAGATGGAGTCGCCAGATGTGCTTTTGAAAGTGCCTCCAAAAGGCTGAATCTTTAACAGGAACACACCAACCTATCAAAGATAAAGTGGAAGACCTCTAAGGTCCCACCGGGCATGCCAAAACTGTTGTGGCAAATCAGCAGCACCCCCTGGATGTTGATCAAATTTCTAGTTTGATCATACTAGCATCCAGTGTGATTACACAACATTGAATCCTCTTCCCAAGTGTGGGACTTGCAAAATGGAAGAGGAATCTCCAGATTAGAGGTTGGTTCCTTAAATCCTCTGATTAGCTATTTTACTTGTACAAATTGCAGAGGTTTTAAACTCCTAAATCTACTCTAAATTCCAAGGAGACAGAGATAGAGAATGCAAAAAGAAAGAAAAAACTAATGCTAATAGGTGATGCACCAAAGGAGCATGGTGAGCATTTTTTACTTCTGCAAATTGACACAGTTCATAAAATGCAACAAAAACAACATGCACAAACTGATAGCTGTAATGAAGTGTTAGAAATTAGGCAAACAACACCAGCAGAGGATAAAAACTAATCACAAGGGCCTGTATTGTTATTTTAACATCAAAATCACTTGCATTAAAACACTTGAAAGGAAAAAATACAGTTGCAGTTTCTAGAAAAGGTCTTTTATTCCAGGGAAATCACTTCCAAGGTGAGAAAGGGAGCCTGCCATACACAAAAAATGTTCAACCCTTTGAAAAATGAGCCAAATCTGGCTTTTACAGTGCAAGGGACGAGCCCAGGAGAGAGAAATGTGGGAAAACATGCAAGGGGTTCAACCATTGACCAAAATTCCATCAAAATAGCATGGGCAACCTGACAGACCCATTCCTTGACATTTTTAACCATGATGGGAGAGAATGCGAGCCATTCTTCATTAAAATCGGTGGTTGAAACGTCATTTCTGTTCATGACCACGTGCCAGAAGACATTTTTGATTTTCTCTCTCCAAACTCCACCAAAATGAAAAAATTGACCCCAGAATCTTGTAGAGAATTTCACCAGCTTTCCATTTATATAAAGAACGTGAAAAATTGAGCTCTTGGATCGAAAGATATGGCAATTTGAAGTTTTAGGTCAAAACAGGACCAAATCGGGTTGGTGGGCAAAAATTTTTTTTTTCCCTTTTTGGTCATTTGGAAAAAATTTCAAAATTCCCCCATGCTCTACCAGTTCAGGTGCCATGTGGCATGTTTTTATTGGCCGCGGGGCCTTTCTTTAAATATTTCAAAAAATTTCCACCAACACTTAGTCGCTTTTTCCAACTTTCTCCCCTGGACACGTGGCAACAAATGATTGGTCGGCGGGCCCGCGGGAAAAATTATTCTTTTGATACATTTTCCAAAACCTTGGTAAAAAACCAAGTTCTCCTCCGACCCCCACCACTTCTTTGGACACGTGGCACATCCTGATTGGCTGCGGGCCTTCTAGGGGAAAATTTCCCACAAAAACTCCATCGAGCCATAACTTGAAAAATACATGGAGTTAGGAGGAAAACTTTACCTTTCTGGAAAGCTGAGAAATAGATCTATCCAATGGTGCCATTTCTAGAAGGTTTTGAGTGCTTGAAAAGAAAAATTTTGTGACTGAGGCACAAGAGAAGAATGAGAGGATTTAGCCCAAAATCAGCAAGGGGCACATTCCAGATAACAGTCACATCACCTGCATAATGGCCTCCTGCAATACCACCATGAGCCTCTTCCATGATTCGCATCCTTGCACTCATGCTCTAACACATAATGACATAATACTTCAATCTCTACCTAGCTTGTTTTCAGATCACCGCTGATTAACATAAATGGTGTCACGCATATAACAGGTTGTTTCTTTTCTAATGCTTTCATTCGTTCCTAGTGCCATACCTGTTCGTAGAAAGACATCAATGTCTTCTAATTTTTTCATGGGCACAAGTTGTAACTTGTATAACTAACATTTGGAATTGTTTCTTCAATTATCTATGCATCCTCTCCTGAATTGATTCTAGATAAATGGTGTAGTCTAGAATTTCTTTTCCCTGGGTTCACCACAATTGTGAAGTCAAACTCTTTGAAACAGGAGTACCCATTTGCATATGCGCCCCTGTAATACTGGCTTGTTTAAAGTACTTCAATGCCATATTATTTTTATAACACAAAGGGTGTTGCTAACAAATACTATCAGGAAACTTGTATAATGTGTAGATCATTACAAAGCTTCACGCTCTGTAGTTGTATATTTTTGAGACTTAGCAAGAGTCAGCTTCACTACTAGAAAAATAGGATTTTGATGATCTACAATACCTTTACTAGGTTGAGATAACATAGCACCAATGGCCATACCAGAAGCATCCACATAGCACATGGAATGGTTTATCCATGATGGAAATTGCAAAATGGGTGTGGTAGTAATTTGAACTCTTTTAATACCTCAAATGTGCATAATTGCAGCTTTCCCTAATAAAATTAAAATTTCCCCTTTAGAAATTTTTCCAAGGGTGGAACAATTTATGCATACCCTTTTATGATTTTTTTGTAATATCATGTATGACCTAAAAATCTGTTGGACACCTCACTTTGACTGGTAGGCACTTCCTAAGCCTAAAATGAGTGCAACCTTGGTCGGATCAACTAACAAGTACCTTCCTTCTTATATGTCCTAATAGTAATCCCAAATGGTGTAGAAAATATGCAATTCTTGATATTCAAAGAAATAATTTTTGTCTACATCGTTCAAATAGTAAGCACAAATTGTCACAATGATTTTTCATAAGCCCATATACTGTCTAATCATCTAGGGTAGTAGACCTGTAAGAAGTTGTGGATAAAATCTTTGAATGCCTGAACAACTATGCGTCAAAAATACAATGGGATTATTTGCATTTTTAAATGATCAAAAGGATTCTCCCTCAGTATTAGGAAAAACTACCCCATTCAGTCCAAATAAATATTTGTCTTTTTTGAAAAACGTCTGAGTGATCTGAACCTAATGATACCCAAAAAAATCCAAGATGTGAAAGAATATAAAATTTCATGCCTTGCAACCCCTTCTAGTATTTCCTCAGTAAATAGTGTAGGGAAAGGATTTGTGACATATGTAGAATTCTATCTCCCTATAAGACACACATATCCTAATCCTTCCATCCTTCTTGATAACTGATTACCATTGTGCTAACCCATTAGAGTGATTCATTAAGGGGCTTGATAATTCTAGATTTCAACCATTTTATCAATTTCTTGCTTTTACCTTTATCGCACAATATTAGGATTCATTCTGTAAGACCTCTTTAACTAAGCCATGCACCTTCCTTAATATTGATATTCAGTTCCCCAAGTACATTCAAAGGTCATGCCTTTAAGTTCATGATATCTTGAGGGAATAAGTCTTGAAAATCCCGGAGTAACTCAATGATTGGTTGCTAACATCCAAATCTAACCAGTAATATCCAATTATGGCCTCATTAGGCTCAGCCTCAGAACCTATATTCACCTTACTTTTAATAGGATTCATGGGTTCATTGTAGGTATGCATACCCTTTTATGCACTATCCAAGACCTCACGCACCCCATGTGAATGTTCATTATCTAGGTTCTCAACTTCCTAGTCATCTAAAAATTTAGATGAAACATAATGTAGACCATCTTTCCTTTCTCTTTTTGGAGGCATAGCACGCTCAAGTAGTTTGGATTTGTCTAAGAAGGTTTGTCTTGTTCAGAAAAATATCCAAATATGTCTCTCCAATAATTCCTAAATAACTTCTCTTCTTGCTTTTGCAGCTATCTTTCATGAGTTAAGCACTTGATAAATTTTAACGTTTCTACTACAGGAGGTTGAGTCGAGAAGAAGTCAAACATCTGGACCATTCCTGCAACCAAGGATATTGCTTTCCTTGTTTCTCCATGTTAGTTCTGATATACATACCAAGTGTTATAAGGGCATCCTTGTAGAGTGGAATACAATATATGCACCCAGAGTGAAGGTGGTAATGCATTCCTGTCTTGGTGTCTAGAGTTCTCTTGTTACTGAATATGATGTTGAACAAGTCGATCACCATGATAAGTGTAAATTTTTGTAGGTGCATTGTTCCTTATCCTAGTAGATAAATCTATTCCAATCTCTTCCCAGTTTATAATATTATCTCTTTGACTACCCACTAGCATACTACTATTCCGTTTAGTGTATATACTAGCATATCTATCCTTGTAACTAGATCTGTCCACTGCGCTTCCATGGCCTTCAAAAAGGCAAAAAGACTCTATCGCTATATACTAAAGGTACTGTTCTTCCTATCAGTTGAATTGAGAGAAGTTTATTCTTGTAAGCAAATAATTTTCACCTCGGCCCTACCAATTCATATGTACCATGAGCCAAATTATCACAAGCAATACTTGTAGATCACTAATATGAATGAGAGGCGGTCCTCCCTTTATAGAATGCCTTCTTTTGATGTGTCATTGACCTCACAGGTCCTGAATAGCGCGTACATAGAATCTATTTACAATCATCACTTAAATCAGGAATCAGCTACTCAACATATGGCATAGACTTCCCATCTGTGGATGGCAAGGGTATGGACAACCCTTTCCTCCTTTTTTTCAAAGTTGATATATCCCTTATTGAATCTTAAGTTGGCATTATTGGCAGAAACACCAAGGTTATCCAAGCAAGGCTGGAAAATTGTCTTCTTCTGTAAGTGCTAATGCCTCAAAATCCCTAGTGATACTTGGCCCCTTATTTTAGGATAGATTTGCATCTTTCAAGAACTATGAGGCATGGCCTTAGTCTGGTTTTCCCTAAATAACACAATAGATGATGGCTGCAGTGGAGGTCTGAGCATTTGTACCTGTACGCTGGAAAAGTGACAAGCGAGCATGGGAATCTACAAGTAACTCTTCCTTGCACCCGACCTCCCAAGGTCATGCTGAGATAGCCGATGGGGATGGAATATACGTGGGGTATGGGTAAACTAGTTAGGCAAATCTTATATCTTCAACACACACTAATGGAATATGTGAATCTAAGGCAAAGAAGGCCCTCCTAACCTGAACTGGTGATAGATCAGTCAGTGAGGATGACTGCTCGAAGGCTCCAATCAATATCAAGCTTTGGCGTGATTCAATCTATAGGTTGTGGGATACGGGGAAAATGACCTAGGATTGTTTCATGTGTATATCTTCAGATAGGTTCATAGGATGGATGATGGATATAGTGGATTCTACGGGTGATTCTCTGGTCTAGTCCAGAAATCCTTAGCTTCGTTAGTTGCTATATCCAACAAGGATAACTGTGTGATGATGATAGGTAGGAAGTGGAGTGGATCTGAATACTAATGTGTGTAAGTCAGCGTCAATATTGGATTGACCTGTGGACTCGTTGGGTTGTGGGATTTGTGGATCACAACCATAGACTCGTGGTTGTTGTGGACCTACTATGGTCATGTGTGGAATCAGTCTCTAATCCCTAGTATCTAATAGTCGTATACCTTTTCGGCCTCTATGTTTAGAACTACAAGCTATGAAATCTTCTCATAGTACCTTACAGGCGTTCTGGCAACCTGAATTATTAAACTAGTGTCTATATTAGTGAGAATGTCTCCTGCGTCTGGCTATGGGACCAAAGGATCACAACCAAATGTTTTCTCTTTTTCAAGCCCTTCTACAGTCATGTGAATGTTTATCTAGGGTAACCTGTAGTTTGGTTGGTTTGACCAAAACGTATGTGCTTGGTCATCTTCTATGTTTAACCCTCTTAATTTTGAACTGATCTATTGTAAGTCTTCTATTGTTTTAAAGACATGGATTCTAAGATTCTGGTCTATATCAGTTATTGTTGTAACAAGATTGGGTTGAGGCACGATAGGCTCGAATATGTATTCTCTGGGCTCCCTAGGTCCCGTGATTGTCATGTAAAAGGAAATGATGTAAAGATAAATAATGACAAAATAAATTGACTATGCAAGATATATCTATGTATATTCCTAAATCTGAATTTTTTTGATAAACTATTAAACAAAATTTAAAAGAGAAATTATCTAATATATCTAGAAATTGACAACTAAACTAATAATGAAATTAAAACAAAGCAACCGAGTATAGCTACTTGTCTATGCAGTTGTGAATCTATTTTAAATAACCAAGTAACTGATCTAATCTATTTGAAAGACTCTCAATCCTACCTCAGAAGTGAGGAGTGAATCATAGTTTCTCAGAAACTATCAATCCCACAACTTCCCCAGCAATATCGAAAGTGGGATTAACTGAAATGAAATGATTGACTACTCTATTTGATATGTTTTAACTAGAACTTTGAAAGCTTGAACCTGGATTTTGCAGAACAGTGGTGAATCCGGTTGTGTGTGGATTTGTCCCCTCAGTGTGATCTCCTCATTCCTTTGTGCTCATGTGGATCTAGAAAAGTGTGTAATGCTAGCATCAACTAAAGTATATATTGGAACAATGGCAGCTTAGGATACAGACTGAATACAATGCAAGTAGGAGAGGGATAGCGCAAGAGAACAGAGCTTGGATTATGGGATTCCTAGCGAGGATTTATTGCGAGTCATGCAACACAAAACATCCAGAACCTGAAACTATCCTATTTTTGACAAACAAAACCTGCAACTTTAATGGCTTCCAATTTAAAATCAAATCTATCCTACTCCAATTGATTGGATGAAATAATAACAACACTTGCACAAGGAGAATATGTGGCTTCCTAACAACTAAACAATACTAACCATACATACAACAAATGAAACTATGAAACCTAAGAAAAATGAAAGGCTAAACTATTGGAATGAGAAATTCAGAGGAAAATTTGAGGGGCCATTTTCTTGAGCACAAGCCAGCTATTTATAGAATTCCCATTTACCCAAAGGTGAAAACCAAACCGGACTCTTTAACCATAAACAAGGCAAAAACACTATTCCAGGGAATCAGAATCATAAATACAAGCAAAGGTGGTGAAAAAAAGTTGGTAAACGTTGAAATTTTACATGAGTCACATTAAAAGAGCATTCTAGAAAACACGTGAATGACTGCTGCCCTGAGCAGGGTGGTAGTTACAGGACTGCCACCCTACCTGAGTGGCAGTCACGAGACTGCCAACCAGGCAGGGCGGCAGTTTCATCACTGAAGACCAAAAAGCAAAGGAAAAAAGGGGGAAGGAAAAATAAAAGCACGCAGGGGCTAAGCGGGGCATACAGGATGTTAACGCATATTTGGAGAGCTTTTCTGGATCCCAAACACCTTACGAGGAGACCTGTATCATCATTGGGGCACGTGTAACATTGTTATGGTAGTGCAATACCCTACAATTTTGGGTACGTATAGTACCCATGCATTTAATGTCAACACATTTACTTATGTTCCTATGTTGATCAATATGTTGCTCAACAGCCACCCATCCACAACAATATTCAGAGTAATCTCTTTGTCATAGTCAATGCTATTAGGAGGAAGATTTGCATGTAGTATCTGATGTCTGATTTCAAGGCTTTCACACAAAGTGTTCCCTTTCTACCAACTTCCCAATAGTGGAATAATGTTCCCCTAGCGTAACATATTACACACCTCCTGCAGATCATCGATATCAGTCTGAACTATCTCTAAGGCTTTCTTCTACTCCTTTAGGTATTATATCTCACCCTGAATATTCCTTAGTACTTCCATGGTATCCTAGTAAACTTCCTTCTGATGAGTAGGATATGGGTACCTCACATGCAAAACCTCCTCCTTGATCATCATAGGCTTCTGGTGTAATGCCTCACGTGCGTGCGTAGCTTCAACGTGTGTAGTAATATTCACTTTCAATGCCTCAGGTCATTCTGTTATCTTGGGCATCTACTGATCTCCTACCACATGTTGGATTCTAACCATCCTAGTACCTTTGTTTTCTTTCTTATGCTACTTACTCAGATGCTCATATAATTTTGGGTACTCTTCATAGCTATGGTTCTTCCTACAGAAAGAACATGCATTATTCTGAGGACATTTGTGCCTGTAGTGGTTAGGAGATCCACAAGTATAACATGTTCCACGAGGGAACTCTCCTCTTCCTCCACCTCAGCCTTGTCCTCCATATCCACCATGATATCCACGTCCCCTTCCACAACCTCCTTCAAAGCACCCCTCATTCCTATCATAGCGCATTTGATTATTATCCCAATTTTGGTGATCATGCCTACCCTTAGAATTATCTATTGTACTTGTCTATCATACTCCAATTTCTATAGCATCCTAGATCTAACCAATCAACCAAAAATCCTTAGTATCATGGGTCGTGGACCTGTAAATCTTGCAAAACAAAGATACATTTTTCCTTATCGTGCACTACAAAAAAGGATAGTGACTCACATCATGATTCAAATGGAAAATTTCACAAACCAATAGTAACGAGTGTATAGATTTATGAGGGAAACTATCCTTGGTGTGACTTTCCACTTCACAATCTATACACCAAATTCCTGAGTGCATTTCATGGGCTGAATTTGCTGATAGCTTCTCTAACTACTTAGCCATAGCTGCAATCTGTGCCTCTAGGAATGGACTGATGCCAGTGTTAATGCTCCTAACTACCTCAGCGTGAAAAGTTTCTTCCAATGCTTCACATAGATCCGTGTATGTGTTATGTGACAACACCCTCCTAAAAGGTGTAATCAATCCTCTAATGAACCATAGTGCATGTTGGCTATCGTGGATATCATATGACAACTTAGATAAAAGTGTCTTAAAATGAGCATCATACTCACGTACACTCTCAGGAGTGCCTTACTTGATATCATTGAGCACACTTACACTCTTCTACTCAAACTCAGAGATATGGAACTCCTTCAAGAAAGCATCCCTCAGTGCTACATAATCCATGGAAGTTTGATTAAGGTCAGAATTCCTATACCAACTATGAGCGCGCTCATGTAATGTGGATGTGAATTCACTTTCCTTTCACTCCGCAGCTGTAATCCCTTTAGCACACCACAAGATTTCACACATATGTACATGTTCGGAAGCATCCTCTATACCTCTATACTCTAGGAGATGAAGCGACATCTCCATATAAATATTATAGGTTTACTACGGACCTTAACTACCTAATCCAGAACCTCCTGGGTTCCCTCTGCCTCCAAAATCACCAGATCCACCAAAACTAGAACCACCTATACCTCCTGATCTGCCACCTATAGTTGGAATAGGGCCTGTAGATGTACTCCCATGTGTTCTAATAGTAGTACTATATAGAAGCCCCACAGTCTATGAAGTAGTTCCACTTCTAGAGGTGATTCTAGTATTCTGTGCACTTACATTCTGTGTGGATGACATGCCCAAAAATGCTCCTCCAAATGACATTAAAACCATCTTTCCTTCCATTGATGTACTTGATCCCTTACTCCTACTTTCCTACTTCCTAAGTTATTTTATTTGGTTACTTATCGTACTAGATACTGAAAAACCAAGCGCAAAGGCTAGGTCACCAGGTGGATTAAGATGCATGCCTACGGCCCAAATTGTCTCTACTGGTGCACTTCTATGTGAGGCTGAGAAGGGATCTCTATCATGCTTTCCAATATGGGGGAGTTCCTGATGCTCTAGCTCGACATCTTCTACGTGAGCCATAAATCCTTCATGAGCCATCTCTCTCCTCAATGCCATAATTTCTACAACAGAACATTGTTTCTCTATTTCCCTCTCTCACACCTCATTATACTTAAGTTGCCTTTCCTCTCTCTATTTCTCTTATGCTAAGTCTACCATCTTAATACCAAACCTATTCCTACCTTTATGTGTGGTGAGGTTTAGTTATCCATTTTTTTACTCTCCAAGTTCAACATTACCATCAAGATTTTGATCGCTAGTGGAATACCATGCAAATATGTTCCTCTAGGCAAGAAAACTGGTACATCAAAATAAGTGAATATTACTAGAATATAACTGTTTAGAACACCACAAAACCACATATCCAATACATGAGTCCAGATCAGATCAACATCATAAAGGACCTGAAATTATTCCTGTGTCCAGAAAATTGTGTGATACCTCTAATTTCTCTGAGATGCATACGCAGTAAGCCACTTGTATAGTTCTACTAGAAAGATAGTGAAAAATATCTCATATAAAATTATTATACAAATTTTTTTCTACCCAAGTGCGTGTGCTAAACTCAGATCCACTATTAAACCATCATTCATATTCTTCCTCCAGATCATGTATCCATTCCTCAATACTTGCTCGAGTTAACCAATATGTCTTCATCGTGAACCATCTTGAAAACAACTGAAAAAGATGTCCCGACAATGGAACTAATGATGCAGTCTAGAATTTGCAAGGTAACACCCTAGTCACGCTAGCACATCACTCAACGTAGACTAAGCACTCACCTAAAGCACGTAATGGTACCAGGTCCCTCTTTAGGGTTGCTTGTAACAATAATGGTTTAGCATGAAGAAGACAAGATATATAGATTCATAACTAATCCATCATCCTACAGTGCATGCTACCCATAGATCTATGATCTTAACAATACTTAAACAGTAATCATCATTGAATTAATAACATGAAATACAAAATGGCACTACTATAGATTTAGCCAATAACTTCCATCTATTAATAAATACATAAGCTCCATTACAGTACTGTCAATTTATATCGAAGCGCATATGGATCTGATACACACATACACTGCTCTTCGTGATACATGTAGTTCTCTATGTAATGACTTTCTATGTATATTTTTACTATGCACCTAACATCAAATCATATATATATATATATAGGGTGGGGACTTTCACTTCACTACTCAACTATTCCAGAAATAGGTCACATGCTAATAATAGACCACACGCCATTACAATTATAGCCACACATGTAAGTGCACTATGTATAGTTCTCTTTTAGTTAACTGAAGTGTCCATTCTATTCTTAGCTTGTCTTCATGCATAGACACTTTGAACCAATTCTTCAAATATAGAAAACACCTGGCTTGCAAGTCTTCATCATTGATGTGTTCCACATGCCATCTCCTAAAAATATATCCTCATGCTGAAAAATCAGCTAAGTCCTTAAATCTGAACTTGCCTTCCGCACCTTTGATCCTAGCCTTCAATATCCACACAGACTCCTATGTGATTTTACAAGTACCAATATTTGATCAATAACAATGAACAAGATAATCTAAAAAAAAAGTTACACAAAATATAAGTTAGAAACCCTCAATGGGTAAGAAAACCCATTGAAATACTATCTTTATATTGATATGTGTCAAATTTATTGAGACACCAACCCCATAAGGAGCATAACCCCTAGTTTAGTAGAGCTACAACCCTACAAGGATCTAGAAATTTTATAACTTTGGACACAACGTTGGAACATGTTCAAGGGATGAAAATTTCTCCTCTTTGTGGGGAGGTTCCCTTATTCACTAACAAATTGAGAATCTAATTATTTAGCAAATAGCTACAAATTAACATTCTAAATGAAGATTTTGATGTAAAGAATGCCTCCATATTATGATATTATCAATAAATATAAATGAAAAAGGGGAAGGTTTTCAGAGGAAGAAACATTAGATTTAATGAGTAAGATTTACAGTGAAATAGGGACACAAATTATCAATCTAATCCACTAGTACAAGAACACAAGTATTCTACTTGGTTATGCAAGATTACTCACTATTGTAATGAAAAGATAGTGAAAAA
Organism: Taxus chinensis; assembly: GCA_019776745.2. Lineage (NCBI taxonomy): Eukaryota > Viridiplantae > Streptophyta > Pinopsida > Cupressales > Taxaceae > Taxus > Taxus chinensis. Next base: position 405,280 of record JAHRHJ020000543.1, on the reverse strand, counting down.
GATAACACATTAGATATAGAGACTATAGATTTATATCCTATTACCATATATACAAGACTTTGAGAAAATATGAGTCCAATAAATATAAAATTCCATGAAATAAAAATGCAATAGACCATCAAAGTTCCTCACACTATAATAAATGGATCGAACACACAGTTTCCTGATTCAAATATATTATAACTCACATTCACAATTCTAGGAAAGGAAAATAGAAATAACATAGATAAGAGGGAGAGAAAACTTATTTTGTATTGATTCCAAAATTTTTTGTATCATTACATTCAAAATGACACCAAATCCAACAACTCTATGTGTGTTCTGAGAAAGTGATCCTTAAAAAGGCTAAGGGGTGGTTATAACCAACTTTCAAACTAATTGTTATTTAATTAAGTCCTAAAACTTAATTAATCAATTACATAAGCTAGCTTTATTTACAATATATATTTTTTCAAAATTATAAAGCTAACTTCAAGATATAACAATTAAAAATATAATACTAAGTACTAGAGAAATATTGAACATTTGAGAGTGGCACGGCTCAGACCTTCACTTTGAGCTCCATGATCCTCACAAATGTCTTGAACTTAGCAAAATTGAATGCCTTCAAAATATCCATATCCTTGGGAATGGTTGTGTTTGACATAGAATTCATCCAAATACGAAAAAAATATTCCATTTCTATTGCAATTTGGATTCATTTTGTAGCAATCTCTTGGTCTTCTCACAACAATGTTATGTAGCTAAGTGATCTCCTCCATCTTCTCCTTTTTCTAGTCTCAAATTTGAACATATCCTCCTTAACCAATGCCCTAAATTTTTCTTTGAACTCATCCACTGAGTGCATTTCTAAATAATTTTCTTTGTAAACTTGGCATCTAAGAGCTTGGAAAATAGTAAATATTTTAGATTTTAAAGACTCTCCTTTTACACCATATTCTTCAATTCAGTGAGTTTCTTCTTCTAGAAATATAATTTTCCAAGTGAAATCAATGTTGTAAACCCACTAATTTGATAGTTTTCTCTTAGAATCATCAAAAATATATGAGCCGAATAATAATCTTCTCATCGGTGGTGCTCATGATTCTCAAATCTTGAATTCCCAAAACTATATCCCGAGTTCCTTCTCCACCCCCTTAATAGCTGAATTGAACTGAACCTAAGTTGCAGATATGTTATCATATAATTAATGCTCTCATCAATAAAATTCAGACCAGTTATTAAAATTACATTCCACTAATGCTTCAGGTCATATCTACCATATGAATCCTCATGTCTATGAATTTAGGTTTAATTAACAATTTTTTGACATCTTCCTCAGAAAGAATATTTGGAACTTAGGCATTTGAAGAAATTGGAGTGGGGTCATTAGAGGATCTTTATCAGTTGAAAAGAAAGAATTAATAAAAATGGAGATGAACTTGATATTGTTCCTCCAACTGAGTCTTACAAAAATGATTTCCTTTCTCCACCTTTTCAACTACTTTGGAAATAGTCACCCTGATATTCTAGACCTCTCCTTCAGGGGTAGATTCTACCAGGTGAAATCACAGTGAGCTCCAAATCTGCAATAGTGATATCATTTTGACAATACTCGTCTCCCTTTAGTATTAAAATTTCCAAAAAAAATTGTCCTTTTGAGTCTAAATGTTTCACACAGAATGTTTTGGCTCTGCAGAATAGACTTGCTTCTATCCTATCATTCCTTTGAGAAACAGATAAGGGTTAGGGCTAGGAGGAATACCTGTTGAATGTTGAGATGGTGTGCGCGTACCGTAGAGAAAGATCAGATCGACTGCGAAGAACTCCTTTTTGTCTTGGAAGGACAACCTGCAAGTAAGAATACAAGACCACAAGATTTTAATTAGACAATAAATGAGGGATCTGCCTTAGGCCCAGGAAATATAAAAACTTCCTTTCGAAGGTGGTCAGTTCCCCTTTTAATATGATTCAACACAAATGATAATATAGAAAGCTATTGCAAAATCACGATTTAGGTATCTCGTTACAAAGCAATAGAAACTAAACTATCAATAATAAAGCGTCACGTTGTTTGTTCGGTTACTGGTCATTGATACGTTCAGGTTGAGTTATAGGGATAAACCAGGCTGGATTTGGGGTTGTTAGGTGGCAAATAGGCGAGAAAAATGGTTTTGGGGTATAAGTCACAGTTACCGATGGCGGTCACTGGGTAACCGACCACGGTTAGAGAACCGCTGCCGGTATAGGATAATCGACACCGGTAGGGTCAGTAATCTAGGTGCTTCTGGGTAGAGATTGGTTGCAAGGTGATTGTGGGGTTATTGAGATTGGGGGATGGCTGAGGGGAATGATGGGAGGATAGGGAAGACTCAGAGTGTGGTAAAATGGCCTTCTGGGCAATATCAGGGTGTGTGGGTGAAGGTTAAGTGCAGTAGTGGCTGGTAGTAGATCTAGGAATAAACTTATGATTACTATTAATCAATAGGCTCAAGAAAATGGTATTAGAAACATATAAGATACTACTTACTTGCCCCTGATGAGATGCAAGTTTCAGGACTGTGATGATGAAGACAGGACCCAAGTTGGATGCAGTTTCCTCTTCTGATGCTTGGATGAGTGTTACTGGGCTCTGGTTATTCAGTTGCAGTCTTGGGCTTGATGTCCTTCTCTGCAATCTCTTCTTGTTTCTTCACTTGTCTCTGCTCGGCCAAGCAAAATCTGGATTCTCTCGATGATTTCTCCTTCTCCCGATCAAATGAAAATCCGATCCTTGTTTTTGGTTGGAAGTGGTCATTTACAGGGAACCGATGGCGGTTACGTAACCGACGGCGGTCGAGTAGGAACCGGTATCGGTCCGGTCAAAGTGGGCTATTTTTGGTAAAATAGCCAGCTTTCCCTCCTTTTCTTCCGAGGGATTGGTTGCGGGCTTGGTCAAGTCATTATGAAGTTGGTTTTAGGTGCGGATGAGGAGTAATTAGTCATGGGTGTGGAATTGGACCAAGTTATAGGTCTTAATTAGGTTAGTTTAGGGTTAAGACTAGGTCATGATGAGGTGGCGACATGAGGTGGCAGGTATGGTGATGTGGATTTATTAATTATAAGGTAATTAATAAATAATTGTGTAAGGTTTAGGTGGTGAGGTTAGGTTGCGAAATGAGATGCGGGGCACAAGGGGTCGTAAGACACAAATTTGGTGTCTACATTAGCCCCTTGTTGTCGTGTAGTTTGTTTTGTAAAGCTGCACGGACAATAATAAGAAGTGGTTACTCCTGTTAAGGGTATAGGTAATCCCCCTCAAATCTATCACAGATTGAGGTAGCGTGAAATCAGGGATAGGGTTGATAAAGGGTAAATGGTGTTGAGATGATGGTAAGATGGTGGGGTAGGTCCAAGGAAGCAGACGCACGTTGAAATGCAGTAGTGCGACCAGGGTACATGATTTGAAGAGCAAACCAGCAATGCATAGGCAAAGGTCGATAGTTTATCCAAACAAGGGTGATATAATCCTGGTATCCAAGGCATAGGAAGTAGCTCCAGGGTATATAACGGGTAAGGTACAGGAACGTTTAGGCATGTTCGGCAGTACCAAATGGTTGGTTTGGTTGAGATAAACGTCACGGTCTAGGTCTTAGGCAAAGTTGGTCGACTGATCAAGTCAAGGACCCTAATCATGCTAAAACATGAACAGGTGAGCTCGATTGAACAAAAAAAAAAAAATACATGATGGGTGGATAAAATGTAATGTTGTTGATGTTGGGTGAAGGTACTTAATTGGTACGGCCTTGGGTTGGGCCGATTGATGAGTGAGGGCCTTGGGTCGGGCCAAATTGTTGGGGTGCGGCCTTGGGTCGGGCCGGATGGTTGGTTGTGGCATTGGGTCGGGCCAAATGGTTGGTTACAGCCTTGGGTTGGGGTTGCGGCCTTGGGTCGGGCCAAATGGTTGGAAAACCTTGGGTCGGGCCGGATGGTTTGGTTGCGGCCTTGGGTCGGCCAAATCATTGGTTGGTTGTGGCCTTGGGTCGGGCCTGATAGGTTGGTTGCGGCCTTGGGTCGGGCCAAATGGTTGGGGTGCGGCCTTGGGTTGGGCCAGATGGTTAGGGTGAGGCCTTGGGTCGGCCAAGTTGTTGGGTTGCGGCCTTGGGTCGGGCCAAATTGGTTAGAATGGGCCTTGGGTCAGGCAAAGGTTGATATAGGTGATGTGGGTATTTAGGTAAATAAGGGCAGAAATTGGGGGGTAATTAGGTGAAGTGAAAACTGATGTCAATTCTATATGACTGATATCGGTTAGGGTAAATAGTTCCGATACTTGGTTAAACCTTTAGGGGAATCACAACCGATAGGCCGGGTGAAAAGAGGCTATAAAAAGAGAAAATACGGCCTGTCATTGCACTTTTGCCTTTGGGTATTTGAGTTGTCTGACAGGATAGTTAAGATTGGAGCATTAGTTGTTGAGGTGGCGCTATTTGACTGGAGGAGGTAGTTGTTAGTGGGCTGACCGAAGAAGAGGCTAGGCAGCAGTTGATTGGTGGAGGACCCAGAAGCAGGAATTTGGAGCCAGTATGGTGGAGGAGCAGGAGGTGGACCAGCTGGACCACTGACATACCCAATTCCATCGACGACGTGTCATCGTACGGGTAGGTTCGAAACCCAAACTCATTGGTGTATTTAAGAATGTGTCATTGTTGAGGCTTTGAAGTCATGGACTAGACTGGGGAAGGCATCTATTAAGGGGAGGTGATAATCAAACCATGTGAGCTTGATTGGATTTTGAGATGTAAGAAACAAAGTGTATGAGGTGGTAAATGAGCTCAAGGGACGAGCGTAAGGTAGATAAGAAGTGATAACACTAATTCAACAGTAGAATGGTCAAGATGCAAGGCATTAAGGGGTTCAGGCTCAGGTTTACCATTAAGAAGCTAAACGATAAGTGCCTGATCCATAAGTGTGAGTGATAATGTAAGGCCCAATCCAATTAGGAGCAAATTTTCCACGTTTGCTCTTTTCTAGTTTGGTTACATGTTGATTCTCTTTGAGGACAAGATCACCAACCTTAAAAGTACACTCATGAAGTCACTTTATCATAAGCACGCTTGATGCACTTTTGATAGATTTGAAGGTGGTCAAGAGCTGTAAGATGACGCTCATCAAGAAGCTCCAATTGGGCTAACCGCTCTTGGCGGAAATCATCATTGGTGAGAATATCCTGAAGAGATATTCTTAGGGAGGGTATTTGTATTTCGAGAGGCAAGACAACCTCGGTACCATATACCAAAGAAAATGGTGTGGTATTAGTGGAGGTACGAATGCTAGTACGATAAGCCCAAAGGGCAAAGGGAATGTGATCATGCCAGTTTCTTTGGGAATCATTGACAACTTTCATGAGGATTTTGGTTAGGGTTTTGTTAGAAGATTCAGCTTGACCATTTTCTTGTGGATAGTAAGGTGATGAGAAACTAAGTTTGATACCAAAGTTGTCACAAAGGTCTTGTAACAACTTATTTTTGAAAGATTTTCCATTATCTGTTATCAGGCGATGAGGAACACCAAAACGACAGATAATGTGATGGTTAATGAATTTGACAATTTTTTGTTCTTTTTTGGTTGAAATGAGTGGAATGGCCTCCACCCATTTAGTGTAATATTCGGTTGCTGTGATTATCCAACGGTGACGTTGCAAAGAGGGCGGGTGAATCTCACCAATAAGGTCTAAACCCCATTGTGAGAAAGGCCAAAGATCTCGTGCGACCTGTAGCGGATGGCTAGGAGTATGTTGAAGGTTGGCATGTTGTTGACACATAACACAACACTTAACATATTCATAGCAGTCGTTATTAAGAGTAGGCCAATAATAACCTAGGCGAAGGATTCGTTTAGCCACGACAAGGCCACTAAAATGTCCACCACAAATCCCATCATGGACTTGTTGGATGGTATAGGTGACCTCCGCGCCGGTTAGACATCGAAGGAGGATGCCATCAAAGCCACGTTTATAGAGGAGTCCCCCCATGACAACATAACGAGAAACACTTTTAAGAAAAGCACGTTTGCCGTTACTAGTAAGGTCAGGTGGGAGAACAGAGGTTGTAAGGTAGTCGTGAAATTGGTGGTACCAGGTATCCTGCGAATTAGCAGACACATTATTTATCATACAAACAACCGGGGCTGAGTAAGATGGGGCAAAGAGTTGTTGGACCAAGACAAATATGTCAGAGTCAGTTGGTGAGGCAGGAATTTGTGAGGCTAAGCAAGCCATAGTATCCGCAAATTTGTTAGTGGAGCGGGGAATGGTTTGGATAGAATAACAAGTAAATGAGGTCAAAAGTGAATCCACGTAATGTTTGTACTTTTGAAGTTCCTCATTCTTACATTGGTAGATGCCCATAACTTGATTGACTACCAATTGAGAGTCACCAAAAATATTAATAGATTTGACACCTAAGTGTAACGCAACCTGGAGACCCAAAACAAGGGCCTCGTATTCCGCTGTATTATTAGTGCAGGGGAAATCAAGCCAGAATGAAAGAGGCATAGGTTCAGCGTCAAGAGGAATGAGAACAACGCCGGCCCCTCCACCGCGCTGGCATTTGGATCCATCGAAGAAGAGGGTCATTTGATACGACTCTTCCCTGAGTGAAAGAGTGGCGATGAGTTCGTCAGGGAAATTAAAATTGGTAAATTGTTCCCCAGGTAAAGGGGCCTCCGCAAGTTGGTCTGCAATAGTTTGTCCTTTGATTGACTTCTGTTGTACAAACTCAAGGTCGAGGTCGGCGAGGAGCATAAGCCATCGGGCGATGCGTTGGTTTAGATGTGGTTTGGCATACATATAATGAATGGGGTCCGTGTTGGTGATGACAAAAGTTTTGTGATTCAGGAGGTAATGTCGGAGTTTGGTGGCTACGAATGATAGGGCTAGGCACAATTTTTCTACATGTGTATACCTAGTCTCGTAATCCACAAGAGTACGACTTATATAATAAACGGCTTGTTCTCGACGTGCCGAGTCCCGATGTGCGAGCATGGCTCCTATAGCATGGTCAGTGGCAGAAAGGTAAAGGTAGAAAGGACGATCATCCTGAGGTGGAATAAGCACGGGTGGCTGCAAGAGATAGGATTTGAGAGCTTCAAAGGCTTGGTGACACTCTTCACTCCATTGAAAGGCAATGTCCTTTTTAAGAAGGTGATGGAAAGGTTGACATCGATCCGAGAGTTGGGAGATGAAACGCCGGATGGATTGAAGTTTACCCTGCAAACTACGCAATTGTTTGAGGTTTTTGGGTGGGGGCATTTCTAGGATAGCTTTGACTTTAGATGGATCGACCTCAATGCCACGCAAAGAGATGATAAAGCCAAGAAGTTTTCCCGAAAGAACACCAAAGACACATTTCTTTGGTTGAAGCCGGACTGAATATTGCAACAGGCGATCGAAAATAATGGTTAAAACATCGAGATGTTCACTGCGATGTTTAGATTTGCCAAGAAGATCATCGACATAATCCTCAAGGATAGTGTGCATAATGTCATGAAAAATGTAAGTCATAGCCCGCTGATAGGTCAGCACCAGCATTCTTAAGGCCAAATGGCATGACACGATAACAGAAGGTTCCCCAAGGAGTTATGAAGGTAGTTTTATGTTGATCGGCTGGGGCTACCAAAATTTGATTGTATCCCGAAAAGCCATCCATGAGAGAAAGCATTTCATGGCCCACAGTGAGATCAACAAGTTGATCAATACTTGGGAGGGGGAAGTCATCCTTGGGGCAAGCGAGGTTAAGGTCTCGGAAATCCGTGCATATCCGAAGTCCCCCCATCGCTTTAGTGACAGGTACGATGTTAGAAATCCATTGAGGATAGTCAATAGGCAAGATGAAGGAAACAGAAAGAAGTCGTTGAAGCTCTTCTTTGACCAAGAGGGCAATGTGTGGATGCATTTTTCTCAGTTTTTGTTTGACTGGTTTGGAATCGGGGTTTAGGGTGATGTTATGGACAGCAATGGTAGGATCAATTCCTGGCATGTCAGCGTAGGACCAAGTGAAAGCTTGGTTGCGGGTACGGAGAAAGGTAGTAAAGGCGGTTTGTTCTGATGTGTTAAGGGATTGTCCGATCTTCACAATGTGAGGATCCTCCTCTGTGTGGATGTTGATTTCTATAGTCGACTCATTCAACATGGTTTGAGTTTCAGATGGTAAGGCGCGTTGAATATAGGAGTCGTCCGCCCCAAGGTAAGTGAGGATGGAGTCGTCATCCTGGCACTCAACAACATTAATCGAAGGCGAATCCTCTTCGATCATGTCTGGATACAGAAGGGGAAGAGAAGATGGGTCCTCATTATCGCGTTGATAAGTGAGAGGACCTATGAAGATAGCATTTATGAAAAAAAAAAGTTAGGAGGGATAGATTCAGGGTCTATCGACTCTGTGGGTGATGATGGCAAAGTGGGTGATGATGGTTTGGTAGGGGTGACGTCGTCTTCTTCCAGGATACAACTGACATGAGGTTTCTCCGGTGTAAGTGTTTCAGGAAAACCGAGACCACTGCGATCATTGTGTTTGCGTGTAGTCACGGGAATGAGTGTATGTCGGCCTTGTTCATAAAGACCAAAACCAAAGCCTTTCCAAGCACAGCGAGTCAAGAAGGTGAGGGCGAAACGACGATTTGTCAAGTATTGAAAATCAGATTGGAAGGGAACCACACCAAGAGGAGGTTCAGGGGTAATGGAGGATGTGTCAACACCCCCATACGTTAGGTTGGTGTGGCAATGGGGTGGTCCGTAAGAGATTACCTCCCCCACGCGACGGTCGTAGGTGGGATGTGCATGTAACTGTCCATACTCCTGTGGGGTATGGAAAGAACTAACGTTATATAGGCGGTACTCCCCTAGCGTAAGGCGTTGAAAAACATCTACTAAGGGGTCGGAGGTTGGGATGTTATCTACGGGAAAGGAAGTAATATTTGTAACGGCGGTTTCATTAGGTTGAAGGTGTAGGTGAGGTGTCGGAAGTAGATGGCTGGGTTGGATGAATGGGTGTCTTGACTGGTACAAGCACATCATTAGGGCGATACAACATATTGCAAGTTTTGAAGGGGGGAGGATCAGCTTTTACGGTGTAGGACTTCCCCTCGTACTCAAATTTTATGCATCTATGTAAGGTGGAGGGAACGCATCCCATAGCCCGGATCCAAGGGCGGCCTAACAACATGTTGTATTGGAACTCTCCCTCAAGGACATAGAAGAGTTCGGGTAAAGTACGTGGTCCTACACGAATGTTAAGGATCACGGTGCCTAAAGTAGAAGTAATAGCATCATTGAATGATCGCAACATGATGGGGTTGGCACACATGCAACTAGAAGGGATATTCATTTGTTGGAAGGCTTTTGAAGAGATGATGTTTAGGCTAGTGTGCCCGTCAATCATAACACGACGTACCCGGATGTCCCAGACGTAAGCTGAGATGAAAAGAGTGGGGTCAGGATCTTCTGCACCAAAGTCGACAATTTCATCTTCGGAGAAACTGACAGCAGCGGCTTGCTGTACAGAGACAGAAGTGGTAGATAGATTGTTTGGTGAGAGAAGCAACGTGGTTGGGTGTTAGAGATGGAGGTAACAGGCAAGGTTTCATTAGGTAAGACCTCTATCCCTTGAAGGATATCAACGAGAGCTTGTCGATGAGATTCAGAAGTTTGAACGAGATCATACAACGTCATTTTTATAGGTGATTGGTGAAGTTGTTTGATCATGGTTCGGTGGGCAATGCCATTAGAGACGGGGTAGGCGGGTCCGCGAATAACCACTTTAGGTGGTGGTAGAATCGGGATGGTGGACGGAGAAAGAGATGCCGCAGGTGTGTTTTCTTTAGCTTTCCCATTATTTTTCTGCCCTCGAGTAGCAACACTAATCATATTGATCTCGTGAATACGAGAGGAGGAAGATGGTAGGGATAAGTCATGGTCTTCGAGAGGTGGGGCTGTAATAATGATAGATCTTGGTGAGGTGGGGACAGGTGGTATAGGAGAGGGAATTGAAGCTAAAGGTATCTCTCTTCGTAAGTTGTCTTTCTTAACTTTTCTATCTGAGACAGGTGACGGACGAAGTATGGCTTTCAAAGCTTTGCATCCCTCTATGTCATGTCCTGGTGTCCGATGGTAAGCACATATTTTAGACTCATCATAACCTATAGGTCGAGGTCTAGATGGATCATAAGGTCTAAGTGGGGGTAGGGAAATGGTCGCATTCTCCACCAACATAGAAAGGATTTTGGCATAAGACCCTTTGAGTGGGTCAAAGTCAGAGGAAAATGAGGCTATTGACTGGGTCGATTCTGGTAATGGTTGGTGTAAAGGTTGGTTTGTATGAGGGGTGGTTTAGACAAGGAGTTTTGATAATGGGTTTTAACTAAATGTGGTTTCTTTGACGTAGAAGCTCATGTTTAGCTGGTTAGATGATGAGGCCACAGATGATGTGGTATCAGAAAACAACCACGGGGAAATAGGAGTGAATTAGATAAACAAATCCTTTGATGATGGAATTTGTTTAGGGTTGATAGGTGGACAGGATACTCTGGGGTGATGGTGTTGATATACCCATGGATTTCTGTATGGGTGCAGAAGGTGCAGGTCACTTTAAAGAAAACGCAGGAGGTATGATGTATTGATGAAGGTAGAGGGATGAGGTCCCAATATGGAAGGTAGGTGTGACGACTATGGTTTTAGTTGTGACAGAGGCATAGATATGGACTTGAGGAGATTGAGATCTGTCTCCTAGAAGTGATGGACGAATTTATTTTTGGATAAATCAACTTTTAGGTGGGTGTGTTAGATTAGGTATGGGTGAGGTCCCAAGCATAGGGGAAGGTTTGGCTATGTTAATAGACATCTGGATGAGGTATTCAGTAGAGATGAGGGGGGTGAAGATGAGGACATGGGCATTTTAAGCTTTTGTAAACACCTCGGGTATATGGTGGAGGCATCAGGATCGGTCATTTAACATTTGAGTAGAGGTATGGCTACTCAAACGTTCCCATAGGACCTATCTATCTTCTGAGGGATGACAGATCCTCACGTGTGAATAGGAACTTTTGTATGGAAGAGAGGTGGGTTGTGATTCCGGTCCACTGTGGGTGTGATACAGGGGTATATGAGGCACTGTATCAATGGGTGTTAAGAGGTCAACCTTGGTTGCTGAAAAGATTTAGGTGATGAAGGACTAATCCTCTAGGCTAGGAGATCTCTAGTTTGAGCCAGGATCTCGTCAAATGTTTAAAGAATGTGGTGATGTCGGTTCAAGAGGTTGCTCGTCTAAGGATGACAAAAGAAGTGGATAAGCCTTCCTCTTGTACAAGGCATAGTAATTGGTTGATAGGAGACGTTTGGGAAATAGATAAATTAGATAACATCCGCTTCAAAGTTTGTCAAGGATGTGGTATAAGAGGTCATTTGTGATAAGGAAACTTTCTTGGCAATGTTAATGGAGAAATGATCCAAGAAAGATTGGGCTAGCTGGTTAAAAGAGAAGATTGAGTGCTGGGTTAAAGCACTGTACCACTTCAAGGCGGGTCCTGATAACGACATGGGAAAGGTGCGGAGTAGTAAAGCGTCGTCGTGAGCAATCAGATAGCAGGCATGTCTAAATGATCGCAAGTGTTGTTGAGGGTCCTCCTTACTGTTAAAACGGGTAAATTTTGGTAATTCCCATTGAGGAGGATATGAATGAAGGGGGACTGAAGGGTGGATAGGCTCCTGACAAACTTGCTCGTATGTCAAGCCGCTACGACTTCCTGAAACAGAAGCCTCCAGATTATGTATTTTGTCCATCATTTGTTTAATTAAATCAGTAGTTGGATGAGATGATGGTGTGGTTGTGGTAAACGGAGGCAAATTGGGCCAAGGGCCACCGCTAGACAATGGTGGGGTTAAATGTTGATAAGGTATGGAGGACGAATGTGTTGAGGCAACCGAATAAAGATGTCCTATATAAGCTGTTGAGGTTATGGATATGTGTGTGGAAATGAAAAGGTGGGCGGAGCTTGAGAAGGAAAGCTCGTGTGGATAGGTGGCAGAGAGCAAGTCATGAACGGAACAGTCTGCAAGAGAGATGAGGTAGGAGCAGTCGGTGGTAATGACATGTTGGGCCCAAGATTAACCAAAGGAAAGCCAATCTGTGCCGTATGAACCCCTGAAGCTGCTGAGGTAGGGAGACGGGACTAAGGATGCGGAAGGAAAAGCAGAGTTATCAGGCGGAGAAGGGGCTAAATGAGCAGCTATACTGATAGGCATGCCAATAAGGAGTTGACCGTCAGGTGTACGGTCAAGGGCATGAGACAAATAATATTGTATAGTGCTAGGATTAGCATCCAGAAATTTGGCAAATTCTTTATCTCCCACAGGAATTTTAGGAACCTCGCTGGTGTCCGTAGGATTCCCCACAGAATGTGAAGGGGGTGATTCAGGCAAAGGCACAGAGCAAGCATGTGAAACCATGGCGGCGGCTTGCTTTCGAGTGATAACAACCATGGACAGGAGTACACAGTAGGGTTTCAATCTATCAGGAACAGAAACAGACTCAGAATGGTGAAATTGGTAGGTTGTTGGTTTGTCAGGAACTGTAAAAGACAGTAACCGATATCAGTCTAGTAACCGATGTCGGTTAGACTATAGCCGACGTCAGTCAGTTAACCGATGTCGGTGTAATAAGACTGGTATAAGAAAATATAAGAAGCTGCTGATTTTATTGTTAACAACGCTCAGTACATTTATCAAATTGTTCTAAGGTAATCACAGAAGATAGTGTATAACAGAGAAAACAGAACTGAAAACAAACAAGATGCACACGCAAATCCAGAGATTAACCCTAGGGTTAATTTTAATTATTGTGGGCTTATGCCTTTAGACGCGGAATGATGTCAATCCTAAACAAAAGACTTAGGGGAAATGTCAAGTTTGTTTTGGCTTATAAGGTTACCTCAATTGGGCGGAGGAATACCGCGGAAAAGGGGGGATGTTTTGAGCTGTTGTGTTAATTGTGAAGTGATTCGGTATGTGTTGTGCAGTGAAAGTAAGATTAATTTCCTGTCAATACCGTGGAAATCACCCCCACGTGTACGACCTGTTACTTAGTCTATGTTCACTAGAATTGAAAACAACAAGCAAGAATGTAATGCACGTGTTTTAAACCCAAATCAAAAATGATATTCGATGAAGCAATTAAGATGACTTTCACTAATGCGAAACTGGGAAAGCAAGACAAATTCTTTACTAAATATATAACAAAAACAGCAACAGCAAGTATGCTTCCTAAAATGAAAATAAGCAAGAGAAACAGAAACCCGAAATGGGTCCCACCGGGCGTGCCAAAATGTTTCGCGCACGGAATGTTTCGGCTCTGCAGAATAGACTTGCTTCTATCCTATCATTCCTTTGAGAAACAGATAAGGGTTAGGGCTAGGAGGAATACCTGTTGAATGTTGAGATGGTGTGCGCGTACCGTAGAGAAAGATCAGATCGACTGCGAAGAACTCCTTTTTGTCTTGGAAGGACTACCTGCAAGTAAGAATACAAGACCACAAGATTTTAATTAGACAATAAATGAGGGAGCTGCCTTAGGCCCAGGAAATATAAAACTTCCTTTCGAAGGTGGTCAGTTCCCCTTTTAATATGAATTAACACAAATGATAATAAAGAAAGCTATTGCAAAATCACGATTTAGGTATCTCGTTACAAAGCAATAGAAACTAAACTATCAATAATAAAGCGTCACGTTGTTTGTTCGGTTACTGGTCGTTGATACGTTCAGGTTGAGTTATAGGGATAAACCAGACTGGATTGGGGTTGTTAGGTGGCAAATAGGCGAGCAAAAGGGTTTTGGGGTATAAGTCACAGTGACCGATGCCGGTCATTGGGTAACCGACCGCGGTTAGCGAACCGCTGCCGGTATAGGATAATCGACACCGGTAGGGTCAGTAATCTAGGTGCTTCTGGGTAGAGATTGGTTGCAAGGTGATTGTGGGGTTATTGAGATTGGTGGATGGCTGAGGGGAATATGGGAGGATAGGGAAGACTCAGAGTGTGGTAAAATGGCCTTCTGGGCAATATCAGGATGTATGTGAGTGAAGGTTAAGTGCAGTAGTGGCTGGTAGTAGATCTAGGAATAAACTTATGATTACTATTAATCAACAGGCTCAAGAAAATGGTACTTAGAAACATATAACATACTACTTACTTGTTTGATTGACCGTGCATGCAGATGTAAGTTTCAAGACAGGACTGTGATAGGATGAAGACAGGACCCAAGTTGAGCAGTTTCCTCTTCTGATGCTCGGATGAGTGTTACTGGGCTCTGGTTATTCAGTTGCAGTCTTGGGCTTGATGTCCTTCTCTGCAAACTCTTCTTGTTTCTTCACTTGTCTCTGCTCGGCCAAGCAAAATCCGATTCTCTCGATGATTTCTCCTTTCTCCCGATCAAAATGAAAATCCGATCCTTGTTTTTGGTTGGAAGTGGTCATTTACAGGGAACCGATGGCAGTTACGTAACCGACGGCGGTCGAGTAGGAACCGGTATCGGTCAGGTCAAAGTGGGCTATTTTTGGTAAAATAGCCAGCTTTCCCTCCTTTTCTTCCGAGGGATTAGTTGCGGGCTTGGTCAAGTCATTATGAAGTTGGTTTTAGGTGCGATGAGGAGTAATTAGTCATGGGTGTGGAATGTGGACCAAGTTATAGGTCTTAATTAGGTTAGTTTAGGGTTAAGACTAGGTCATGATGAGGTGGCAAAATGAGGTGGCAGGTATGGTGATGTGGATTTATTAATTATAAGGTAATTAATAAATAATTGTGTAAGGTTTAGGTGGTGAGGTTAGGTTGCGAAATGAGATGCGGGTCACAAGGGGTCGTAAGACACAAATTTGGTGTCTACACTAAAACCAATCAAAATGTTGTCTTGGCATTCTTTGGAGGAGGATTCAAAGTTGTGCCAAGTAGGTAAGCCACAACATTAAATCCAAGGGCCACAATCTAAGAATATGTCTTCCTAAATTCCTACTTTCAATCATGGGTTGAACCCATGCAAAGGAGTCATTGGATTAGGTGGAGTAAAAGGAAAATTCAATGAAATAACATTTGGAGGGCCGACAGCTTGAGCAGCAGAGACTTCCATAGTTGGTACTTCAACGGTGGATGAAGATACTTCTTTGACTGGTGATTTAGGCTTTGAGGTACTTACCTTCCCAGTGTCTAGTTCTATGACTTTTACATCATATTCCTCATCTTATTCTTCCTCAAAAATTTCTTCTTCATCACCACTCTTTCCATGATCCTCAACCATCTTATTTAGTGATCTTCATTTCTATCATTAGTATCTTTCTCATCTTCTTCCAAGGTTGAGAGATTTGTTCAATCATAAGGACTTCTTCAGTTGATTCATGAGCCTTCTAAATGATCTACTCAGCTTATTTTTCAATCGTTTCTTACAATTTTAGAAGATCTATCTCCTTGAATTTTTCCTTCTTGTGATATACTTTGGTAGTTAGAATCCAGAGGTGAAGAAGATGGAGTAAGCTGAGAATTCTTGGACCTCTTGAGGAGTAGATACTTCTTTATTTGAGGTGGAGACTTCCTAAAAAGAAGATTGTTGATTTTTTTGTCTATGTCCTTCATTCTCTTGTTGAACCATTTCCTTATTCTTATAATGACTTGATTGTGCATGTCTAAAGGATCATCCCTTTCCATTTGGGACAAGTCAACACTAGAGAGAAGAATATATTAGATATTATTGAGAAAATATTAGAATACATATCCTTATTGTCATCCTCTAGATCCTTAGGAATTTGAACTTGATACACATTGAAGTCTTTGATCTGTTGTAAGGAAATTCTGTTAAAATATATTTTCCTCATCTTATACTCATCATAAAAATCTTACCAAATATTCTATGGTGGGGAGATTGATAATAAGACATTCTCAAAAGTTTTAAAATAAATTGTCCTTAATATCAAAAGATGATATTTTATGGTATGAGTGAAACTTTAAATCAACCAATGGTTCTTTCCACATTCTAGGCATCTAGAGTAGACTTGTATGTATAATATCCCAAGGAAATATGGAATTGGATGCCAATTATTTTATTTTATCTAAATGTCCTATGTAGAATATTCAACTATCTAAAAATTTGATTATCCACTCAAGACTAAGTTATCATTACAATACATGGGTAACTTGTTAGGTGTAACTTCAAAGCCAACTAGCTTGATATAAGAAAAATTCCTAAATTGTATATAGAGGTTGTCATACATAAATTTTTCAATAAATTGATTAGCTTCTAAAAACACCCTTCCAGCTATATACACCTCAAGAAGTCTAACAATGAACATTGTAAAAGCATCATTTACCCTCCTTTATGGTGGAACTATACTATTTTCAAAGGTAAGATGTGGGTAAAAATTCATAGACGGGTTAATTCTTATTTTCATATTGAGGAGATAACCCTACCCAAACTGTATAGGTTACCATTATTACATGAGGTAGGAATTCATATAGAATAACTTTGTTGAATATTGAACAATTTATTCATTATGTACATGAGGTAGAGAGTCATACATAATGTTTTAATTTTTTATCACATTGAAAAATTTCTCGGTGATATTTTAACAAATAATTTCCTTCCATTTCAAAAAAAAATTCCTTCACAAATGATGTTAATGTAGAAACAAATCCAGAACTAAAACTCACTTGTTAAAGGTAGGCCCATCAATCTTAGTCAATAAGAGGATCGTGTCTGATAGTTCCCCCTTGGATTCTGATCAGTATAAAACCCTTGGAAATTTTGAAACTCCTCTCTTTTTGGGCCTTTTAGCCATGATTTAGCTATCATTTCTTTGTATCTATCTTTATCTTGTTTAAAGAGATTTTGAGATTGAATCAAGGTCATGGTATTGGAATTTCAAACATAGGGATACATGGGGCTGATTTTATGATAGTTAACATCAATTTTGGTAATGATCTGACCTTGGGGATCTTTAATTTATTTAGTTACTGGATCAAATCATGAGGCACAAGCAATGACAATATCAGTTACTAGACAGAAAGGGGAAAACTAGTAGCATAGGAAATTCCATAATTTTTAATGAATTTCGGCCATGACAGTGGGAAAATCATTAGTAATTCGGGCCAAGAAACCATCTAGATTCAAGTTTGTCACATCACTATCCCCAATATTTGGAACAAAAGTTTTCCAAAGAAGAGATGTGCTCATTGTACCACCCCATACTAGAAATTCATGGTGGAAAAGGAGGGAGAAATCATCAGGAACAGAGCTCAATAATATATTTCAAGAGAAACTAAGAAAAGTGGAGGATACAAAAGTAAATATGATACCCAGAAAAACTAGGAGGTTATGAACAACTCACCTTGTACAAGAAGGACGATGTTCAAAAAATAGTCTTAGAGAAATTTTAATTTTTGAAAATGATCCAAAAATCATCAAGTTATGGTTGAAAACATGTTCAAGGGCATGGGGAGTGATAAGGCACAATGATATTCAAACTTTTAAATGGTAAAAATGATTCAACTTTTACCCCTTTTAAACCAAATGGCTCAATAAAATGGTTAATTTGGAAAAATCAATAGAGTGTGGGAAACGAGAATAACAAAAGAATGTTTTAAATCAATTTCCCATTTTATTACAGTTATGATGGAAGTTTTCATAGAATCTCAGAGGCCCGAGGAACAAGGGACTTGAGTATCAAAAAATCTTGAAACACCCGCAATGCAACAAAGGCTGTAAGGTATGGAAAATGTGGCTTGTGGGAAATAGGGTGCCAAGGGCAAATAAAGGTCAAGCATACCCAAAAGGTCAGAAATACCTACATCACTAAGGAGGTCAACATAAGAAAAGGAAAGGATTACAAATGGGAAGAAGATACATAAAAAAAGGAGCGATGGAGATCATTCCTAGGCCCGGGTGGTCCAAGGGTCACAAGTACTTCAAATGATAGAAATACCCAAAATACAAAGCATACCAAGTTTACTGTAGACAAATCGGGCTTTCATGGAACAAAAGGTTTGATGGAAAACGGGGCTTGAGTTCTTCAAATATCTTAACTATCTATACATTAAAGGATTAAAATGATTTATGGAGAAAAAGAGGGTGCGTGGAATAAAGAACCAAAAGGAACTTATCAGTTCCTTTTGTTCCAAAAAATTGCAAAAATTCCACAATACTCAACAATTTTGCAAAACGAAATGAATTATGAGGAAACAAAGGACTTTGAGAATAGTTCCATGGGATATAGAAAAATCTGCACAAAGTGAAACAAGTGTAATGTTGGTAAATTGGGAATGTGGGGAATAAGAGGCCTAAAGGAACTTGTTCCTCATATTCCTTTGGAAGTCTGAAATCATCACGATACGTTGGATATTGACCCAAAACACTAAAAAATGACTAACTGTTTTGATTTTTTACTCTCCTCAAGACCTCCCAAAGGAAAAAAAAATCAAAGGGGTTCTACTTAACCAAAAATTTCAAAAAACTTCAAAAATTACACATTTTTCTAGGTAAGTAACAACAGATGCACCAACCCCTATTTTTTTGAAGCACCAAATTCACAAGGAGGCTACAACCCCCAAGATGATCAAGCACCTACTCAACCACATTATCATGTTTTTATCTCTGAATTATTTCTACTATAATAGATAGAGACCAATGATTTAACTCACACTTCTTCAAACCATCAATCAAACCCTAGGTGTTCAATCTCTCACAAAATAGCTCTTTCTTCAATTCTCAAGTCTTAAAATCTTTTACACATATGCTTTCTGATATTATTCAAACTATCACACTGTTGGACAAAGCAAGAATGGCCTAAGTGTTGGGTGCATGAATGTAGGATAATGGAAGAGCACACGACACTACAATATATCTAAAGTGCCAAGGATCAGTAGACAAGGACACACATGCTAAAGACAAGGACAAATTCATGACTTAGTCATTTTTAGGAGTATGAGCTATTTTTGGAGATAGCGTGCTGAGCACACAAACTAGATAAAGACTGGCACGACACACATAGGTTATTTTTGGAGGAGTGGCTACTAAGCACTTTTCATGAGTTTGAGTTAATAATATAATTATTACGGTCAGTTAACATAAGAGATATATTATTAGTGCACTTGCATGTGTGTCTATTATTGCAAAGGCACATAACTATTTTTATCATCATACGACCTATTTTGGGAATTATGTAAGCGGTGAAGGGAAAGTCCCCACATTTATAAATATGCAGTGATATATGTAGTATAGGAAGACTAGATATGAGTTATTGTGAAGTTATGGTGCTAGATCTGATGTGTGCATGAGCTTATGGTATTACTTATTGTAAGAAGCTTTTGTTTATTTACTCTGTTTAATATAATGGAGTGTACTAACTGATTCAAGATGTTAAGCATGATTACAACTAGATCTTGCATGGTTGAATTTATTATGGCTATTGTTTGAATTCATTACTCTTTAGATTTAGATCTGGAATATTCTCTATAGAATGTTAAACTATTTATCAATTTTAATGGATCAACTCTTCATCTTGCTAACATCCTACACAAACAACCCTAAAGAGGGGCTTGATACCTATGTACACTTCAGGAGAGCAGCTCAATCTAGGTTGAGTGATGTTCCAGTACACCCGTGTTATTTTTGGTAAATTCTAGGCTACATCATGCCCCTTCCCCATACTTGTCCCCTAAGTGTATTCTCGTATTCCTCCTGCACGCGCACCTTCCCTCTATTTCCCTTTCATGTTCCTTCCTCTTTCTTCTGTGCCTTGCACCTTTTTCTGTGTTAGTCACTATGCCATAATATCTGTCATAATTTAGTGTGCTACAAGTAACCGATCAAAGCACACCAATAGGGTGTTGAATCTAGGAAACCAACTCGTGCAAAAAATGTTGTAGGAAAGACAAAATAAATCAAGAGTTGGCTGATTTGATCATTCAATCAGTGCACGCCACGTGTCATTGCATGCTAGAACAACATGTAGACTTTTGACAGCCATAAATTATGTTGTAGTGCTCAGATCAGCATGCACCTGAGCTTGTAAGAGAGCTACTGACACAAGATACACATTGGATTATTCAAAATCAGATTTAGGTAGGATTTAGTACGTAGAAAATAAGGATACATATTTTTGATCATCAATGCACACATCTAATCAACCTCAACCACCATATTTCATCATATCATTCCTTTTTCCTTCTTCTACACACCAAAAAGACATGGGGAAGTGCATCTGATAGCCTCACAGGTGTATTTACAGGCATTTATCACATGATTTTGGTGGTTGAAAATTTGAATCCAAGTTTTCCTGTCTTTCTCATCCTTTTCTCTCCTTCTTCTTCTATAAACAACATATTTATGATTTGTAAAAAGTATCCCTCTCTGTTGTAACGACACCATGCCAAAATGGTGGCCAAATTCCCATGGGTTTTAGAACCTGATGTGGTCTTTGCAATGTATTCTTGCCTCCTTCCATGAATGTAAATGAGTTTTCATCCCTTAAGCAATAAAATCATGTTTTGTGGAATTCTTGTCTTCCCTCTCTCATTTTTCATTGCATCTCGCCTCTCTATTTTTCATTTTCTAGCATGTTGTGTGTATTCTTGATTGCAGTCCCCATGTTCATGTGTTATGCACACTATAAGACTGATCCCATGTGTTATTTTCTAGCACGCACCATCTGACCTCTTCTCTCGCTCCCTCTCTATTTCCTTCTCCACTCGTGGAGAGACATTAAACCTTTCCATGGCACTATCACCTTCCTTAGCTTATGATTTCCCCTTTCTACACATCCTTCTATCCCTGGTGCCTTGGCATGTTTAGTCTAGGATTTTATTTCAGTATTAGGAGTAGCAATGGCATTACAGGTAGGTAGAGGAACTGGCCTTCTCTAGAGATTTTTCTCAAGCGTACAAGGTCCCACAAATTGAAGATGGTTCCATTGGTGTCTCAAATAACTTGGTTCTCCCTGATTCGAAACACGGGTGTAAGTTCTACCACCAAAAGTTTCTGACATTCCTGGTGGGTCAAGAGTGAAGAGATTTACATCTTCATCTCAATAAGTTTGATATTTTTTGTTGAGATCCATCCTTTAGAGGCATATTTCAATACATCTAGTGACTCCATTACTCCAAACACACCCATTATTTCGGGTCGTCAATCCTCTCCATTAATAATGTCAATCTAGGTTGGTGTCCAAAGGCTGTATGCATTAAGATAAGAATATCTTGGAAAATACTCCTTCAAACACAAACCAAACTTGCATAAAATGAAAGTCCACATGTGAAAATTTGAAATACACACTTGTAGAAATGTAAACACACTTACATAAATGAAATCACACTTGTACATTAAAAGGAACACTTGCATAATGAATAAAACACACTTGCATAAATTGAAATTTCCGAATTGGAAATAAGCAAAATTAAATGAAACACCTACAAGGTTTACAACAGACTGAATTTTCACAATACAAAGATAAAAACAATACAAACAAGAATGAATTACAGAAAGACAAATGAATAAACATAAACATAAATACAAAGATCCATCTTCCTTGAATGAGTGGCCAGCTCATTCCTTGGAAGAGGATTTAAATCATACTTCGAGATCTTAAAACTACATAATATTTAGAGAGGAAAGAACAAATCTTTATTTCTTGGGAGAAAACATTACATATCTGAGTGTGGAAGGTTGCATTTATAATTTATGCATCCAACCAAATCCTTATTTTAGAGATACAATCTGATCTTATCTTTATTCTAATCCTAACAACTAAGATCTCCATCTCCACAAAATATGGAGAGAGATATATTATTGGAGTCAAAGTCTTATCTCACTTATTTTAGGAAGATTTGCTCCCAAATCTTCTCCTTGCTTTTCAGTAACAAGAATCATAATGATTTTATTCCTCTACATTATTGGAAGGAGGATTTTCCTCAAAATATGATTTTGACCAAATACCTTTCTCAGATTTTCCATTTGACTTTGTTGTTTTTGACTGTGGAACTTTTGACGCTTGTCTGATACGCTTTTTCCTTGGACTAAAGTTCACTAAAAGTTAGATTTATCTTCATTGGTAAAACTTGTTACAAATATGAATGAGGTTTTTGTTAAACACCTATGAACAAAAACCTCTCTCATATTTTCTATTTGAATTTTCTGTTTCTGTTTATGGAACTTTTAGCGCTCATTTGATACACTTTTCCTCGGACTATAGCTCACTAAAAGTTAGATCTCTCTTCATTGGTAAAACTTGTTGCAAATATGAATGAGGTTTTTGTTAAACACATTTCTATGAACAAAAACCTCTCTCATATTTTCCATTTGAATTTTCTGTTTCTGTTTATGGAACTTTTAGTGCTCGTCTGATACACTTTTCCTCAAACTACAGCTCACTAAAAGTTAGATATTTCTTTATTGGTAATACCTGTAGCAAATATGAATGAGGTTTTTGTTAAAAACATTTCTATGAACAAAAACCTCTCTCATATTTTCCATTGGATTCTCTGATCTTTCACAATTCCTCAAAAACTGTCAAAATCTGCTTAGTTCCAGAACTAAGCCTACGAGTTTCAGAACTAAGCCTGAGTTCCAGAACTAACTTGCAAGTTTCAGAACTAAGCGTGTAGTTCAGAACTAATTTTGTGAGTTCCAAAACTAAGCTTGCGTGTTCCGGAACTTCCTAGAACTAAGCCTGTGAACTTAAAACAACTATAACTTTTGCATACGATATCGGATTGAGATGATTCTTTTTTTAACTTGCATAATTTTTTGAGAGGAATATGAATATGAAATTAGATTTGAGTTTAGATATACCATCCATGATCAATTCTAATTTTCTCAATACTAGCATTATCTTTCCTTTATGGCCTGCATACATAAGACATTGCATCTTTTCCCAAATAATCAATAGGATTAGTCAACAAAATAGATAACAAAATATTTCTAAAGAATGAACAAGATATATATCCTATATTCTATCTTAAGCAAACTATAAGTTCCTAGATTACATTTAAATCCACTTTCAAAGGTAATTTGGAAGGACAAAATAATGGTAATTTATGGCCAATTTATGGCCTCATCATTGCCCCACACTTAATCTTATGCATGTCCTCATGCATTATATTATTATCTCCTCTTCTTAGAGTCTTCTCCACATTGAGCTTATGCATGTATGCATTCCATATATAGTTCAAAGACATGTTCTTGTGGATCTCTTTCTACTTGTTTTTAATTTCCTTTCTTTTGCAGCAGGTTCTTGTGTGGATCTCCTTCTGCTGTTTTTTATTTTCTTCTTGTGCAACAGTTCTTATGTGGATCTCCTTCTGCTATTTTTAATTTCATTTATTTTGTAGCAAGTTCTTATGTGGATCTCCTTCTGCTATTTTTTATTTCCTTTCTTTTGCACAACAGGTTTTTGTGTGGATCTCCTTCTTAGTTTTGATTTTCTTCTTATACAATAGGTTCTTGTGTGGATATTCTTCTGTTGTTTTTATTTCTTTCTTGTACAACAGGTTCTTGTGTGGAGATCCTTCTGCTGCTTTTGATTTCCTTTCTTGTACAATAGGTTCTTGTGTGGAGATCCTTCTGCTACTTTTGATTTCCTTTCTTATACAACAGGTTCTTGTATGGATCTCCTTCTGTTGTGTCTCATATCTAAAATCAAAATGCATACCTCATGCTTCTCCTTCTCTCCCACACTTAAGCTCATGCATGTCCTCATGCATGTTATTTATTCATGGCTGCCCATAAATTAGACTCTAAAATTTTGATTGCAAAGAGGTGCACATATTTTTCATATAAGTAGGGAGATATGAATTTTATCTTGTCTTCCTTGGAGATTTTAAAAGTGGATCTAGCTGTACTAAAAAAACTTACAATAAAGCTTAAAAATAAAATAGTAGAACAAAATAACTTGATCATACCTCTAGTTGTCCTTGTCATCCTATTGTTAACATGGTCAAATAGTGTTGAGAAAGAAGCCACTAGGTAACAGTTGATTGCTTTTGAAGAAGAGCCACCTTTTTTTGTTTTTAATTGGCCAACAAGCTGGTTTTCCAATCAAAGTTTTTTTTTTTGATTGACCAGCAAGCTGGTTTTCCAATCAAAGTTTTTTGATGTTTTTTTTTTTTTGCCTTTGATTGGCCAGCAAGTTGGTTTTCCAATCAATATTTCTTTTTTTGATTGGCTTTGGTTTTCCAATTAAAGCTTTTTGATTTTTTTTTCTGAAATGATAGCATGAGAAGGATTAGAGAAAAATTTGATCCATCATCAGACTATATTCATCAAAGTACAACTTGTGTAAAATAGGAAGCAATGTCTGAGATCTCATAAAAACCTTTTTGCATACTTGGTAACTCCAAGAAAGATTTCTAAAAATTGTGTAGACAATTTCTAGGTCTTCAAAGCCCAACTTGAATTATGTATTATCAGAATCACCATAGTAATCTTCAAAGCCCATATTAGTGATCTCAGGAGATGGACAGTTGTTAAAAGAGAGAGTGAAGGTATCCGTGTGTCCCTCCAAAATTTGCATGCTCCTTGGTTGATACTATTGGTGCTCCAAAATCTACATGCTGGTATAAGAACAACTCTAAAAATTCCTATAAATCTAGTCCTCAGATGTTAGTACACAAAAAGGTCTTTCCTTGATATTCACAATAATTACTTCTTAATGTTATACAAGCATATACAAAAATGAAGAAATTGAAAGACATGAAAACAAATTTTTCTAATGGATATGGTTCAGGGATTGAATTTTATTATGGGATGAAAACTAATTTGGATGGGTGGATTTATTATGAGTGAGTTTTTATTTTGGATCTAATGAAATCCCTGAATATGGATGGAGTTAACTAGAAATGCTACCACTTCATTATTACAAACTAGATAAGCTAGTTTTTTACTAAGGTTATGTGTAATAAGATCACTGAGTTGTTAGTTGATACAAGGGGAAATGGTGGTGGTTATCAAAAATGGCATATGATATTTCATCAACTGGATCTACTTCCAGATTCAATATCATATTATACCATTTCCAGATCTGAATTATTTGTTCATACCATTATACCTCTTGATCAAACATCACAGTCATTTTCTTATACACAGAGTTAGTTTGTGGGGAGATATTTACAATCTAATATTCCTAATTACAGAAATGAAATTTTAATCTACTTGTAGGAAATAAAAGTCTAAAGAAACTACTTACCAAATTCTTCCTGTCACAGAATTGCTAAAAGGTATTCTACTGTCACTAGAATATTCTTTTAGAGAACTCTGAATCTCCTAATAACACCGTGTCCCCGAAAATGGCACCAAAATGATGAGGGTCATCAATCCTCACCATTAATAATGTCAATCCAGGTTGGTGTCCGAAGGCTGTATGCATTAAGAGAAGAAAATCTTGGAAAACAACTCCTTTAAACACAAACCAAACTTGCATAAAATAAAAGCACACATGTGGAAATTGAAATACACACTTGCAGACATGTAAACACACTTGCATAAAGGAAATCACACTTGTAGGAATAAAACACACTTGCATAAATTGAAATTGTTGAATTGGAAATAAGCAAAATTAAATGAAACACCTGCAGGTTTACAACAGACTGAATTTTCACAATACAAAGATAAAAACAATACAACAAAATGAATTAAAGAAAAATGAATAAACATAAACATAAATAAAAAATATACAGATCCATATTCCTTGGAATGAGTGGCCAACTCATTCCTTGGAAGAGGATTTAAATCATACTTCTGAGATCTTAAAACTACAGAATATTTGAGAGGAAAGAACAAATCATTATTTCTTGGGAAAAAAACATTACATATCTGAGTGTGGAAGGTTGCATTTATAATTTATGCATCCAACCAAATCCTTATTTTAGGAAATACAATCTGATCTTATCTTTATTCTAATCCTAACAACTAAGATCTCCATCTCCACAAAATATGGAGAGAGATATATTATTGAAGTCAAAGTCTTATCTCACTTATTTTAGGAAGATTTGCTCCCAAATCTTCTCCTTGCTTTTCGGTAACAAGAATCATAATGATTTTATTCCTCTACATTATTGGAAGGAGGATTTTCATCAAAATATGATTTTGACCAAATTCCATTTGACTTTGTTGTTTTTGACTGTGGAACTTTTGACGCTTGTCTGATACGCTTTTTCCTTGGACTGCAGTTCACTAAAAGTTATATTTATCTTCATTGGTAAAACCTTGTTACAAATATGAATGAGGTTTTTGTTAAACACATTTCTATGAACAAAAACCTCTCTCATATTTTCTGTTTGACTTTTCTGTTTCTGTTTATGGAACTTTTAGCGCTCATCTGATACACTTTTCCTCGGACTGCAGCTCACTAAAAGTTAGATCTCTCTTCATTGGTAAAACCTGTAGCAAATATGAATGAGGTTTTTGTTAAACACATTTCTATGAACAAAAACCTCTCTCAGATTTTCCATTTGAATTTTCTGTTTCTATTTATGGAACTTTTAGTGCTCATCTGATACACTTTTCCTCAGACTACAACTCACTAAAAGTTAGATCCCTCTTTATTGGTAATACCTGTAGAAAATCTAAATGAGATTTTTGTTAAACACATTGTTATGAACAAAAACCTCTCTCATATTTTCCATTGGATTCTCTTATCTTTCACAATTCCTCAAAAGCTGTCAAAATCTGCTTAGTTCCGGAACTAAGCTTGTGAGTTCTGAAACTAAGCCTGTGAGTTCCGGAACTAACTCGTGCAAGTTCCGGAACTAAGTCTATGAGTTCCAGAACTAAGTTTTTGAGTTTGTGGAACTAAGCCTGCAAACTTAAAACAACTATAACTTTTGCATACGATCTCGGATTGAGATGATTCTTTTTTTTAACTTGCATAATTTTTTGAGAGGAATCTGAATATGAAATCAGATTTGAGTTTAGATATACCATCCATGATCAATTCCACTTTTCTCAATACTAGCATTATCTTTCCTTTATGGCTTGCATACATAAGACATTGCATCTTTTCCCAAATAATCAATAGGATTAGTCAACAAAATAGATAACAAAATATTTCTAAAGAATGAACAAGATATATATCCTATATTCTATCTTAAGAAAACTATAAGTTCCTAGATTACATTTAAATCCACTTTCAAAGGTAACTTGGAAGGAAAAAATAATGGTAATTTATGGCTAATTTATGGCCTCATTAATAGGTGAAAATATGGAGAAGGACATGATGCAGCTTAGAGTCAAGTACTCCAGAAAGGCAGCTAGAGTTGGCTATAAGGTCCCTTGTCCATGGGTAGGCCCTATACCAGGATGGTTTAGTACCCAACAAAAGATGCACTTGATCACTGAGATACTACCCCGGATTACAAAGTGGGTAGAATAAATGGAGGTATAGACCCAAAATTTGAGTCACACTCCCCTCGGTCTCCTTCAATCAATTAATGTAATATATTTAATTAATCATAACCCCTTCATCCTATACTAATATTCATCCTCACATTATATTTTAATTATTTTAATTAAGTTAATTTCATCCTCACACCTCCACCTCATAATTACACCTCACCCTGGACCCATTCCAGGGGAATTTAACTCACAATGACTGAGTCATCATTCTCAGCACTGAGTCATCACTTCTAGTGCTGAGTCACTACTTAACCTAACTAACTAAAACTTCTTCCTAAACCCAATTGGACTTCTTCTATGACCTTCCTATCCTTCTCTCACATGAAATCCACTTCCTTAAGTAGAATCAATCAAAATCACAACCAAAAATAGTAAAGATCTACCTATTTTTGGTAAACCTAGAATTTCCCACCTTAACGAACACTTATCCCTCAACTGATGCCAGTCACCTAACTACCATCAGTTACCTTATATACAAATTCACAACTCTTTACTCAGGTTGGTCATTCAATTATTAGATCCTAATTACATTCAAGAATGAAAATACATCAAGATGATGAACACACACAACCACATTGCAAGGCAAGAATCCATTTTCCCTTCTAGAGCATTGGAATACTCACAAAAGCACAAGGATCATATTATCACAATACTAGACTCAAAAACTTCTTCTCCTATCAACCATCAATCATCCCAATTACCAAGATTGTAATAAATCAAGTAAGTATTGTGATTTAATCATTTTGATTATTCCCTTTGTAGATATATTTTTCTTTCAGTAGTTTATTTCCTCTATTGCATGTACATCACCTTCCTCCCATCAACCCACTATTTTTCTATCCCAAGACTTTTCACTATTTTAAACCTCCTCCTTAGTATCCCTAAGTCTTCTTAGCCACATTATGACCCAAACCATACTACCCTCACTCTCTATACAATCACAGAGAGTCTAAAAACTCTGTTTAATAATTTACTATCAAATTTCCCCTACTAATGTCATTCACCTTAACCATCGTCGGTCTCCCCTCTCTACTGACATTGGTCACCAGACCGATATCGGTCACTATTTTTTCTGCTAACCTTTACCAAACTACCTCTAACATCACCTACATTCCACCCAGACCTTACCAGATACCTCTATGACCTTACTTAACACCCCTGTGACCTTTCCCAACCAGAAACATACCTTGCTTGATGCTAGATTAGTTTACATTTTAATACTTTTCTTAATCTAGTTTGTTGATAACATTTTGAGATACCTAAATCAAAGTGTTAGTAATAGGACCTTTATTTCTCATATTTACTTTCTTTAATTTGATAAAATAGAGGATTGATAGCCATTCAAGGAAGCATCACACTTCTCAGATCTAGCCTTGCTAGGCAAATTCCTCTGACTCTTTATATTTAATATCATTTAGTGGTCTTGTTTTGTATCTATAGGTAGTCCTTCCCAGAAAAAAGTAGTTCTCTACAATCAGCTTGGATAAAGTCAGTAACATGCACATTTAACCTTCAACCTATATATCACAGGTATTCCTCCTTGACCTTTTACCTTATCTATTTTATCGCACAATTATTTGGTGAAACATTTTGGCATGCCCGGTGGGACCCATTTGGGTTCTTTTGCATTGTTCATTCCTAGGTGAAATATTGTGTGTCTATTTCCTTTTGAAAGCATTCACATTAAATTTTCTCCTTTGGAACATTCTTTCTCCTCTACTTGTCTCATTGACACTCGTATTTTGGATTAAAAAGAACCATTCTTTTTATTTTTGTATTGCATTAGTGAAAGACATACTCTTGCCTATTCATCATTTCTCTCATCAAATGTCATTGTGGATTTGGGTCTAAAATATTTGCATATCATTTCTGAGTGTTACATTTTAGCTCATTTAAAAATTGTGGGAAACCTATATGCTGGAAGTCATGCCCAGCTGATGGTTGACAAATTGAATCGTAGTGCACACTTTCTTCTCTACACCAAACCACTAAAAATAAATTACTCATTTTCTTAAACAACATCCTACCCAAAAGAAGTTGTCAATGATCACACGATTAGAGGATTGAACAGTGGGCTCCAAATATAGTTTCTTTGTCCATTCATTATCTCAGAGAAAGGACCTCCCTCGCCAAAACTTACCTAAAACTATCCTTAGTTGTTGGATTTTTGTAGGGCACCTTTTATCAAACCAAAAACTCTACTCTATTCACAAGTCAGTCCTAAATGGCATAAGCTGGAACATAAAATCCACCACATAGGATTTCGTGTTTGCTAGTTTTTGCTTGATCTGTGTTTTGAGGTGTGAGTTTGTTTTCTTCATTCTTCACTCCTTTCACACTCCATAATCATATTAATTGTATTCCGACTCTTTTTGAGTGTGTTAGGGTCAATCATTTCCATACTCAGGTTTCTAGGTTGGTATTTTATTTGATCTAAATTACCAAATTCACTTTTTCCATCTTTTCACAAATTTCACAAGTGACTAGCATCGTTCCAGTGACCATCATTTTACTCATCTAACCATCATTAGTTTTACTGACCGTTGTCAGTTTCCTTGTTGTTTTGGTCATTTTAACCAAAGTAGCATTCATCACATTTCTATTCTTTCTGGGGTTTCCTCAGTTACCTCACCATATCTCTGTGTCTTTGAAATCACTGTCAAAGTCCATATTTTCTTCATTTTTATCATTTATTACCACATTTACAAATCCTTTTATTTTCCACAGTAATCAGTATCGGTCCTCTGACCGACATCGGTTACCCTCTGTCACTGACACCGGTTACCCAACCACCATCAGTCACTATGTTTTAATTTTTAAATTAAAACTAACAACTCAGTTTTCACCTTCTGGAACTATTTTCCTCCATTCCTTCTGTGCTTCTGTGCCATTACAGAGATCAAATTACTAGGTCTACTATAAGTCACATGGTTTTGACTCGTAGCCAAGCCAATGCCCTCGTATTCCATGCTAGCCTTCAGCCACTCCCACCTAGCCCATCGTCACCTTCCATTATATCACCTATGGATCCTAGTCATCCTATTACCATTAGTACTAGTGATGAGGAGTTTGTAAGACTCCTTGATCAAAACCCCACTACTTTACAATATTATTTATCCCATTCATCCACTTAGGATTCATCAGGGCAGCTTGTATATGGCATGCATGTGTCCATTCCTCCTACCCTTGCACCCACTTCTGCATCAGCTACTACTAGCTTGCCTTACCCTCTTCCACCTTACCACATGTGGTGTCCCAACTTGACCCTACATCATCGATATCTTCTGCACCTATGACATCTATCACACCTTTGACGTCAGTTTCTCCTATGATGTCAACCATTCCTTTATCAACCACCTTGAGTGTAGGTCTATCTACACCCACCACCTCTCATATACCTATTGCATCTCATCCACCCATGGTGTCAGGCAACCCATACTCCCTTCCAAAACATTTTCCTCTCCATTCCGCAGTCTCTTCCTCCAATTACTATGAGATTCGTTACATCCACTCCACCTACCTACACTTATCACCAACAACCCCTATCTCATCTATCACTTATTTAGGATACTTTCCACCTACATCTATTCCTCCCTCACAATTTTCATACTCAGAACCACCATATACTGGGATGCCACCCATGTCATACCTTCATCACCTACCCCCTTATATTGCAGAGGGTGCCCAATCATCACAACCTACTAACGATCTTATCAAAATGATGATGGACAAGATGTAAACATTGGAAGCATCGGTCTCCGGCTCACGTAACTCTCTGACATACAATGAGATTTGAAATGAGCCCATTCACCCATCCATTCTGATTCATCCATACCCTACACATTGGGAAATTCCTAAATTCAACTGATTTAACAACAAAGAAGACCCACAACAACACTTGTGGTCTTTTAAACATGGGTGTTATCTGATCGCTCATGATGATGCTTTGCTCTTACAAACATTCCCAATGTCCTTGACAGGACCTGCATTGGATTGGTATAGTGCTCTACCTAGGCACTCCATTTTCTCATTCAACCAAGTAGCTCAAGCTTTCCTAGACCACTTTTCTATCAACATCATCAAGAAAGTCACCATGACCAACTTGTACTTGACATGCCAATACAAAGACGAATCTATCACAGATTTTGTCACTCGTTGGTGAAGCCTAATCAACCAGCTCACATTTCAACTACCTCAAACTGAGTTAATAGAGTTGTTCACCAGGGCTTGTGCTAGGCACATCTCACCAACTCTCCAAGTTCAAACCTTCTACACATTCGACGAGGCATTCACCATGGCCTGAAAACTTGAAATTCATTCCATTGAAGAGAAGAAGATACAATTGTGTAACAAGAATGTTGCGTTTAAATCAAACAATACCTCTTCTTCTTCCAAACCACAAAATAATTACTCTAAAGAAAAAGGATCTACCCACATGGTAGTTTTGAAAGATGGCCCATCTCATCCATCCAACCAATCAAAGCCTTCTTCCAACCTTTCTCCTGTTCAGGATTTCTAGTTCAAGCAGGAGCAATGAAAATATACTCCCATAGGAGAACCCTACTCTTCAGTTTTAGAAAAACTTCTAAAATCTAGAGCAATCACTCTTCCACCCATCAAACCACATACAGGTTTTGACCCCTCTTCATCCTATGCCTTGCATGGTACGAAGAAAATGATTATTGTAACTATCATCATGTTAAAGGTCATATTGATAGTAATTGTATAAATTTCAAAAATATCATCTAAGAAATGTTAGATAGTGGAGATCTCGTCTTCAATAACCCTAACGAACCGAATAATCAAAACCTTCACATCTTCAAGAATTCATTCACAAATCACACCCATCATTTAACCAAACTAGCGAACCTTTTACCAATGACAGTAACATTTGTGAGGTTCATGTTGTTTTTGACATCATACCAACTCTTCCTCAATTTCCTCCTACTCCATCTATCGAGGAGATTCTTGTATGAGCTCCTTCATCCATGGAGGGACTTGTTTCATCTACTCCTTTACCCATAGAGGAGTCTCCCTTATCTCCCCCTTCACCCATGGAGGAGTCCACCATATCTACCGAGATAGTTTCCCCACTCACCTCTCAACCTGACAAACAACCCATAGTATTTACTCTCCTACCCATGGGAGAGTCATGCTTACCTTCCTCTTCACCAAAAGATGAACCTACCTCATCCTACTTGTCATCTCCCCTACCCATAGGGGATCCATTAGCAATTCCCCTTCCTATTGGGGATAATTCTCCATTGGATTTCAAGGATCCTGTTGATTTTCTCTTGGCTCTTTTACCCACAGAGTCAGAAGCCAACCATTTCCCTATCTCATAGACATTCTTTATAGGGATTACTACCAAATCAACATCATCCCCCCTCCAATGGTGTCATTTTC
This sequence comes from Taxus chinensis, assembly GCA_019776745.2. Taxonomy (NCBI): domain Eukaryota; kingdom Viridiplantae; phylum Streptophyta; class Pinopsida; order Cupressales; family Taxaceae; genus Taxus; species Taxus chinensis. Next base: position 372,446 of record JAHRHJ020000543.1, on the reverse strand, counting down.
ACATTTGGATGACCACTTGGATTATGTCAACAATTCCATGCTTTGGGGATGCCTTCGGCTACCTTTCTCAACTCAGATGCAAATGTTGTCTATTGATACTTCCACAATATATCCAAAGGTGTTTCAGACAACCAAACCAACCATGGCCATGCCAGTTTAGTGACCTCTTCTTCATCACCCTCACCCACACCTAAACCTTTACCATCAACTAAACTTTTTCCAATTCCTAAAGCCTTACCTACATCTATATCTTCCTCCGCATCCAAACCCATTTCCACATTGGGAGTCATACCAACATCAAGCCTAGTCCACCCCCCCATCAAACTGGATTTAGCCACATCCTCACAAGCCAGAACAAAGACTATTCCCCAACCTAAGAGGAAGACCTAACCTCTTAGGCCGCATACACCAAGCTTTTCACTCACTACTACCCCTCTGTCACCTTCACCACTTCCATCTATCCTAGGACCCCACCCATCAACCTTGGCCAAGCAAGCCTCCTACCCAAGGTAAACCAAAAAAAACACAACAACCCACCTCCTCATCACAATCCTCTGTTACACCCAAATTACCTACACAACTTATGCCTTCAACCATCACCTACATCCTTTCTACCACCTATACCTACACCACTTCTAGTATCCTCATCATTACCTATGATATTCCCTTCTCTTCAACCAATACCTTCCACCTTGCCTCTTCCCACAACCTTCACCACACCTCCATTATCACCTTGGCTAACTCATCCCCTTCCACCATCTTCCTTCCCTTCTACATCATGCACTTATTCTTCACCTTTACCCAAGAAGGTGCAACCAAAGTCCAAAAACCCACTACCCTCCAAAGAGGTAGTTAAACCTACACCACCTTCAACCAACTAGTTCACCTGCTACATCTTTACCCAAGAAGGTGTAATCCAAACCTAAAACCATACTACCTACCAAACAGGTGGTAAAACTGACTCAATATCTGATTCCACCTCCCGTGGTGCCTCTCCCACCAAAATCACCCACACTTCATCTAGACCCACACTTACTTCACATTGTGATCCATTGGCAGGGTCTTACGCCAACATCTTAGCTAACCTTTTGGAAACCTCTGTCATCACATTGCCACCACTTAGACCTTATGACCCACTCAAACCTAAACCAGAAGGGTTTGACGATACAAAAATTTGTGCTTACCATCATGTGCTAGGGCATGATGTGAAAAATTGTAAGGCTCTTAAGACTATTTTTCTCTAATTATGTCCTCCCAAAGAAAACTTTGACGATGATGATATTTTAGATGATGACCCTAGTCCACATCCAACTATCACCACACACCCTCGTCCCTTACCTATTCAGTGACCTTCATCTCCCCCTCCACAACCATTTTATCCTCCTCCAACATTTGAGATCAATATGGTCTGCATATAAGAGAGCTAGCCAAACCTCTGCCAAAATGCCAATGCACTGCATTATTTTCACAAAACCAGTATATTCCCTCACCATATTTTTTCCCATCCTATCACTACACCTATCATGACTCACTTTCTCCTTTACCACATATTAATATGGTTAACATTACCACTCAAGCCTAGAAGGACAAAGGAAAGGAGAAAACAACCAGCCCATCTGCCACTCTTTTACCCAATATCCCATCTACACCTGCACCAAAAATCACCATCCATGGACCCACATACCCTATTTCTGATGGGGTTTCCCATCGTACAATGATTAAACAATTGCACCAATCTCCTCTCAAAATGTCTTTGTATGACCTTGTCCAAACCTCTAAGTCTCATCGATAGGCCCTCATTGAGGTTCTATGTAATCTATTGAGGTTTTACCTAATGACCCTACTCTTGTGGCATCCATTATCACTCCTCACCATGTGGCCTCTCTCACCACTTCATCCCCTTCCTCTTACACCCACTACCACTCATCAAGTAGCTGCTCTCAGTTTCTCTGACGATGAGATTGTACCTCTCCAATCAGATGATCCTGATCCCACCCTATTTATTTCCATCTACATTGATAATATATGCATTTGACGTGTTATGATCAATGGTGGTGCCAAGTATTAACATCATTTCTTCCCATGCATACAACCAAATGTGCATCCCTACCAATTGCATGCATAATAACCCAGTTATGTTGCGTTCATTCAATGATGCCATGAATTCCACCCTTGGCACCATCATTCTCCACATTCATGTGGGCCCCCATACCATTCTTGAATTATTCTATGTCTTAGAGGGGGAATTCTAGTACAACATGTTGCTTGGCTGACCTTGGATCCATGCCATGGGTTGTGTTCCTTCAACCTTACACCGTTGTTTAAAATTTGAACATGAAGGACACAACTATACCATTCCAGCTGACCCTTCACCATTCAATACCTGTAACATGTTGTATCAACCCAATGATGTCATTATACCTAGTTAAGGCATCTACCACCACCACTACCACTTCCCCTTCACCCATGGCCCCATCCACCAATGTTTCCACTACCTCTTCCACAAAATAACTCCTCTAATCCCACTGCTGCCACAAATTTTGTAGCTGACCCATTAGCCAACCCATCTACTTCTCAACCAACCAATGCTTCTTCTTCCCAATGTTCCAATGAGTTCATCCATTCCCACTACCCACATATCAACTACTGATCCCTTAGAAGGTATTTTTCAATGCCTCACTCTGGGGGAGTACCACCTTTATAATATTGACACATTCCTTACTCCTCAAGAGTATGGTAAACTTCACCAACATCCCCACTATGATCACCACATAGGTGAGGTTTTCCCCTATGGTCCTCCCCACCTTTACACCAACTTAATGTATGGGGGACTTGATGCTTCTACCTACTCACCTGAGCCACCTTCCCAAACTTGACCATTTTCATCTAACCTTCAATCTCTCACCAACCACCACTTTTCCCACACTTTCCTCCATCGTTGTGCTTAGAAGGGATTTGGATTTTATTTCTACAAACAAGGTGGACATACTTTCATCCCATGCACCACCCGTAAGCATAAAGAGTGCAGTGGTATTGGATTTGTCGATCCATCTCCAAGAAGGCCAGAGTCAAACTCATTGAGGATGATAAACATTCTCCACCCCATTCACCAACTTCACCACCTTCACCTACAGAGTCTATGGATCCAGAATCCATTCCTCCTAAAAATTTTTTTTCATGAACACCATTTCCTTGGGACCTCTAACTTATCAACAAGATGGCAGGCTCCCTCTTCTCTTCCCTTCATGTATCCTGACATGATCGATGATGATACACCTTCTATTAATATTCATTCAATGTTAGGATGATGAGTCTATTCTCACCTACCTTGGTGCGCAAGATTCTTAAATTCACCAGCCGTTACCTTCTGAGATGCAAACCATATTGAATGAATAGACCACCAAAATAAAAATTCACACTCAAGACGACCCACACATTCTAAAAATAGGTCAATATTTAGATGTTGCTGAATAGGAAGCTTTCACTTCTTTCCTCTAGGATCATAACAACGCTTTTTCTTGGTTCTATTTTGATATGTCTGGTATTGACCCAAACATTTTGGTCCACAATATCGTAAATTATTCCTGGATGGCCAAACCCACGAAACAAAAGCTATGGAAAATGCATCCTAGTATTTCCCTTCTTGTCAAAGAAGAACTCCAATGCCTCCTTTTGGTTTCCTTCATCCTACCCATTGATTATCCCCAATGGATCTCTAACATTTTTCCCGTCACAAAAGTGATATGGGGACTCCACATTTGCATGGATTTTCAACCTTAACTTAGCTTGCCCCAAAGATGACTTTCCTTTGCCTAGTATTTACTAAACTAGTTGATCTCACCACTATCCATGAGATGCTATCACTCATGGATGGTTTTTTAGGTTATAACAAAATATTACTTTGTAAAAGGCTCAACACAAAACTCCTTCATCACTCCTTGGGAGGACCTATTATGTGGGGCCAAAATTCCTTTAGGCCTCCAAAATGACCCATGGAGTGCTACTTTTCTAAGGGCTATGATTTGGTTATTTTCATGGTGTGAACTTCATCATATTGGAAGATTACGTTGATGCTTTCTTTCCAAAGTCCAAACATTGGACGATCACCTTACTTCCTGAAGGTCATGGAGGAACCATCTCTTTAGAGTATCTATGTTCCCTAAACAACCTAAGAAGTGTGTCTTTGTTCTAGTGTAAATAAAACTAATTTAATCCAAATATTACTTCTATTGCGTGACATGGAAGTTGATCCGGCTAAAATAAAGCCTACAATAGCTATTCTGAAATACCTCCACCTAGGGACCTTGTTGAACTCTGTCAAAACTTGTAAGGAAAGTTTCAATATATTCAATAACTTTAGAGAGGTGAGAGTGATCAAAGGATTTCAAGACTGCATCACCAAACCAAGGAGTGGATTTCACACAATAGGATGTCTCCTAACAACCCATGAACACATGATTAAAACCTACAATGAAATCCAAATATGCAAAACAATACCTCCTTGAAGAGAGGACATATGGATTCCCCACAGAAGACTTAGGTCCTTACAAAAATGACTGAAACCATCATTGCTCATTCCCCACTATGGACACTTTACATTTCTACTACATGATCTATTCCCTATTGATGCTCACTCATCGTGCATAAAAAATCATTTCTCAAAGGGAACTAATGTTTATTATTAAGCCGTACACTTTTAGACTTCAAACTCCATTTACACTACCATGGGGAAGAAAATATGCTTAGCGTTAGAAGGTTTTTTTTGCCACTAACTTTTTACCTAAATGAACCACAAACTACCTTTAACCATTCAACACAATGAATACCCCTAACATTACATGGTAAACTTGATTTGCCAAACATCCCCAATGTCACCACATTGGCATGATTCTTGCAGACCTAAAAAGTGATCTCTTCATCCATCTTCGCAAAGGCCAACTTAATTGTGGACCATTCGCATCTTTGTAGAGCTTGAGCCACCATCCTCAACTTAATTTTCCTTTGAACCATTTCAATCTTTCATGGATGATGTCGTTTTCCCATTTTTCTCCTATCAAATGGCATCCAAAATCATTTGGGTTCATCATGTATATGATCTCAAGGCATATTTCCAGTGCACCACTTTCAAACATACCATTTTGATTTGTACTAACAATATCGCCCGAATTCAAACTCATTTAGGGAAAAAACTATTCCCCAATTAGGGTCAAAATTCACATAACCTTCACCTTAAATATTTTATTTTGGACCCCAAAATCCATGGTTCTGAACCAAGTTTTTTTCATGAATCACCATTTCCCTGGGACCTCTTCAACTTATCAAAATGATCATGGTGAGGCTCCCCTAATTTTCCCTTTCTTTATCCTTATGATCTGATGATTCAATACCCCTTCTATTAACGCATTCCATGCTAGGATGATGTAGTCTATTCTGGTACCTTGGTGGGAAGATTCTTATATTCACCCTCCAATGATCTTCTAATATTTTCCATGTTGAAAATCAAACCAAAATTTATTCAGCACCAAGATGACCCGCACATTGTAAAAATAGGCCAATATTTAGATTTGCTCAACATGAATGCTTTCACTTGAGCTTCCTCCAGGATCATACCTTTTTAAAACCATTCCTGATGCCTAAAATGGGGAAAGCTCCCAAAAATTTTGGTTAGTTCCATCTTCCTAACCTTCCAAATGCCAAATTCTAGTGAAAGGCACAAGCTAAAAATACATCCTAATCTAATCTTGTCAAAGAGACAACTCCAGAGCCTTTTTTCAGTTTCCTTCATCCTACACCAAATGATTATCCCAGAGAATTGGATCTTTAACATCTATCTTGTAATCAAAGCCATAGGGGACTACAAATTTGAGCATGGATTTAGGAGGACCTTAGCTTTAGCTTTCCCCAAACCATGAATTTCCTCTACCTAGTATGACCAAAACTAGTTGATTCACCAGGCCATGAGAAAAATATCACTCATGGTAGGTTTCTCTAATTATAACCAAATATTACTCACCCTAGAAGATCAACCAAAAATAAGCACCTTCATCACTCCTTGGATCACAAAACCTTCTGTTATTTTGTCATGCCCTTTGGCCTTAAAAATGTTGGTGCTACATATCAGTGGTAATGAATTATATCTTTCATGACATTATGCATCACATATTGGAAGATTATGTTGATGGTTTTCTTGCCAAATATAAACATTGGGTGAACACCTTACAAAGTCCTTAAGGTTATATTTGACCATCTCATCAAATATTGTGTTGATTCAACCTAAGAAGTGTGTCTTCACTTTCTCTCCAAAAATATCCTTGGTTTTATTGTTTCTTTGCATGACATTGAAGTGGATCCTACTAAAATCAAGGCTATTCTCAAATATCCTCCACCTACTAACCTTTGTCAACTTCATAGTTAGCAAGGAGAAGTTGCAATCTATTTGTCATTATATTTCAACTTTCTGACCACTTCCATCCATTTCATCATCTTCTCAAAAATTATGTTTCCTTAAAATGGGATGATGAATGCCACAAAGCCTTTGACACCTTAAAACAATACCTCCTCCAACCACCTTGTGCTCATTCCCCCTAAGGATGACACAACCATTTTACATTTACATTTATGCTACTGATCATTCCCTGGGTGCCATGCTCACTCATCATGATGAGAAACAAAAGGAGATTCATGAGGTTTATTATATAAGTCATACACTTTTAGACTATGAAACTAGATATACTCATTTGAAAAAATCTTCTTAGCCTTAGTTTTGTTGCCACTAAACTTCACATTACCTACTCAACCAATCAAAACCTTTATTGTCACCAATATTGACCCCTTACATTACATGTATGCTAAGCCCTACCAACATCAACATGGACACATTGGCTCATGCTTCTTGCAGACCTATGTATTGAATTCATCTATTAAAAATCTGTCAAAGGACAAATAATTTTTGACCAACTCACTGATGCACCTCTCTCTAGAAATAAATCCTCTAACTTTTATTTCCTTGATGAATCCATCACTACCCTCTCCTTGGATGATACATTTACCAGATGAGCCTTATTCTTTGATGGTTCCAAATGTCAGCATGGGGTTGGTGCTAAGAGTTATCATCATTCCTCTTGATGGTTAGCCTATGCCATTATCTTTCAAACTAGATTTTGATTGTACTAACAATATCACTGAATATGAAGCACTCATGTTAGGTCTTCAAACCTCCATAGAAGATGTTAAATCAATTAATATCTTTGGTGACTCTGAACTGGTTGTGAACCAAGTTAATGGTATATACCAGTGTCGTAATGAGATACTTCAAAACCTTATAAGCATCATGTTGACATACTTTTGACTACCTTTGACCATTATGAACTTCAAACCACCCCATTTCCACTAATAAATTTGTAAACACCATGGCTTGTCTGAGCTTCTCAAATCCCCTACTTCGTCCCTCTGAATTGAAAATATTTGTCACAATACAAGGTTGCAATCACCTTCTTATCTAATTTGAGATGTCAACCTTGTAGGAAACATTGAAACTGACCCACGTGACCTTTGGTATAAGCAGTTTGTTGACTACCTTTCCCTTTCCATTCTGCCTCCAGATCTTACTCACAATGGACAACAAGCCTTTCTCAAAAGTGTCTCTCACTATGTCATCATGGGTGGTATTCTTTATAAATGTGGTTTTGATGGTATCCTCTTACGATGCCTTACAAGTTCTGAAATTCCCTACACCATCAAGGAAGTTCACGACAGGATTTTGGGGGGTCACTTTAGTGGTTTAGCTTGTCGCTAAGTGCATCCTTCACCTGGGCTATTACTGCCAACCCTAAACCATGATTGTTTTGAATATGTCAAGTGTTGTGTGAAGTGTTAGGACATGATAATCTTCATCACACCCCTAGTCATGCCTTACAGGTCACATGAGACCTTTGGCCTTTCTCTCAATGGGGTTTGGATCTTGTCAGAGAGATAACCCTCATTCTTCCCAATGTCATCAATGGATTATTACCGCTACTCAAATATTACACTAAGTGGGTGGAAGTTGTACCTCTTATTTCTAAAAAAGACAAGAAAATTTGTGAATTCATCATTCATCACATCATTTGTCACTTTGGTGTTTGTCACCACCTCATCACTAATAACAAAAAACAATTCAAACACAAAATCCTATAGAAAGTTTTTGATGCCTTCAGCATTCAACTTATTTTTTCTTCACCTTATTATCCCCAAACAAATGGCCAAGAGAAATCAACCAACAAAACCTTAAGCAAAATTATTTTGAAATTGGTTGACGACACTGGTGAGGATTGGCACATACACATTCCTTTCGCCTTATAGGCTTAGTAAACTAGTATTCATACCTCAATTTCTGCCACATGTTTCTCTTTGGTCTATGATACAGAGGTTGTTTTTCCTCTCGAAGTCCAAATTCCATCTCTTCGTATCTCACTCAAGATATGCTCAATGATGATGATTTTCGCTAGGAAGTGTTTGGCACAACTCTTGAGTTATTAGATGAACATCGTCTAAATGATCTCTTGATCACCTCCAAATCTACCAAAAATGTATCAAACATGCCTATGATAAATGTGTCCAAGAATAAACCTTCCCGGTCGGTAACCTTGTCCTAAAGGAAAATCAACATGTTATAAAAGTGGAGAAAAGTAAACGGGAAAATTTTCTCCTAATTGGCTTGGACCCTATATTGTTACTCATACCTATGGATCAGTGCTTATCATTTATCTTCACTCAAGGTAAACCCAAACCTGAGCCCCTCAATGCCTTGCATCTTTGACCATTCTATTGTTGAATCAAGTCCTAGATCACCTTATGTCTATTAAACACTTGTCCCTTGAGCAACATTCACCTTCCACTTACCTATTTTAAGGATCAATGAACTAAACAAGAATCATGTGATTACCCATCACCTTTAAGCCTTATCTTCAATATGAGTACCATGGCTCTACTCATGGCATGATTCTCATGGATACTTTTCATCCTTTTCAAGATGGAATCCCATGGTTATTCATCACTTAAAACCTCTCTTTCATAGCTAACCCTTGTGTGCTATGGTTTTTTCTTCATAAAATAAGCCTATACTTCTTTATAGTCTTGTCCATGACCTAAAAGTCCAAAAAAAATTCAAAAGTAATATACAGGATTTTCAAATTCAACTCCTTGAGTCAAACTTCTTGAAAAATGATGACTCCCTCAAAAAGGACATCTAATCTTTCTATCTTGCTACTATAAATAGACTATTCCCTCGAAGGACAACTATACAAAAGCTAGCCATACTGTACATAGTCTATCACCAAAAGAAGACTATTTCTATAAAAAATAGAATAAAAATATTCTGAAGCTTCCCACATCGATCAGCTTCATGAAGACCTCAAGGAGATATTCTATCCATCCCACATAGACTTCCTACATCGATCAGTCTATAAAAAAAAATTCGTAAGAAAAAAAAAATACAATTTTTTTGTCATGGACTTGCCTATTTTGATCTTTGGGTATCTTAGAAGAGGTATGCTGTCTCACACCAGGTTACACTCAACCATTTTCATTCACCTCACCTTATTTTATTTCTAATCTTCCACCTACTCAAGGGACGTGCCACAAATGTGATATTTCATGATCATGTCACTTTCTTCACCCTTAGAACGAGTCAATCATGCAACACCTTTAGGGTTTTATGTTCATCATACGTAAATATTTGCATATGATAGACTCGTAATGGTTCTTATCAATTAGGAACTTTTTTTCTCCTCTTACCATTCACATTTTTTCTTACTTATTGATTTCCTACATAGGACTCCCATACAGGTCCAGACCTCTACACTTACCTTGTAGGAATTCTTAAATCACCCATAAAACTAATCCATGCCTAAATTCAACCTAAACTCAACCATAAATATTCAACCTAAACTCAACCATGCTTGAAATGACCTAAAATAAAACATGCCTTGAATGACTTAGACTCAATCATGCCTTAAACCAACCAACCCATGTCCTCTACCCTCATCATATTCTTCCCTAGATTACCTGTAGACACTAAAATTAGGTCACACTCCCCTTGGTCCCTTGACAAATAAGCACCTTTAACATTTACCTAGCCATGGCCCCCTTCACCCCACTATAATATTAATTTAATTTAATTAATTCATTATCCTCACAATATTTATTATTTAAATATCCTAATTGGGATAATGCCCACATATCCACCTCACCTAGACACCTCATCAAGCCACCTCAACCTAAGACCTATTCTTAGTAAGTTGCCATAACTAACTAAGACCTACCCAAACCCTAAAAATCAATGCCTACATTCCCTCTAACCACATTCCCGCATGTTAGAAGGAAGCTTCCAGTCTAATCCATGGGGAGTAAATGACGAACGAGATCCAAGAAAATCAAGGGGATCTGCCTAGTTTAGTAAACCTAGGAAATCCCACCCTAACCGACGCTGGTTACCCCTAACCACGCCGGTTAAGCCAGAACCATCGTCGGTTACCATTTAACTCCCAAAACAACCTTATTTCAGAGGTTGGACACATTGTTTTAGAGGTTGGCACATTTCTAAGAGAGAGAGAGACATCTTCTGAGAACAAGTGACGAACCCAGAGCTTTATGCAAGCAGAACCAACATCTGTACAAGCATCAGAACATCCATAGCCAGTACCAAAGCAATCACACAGACACCTGCCTTCACATAGGAGCATCCAGGGAAGCACCAACATTATACCAAGTTCAATTGATCACCCACCATTACCAACCAGGAATCAAGCTTGTAAAAATAGTAAGTTTGTTAACCTACATTGGTTCCTTGTCATTTGAGTAGATCCTTTTACATTTGTTATTAGTTTCTACTTTCATTTCCAGTCCCCGCCATTTTACCTCCATGAAAACTTGACCATCCTTTTTCCCACACCATTAAACTGTTCATATCTGGAATTTCATCATCCTTATACATATCCATGATCCACACGAAATCTCTCCATTGCCCTTCCAACTTCATCTATTCCCGGATCTATCACCCAGCCAAGTTTTATTGAGTTTCTTGTACCCCAACCATACCGACATGTCGGTTACCCACAACTGTCACCCATAACCATCACTCGGTAACCTAAACCGACATCGGTCTCTGTATCTTTTACCAAAAACCTAGATCACAAGCCTAAAACCACCACCAAATACCCTAAATTGACCAGAATCTTTAGACCCTGACCAATAACAGTACCCTGACAGTGACCTTGACCTTCAGATTCATCATAGCCTAGCCTGTTGTGAACGAATTTTCTTATTGTAGATGAATGAGATACCTAAATCATTTTAACTACAGTAGGATTTACTTTATTACTAGCATTAAGTTGTTTTAAACAGTGGATTGACAGCCATCTAGGAAGTATCACACTTCCCGGATCTAGCACACGCTAGGTAGTCCACTGCATATATTGTTTAACTTTTATTTGGTGGTCTTGTGTTCTATTTCAGGTAGTTCCTCCAAGCCAAAAGGAAGCTCTCATGATCAGCTGTGGATTCAGAAGTCATACGCGCACAACAACCTATCAACTACATCTCAATAGGTATTCCTCCTATGCCCATTACCCTTATTTGTTTCGTCATTTTCAAAGAAACTTCTAAGAATCAGGTGAAACATTTTGGCATGCCCGGTGGGACCCATTCGGGGTTCCTTGCATTCATTCATTTCTAGGTGAAAAGTTGCATGTTTGTTTCCTTTCTAAAAAGGTTCTTACATTAAATTTTCTCCCCTTGGAATCTTCTCTTCTTTCTATTGTCTCAAAAGCAATCATTTTTTGGTGCTTAAAAAGAACACTTCTTCTATTTCATTAGTATTGCATTAGTGAAAGAGCATCCCTCTCCTATTCATCTTTTGTGTCATCGAATTCCACATTTTGATTTGGGTTTAAAAAACTTCATTTCATTTCATTCTACTTTCTGCATTAGCTCACATTAATTGAGGGCAACCTATACGCTAGAAGTCATTCCCAGCTGATGGTTGACAAACGAATCATAGAAAAGCACTTCTTTATCTTTCTCTTTCTCTGAGTCTTACCAAACATCACAAAAATTAAAAATATACACATTCTTAAACAACATCTTTCCTGGAAGAAGTTGTAGGTGATCACACGATCACGGTACAGTGGGCACCCAGCTCACTGCTCTATCGAGTCATACTTCAGAGTGAAGCCCGCCCCCGCCATAACATACCTGAAACCTCTCCTTGTAGATCTCCTTCTTCGTAGGAAGCCATCCTCACCAAAAAACTTTGTTCTAAATTTCATGAGTCAGTCCTTAAATAGCATAAGCTAAACAAACATAATAGAAAAAGGAACTCTTAGGATCATGTTTTCTTAGTGTTTCTGCTTGGCTTGCATTTTGAGGTGAGAGGTTTCACTCTTCATTTTCTTATTTCCCTTGCACACTCCTCATCATAGTTGGTGTATTCCAGCTTCATCTGAGTGTGCCTGGACCATATTCTCATCATTCCCAGAATTCTGGGTTTGATTCCACATCAAATTTTAACTCACAACCACATTTTCTTCATCACTATTTCAATTTCATAGTAACCGGTGTCGGTCTAGCGACCATCATTAGTTACCCTCTGACCGTCATCAGTTATACCCAACCGGCATCGGTTCACTGTTCTTTTGGTTAACCTACCCAAAAGGACACATATTCACCTTCTTCAACTATTTAGAGTCCCTGTAACTCTTATCATATTCATTGACATGGTAAATCTCATTAGTATTTGGCATACCTGGAAAATTTGGCCTTATACCTTGTTTTTGGACCACTATCCACTTTCCACAGTGACCGGTAGTGGTTACCTATGACCAGCATTGGTTTAAACTAACCGAAATCAGTTAACCTATGTCATTTTCCAGCTGAAATTTTAACCCTAATTCCCCTACCACCACCTATTTATCCTATTTGTGAAGTATTTTTGTGTCATTTACAGAAAGCAGTCCTACCTCGTTAGTTCTTGTTGATATGGAGCTTACCCGAAGCCAAGAAAGTGCCCTCATATTCCACGTCAGTTGTCAACCACTCCCACCTAGTCCTTCACCACATTCTATTTTATCACTCATGGATCCTACCAACCTATCACTATCACTACCAGAGATGAGGAGTTCACACGACTCCTTGACCAAAATCCTACGCCTTGCAATTTTACCTTTCCCACTCATCCACTCGAGATGCCTCGGGTCAGTTGATATATGACATGCCCATATCTATCCCCCTGACACTCGTTCATACTCCCTTCTGTCAGCCCCATCTGGCTCCGCACTCCCCACATCTACCTTACCCCCAGTCGTTTCACAGCTAGGCCCTATACCCACTATGACCGCACATCTGCTACATCTGTTGTACCCGCCACATCCACTATACCTTCGCCAACCACCCAGAATACAACCTCATCCACGCCTATTGTCTCACATATACCCGTAGCTACACAACCACCCCCGGTGTCGGTGACCCCTACCCCTTTTCAAAACATCATCCTTTCTATTCCACAATCTTTAGCCCCCATTACCACTAGGGTCACCACAACCCTTCCACCTCCATATACATACTATTAGCAACCTCTTATTTCATCTATTATTCATTCTGGGTACGTACCCCCTATTTCACTACCTTCTTCTCTCAATCTACCTATATGGCAGCACCATATACTGGAATGCCACCCTTATTATATGCCCAACACCAACCCTCTTATGCTACATGAGAGTGCACCCATCCATCACAACCTACCAATGACCTACTCAAGTTAATGATGGACAAGATGTAGACACTAGAGGCATCATTTTCTGTCACACGCAACTCTCTCACCTACGATGAGATTTGTAATGAGCCTATCCACCCATCCATTCCTATTCGTCCATACCCATGCATTGGGAAATGCCTAAATTTAACTGCTTCAATAGCAAGGAAGACCCACAACAACATTTGCGGTCTTTCAAATGTGAGTGTTACCTAATCACCCATGATGATGCTTTGCTTTTGAGGACCTTTCCCATGTCTCTGACTGGGCCTGCATTAGATTGGTATAGTGGGTTACCTAGACACTCTATATTTTCATTTAATCAGGTAGCCCAAGCCTTCTTGGATCACTTCTCCATTAACATTGTTAAGAAGGTTACCATGACTGACCTATACTCCACGCATCAGTATGAAGGAATCTATCATAGATTTTGTTGCTCGTTGGCATAGCCTGATCAATCAACTCACATTCCAACTACCACAAACAGAACTCATCGAGCTCTTCACGCGGGCTTGTGCTAGACATATCTCACCGACCCTACAGGTCCAAAAATTTTGAACCTTCGATGAAGCATTCACCATGGCACGAAAGCTAGAGATTCAGGCCATCGAAGAGAAGAAAATCCAACTACGTAATAAGAACTCAACATTCAAGTCAAATGATACCTCTTCTTCTTCAAAACCATAGAACAATTATTCAAAGGCCAAGGGAACCACTAATGCAGTGGTACTCAAAGCCGGCCCAGCTCATCCATCAAATTAGGCTAGCCCCTCATCTAATCTCTCACCCGTTCAGACTTTTCAATTCAGATGGGAACAACAAAAATATACCCCAATTGGGGAACCTTATTCTTCTATCTTAGAAAATATCATCAAAGCTGGGGCCATCACCCTTCCTCCTATAAAACCACACACTGGTTTTGACCCTGCTCACCCCACACCCACATGGTATAAAGAACATGATTTCTGTAACTATCATCGAGTAAAGGGTCATAGTGACGGCAATTGCATCACTTTCAAAAACATTGTCCAAGAAATGCTCGAGAAAGGTGAGTTAACCGTGGATAATCCTATTGCACCTGCCAATCAAAACCTACACATATTTAAAAAACCCTTTCCTAATCATTCCCCTTTGTTTGATCAAACCGATGAGACCTCAACTCATGATAGCCATACCTATGAGGTCCACACTATTTTCAGTGATGCACCCGTTGCTTCCAAATTACCTCATATTCCTTCCATAGAGGAAATTCTAGCCTGAAGTCCTTCTGCATTGGAACCCACCTCACCTATTCCTCCACCCGTAGAGGAACACCCTTCACCTCCTTTTTTACCTATGGAGGAGCCTTCCACTAATATCAAAGTTGAGAACCATTTCACCTTTGGCTTCTCCACCTAGGGAACCGTCACCCATCTCCATCCCATGCAGTACTTCTTCAGTCCATGAAGGATACCCATTTACCTCCACCCATGGAGGAACACCCATCATCTCCTCCACCTACAGAGGAGCACCCATCATCTCCTCCACCCATTAAGGATCCAGTAGAAATACCTTTTCCTCTTGGTGACCATTCTCCATCAGCTACCCAAGATCCTACAGACCTACTTTTGACTCTCTTACCCACAGAAGCTGAAGCTAGCAAATTCCCCATCTCTAAGACACATTTTATGGGAATTTCCATTAGGTCCTCATCAACCTCACCTACAGACATGTGCCATTCTCATGCTTAGCTGATCACTTAGATTATGTGGATAGAGCCTTACTTTGGGGGCATCTTCTACTTCCTGTCTTAACATAAATGTAGATGTCACTTGCTGACACTTCCACTATCTACCCAAAAATATTTCGACCAATCGAATCGAACACAACCACCTCTATCACAAATTCTTCCACGAAACCCAACATAGGCTCAACATCACACCCTCTATCCATAACCCAACATACATCTAAATCCAAACCTACACCTACATCATCTTCCTTCGACTAAACCTATTACTACCTTAGGGGTCACCCCAACCACCAGCCTTACTCATCCACCCATCAAACTAGATTTAGCTACATCCTCCAAAGTGTCAACACCAAACCTACTCCAACACCCAAACAAAAGAACCAATCCCATAAATCTCATACCCCAGCTGCACCAATCACACCTTCATCACCTTCACCTTTCTGTCCATCTTAGGACCTCAACCTCCAGCATGGTTAAGAAACCTCCACCCATCCAGGTAAACCAAAAACACAACAACCCATTCCTTAAGAAACCTCACAAACCTCTAACATACCCAAGTGCACCCATAACTTAACACCCACACCTACATTCATCTTTACCACCCATACCTCCAATACCATCGATCACTTCTTCACTACCCACTACACTTCAGTCCTTTCCCTCACACCTCATCTGCACAACCCGTGCCATCTACCTTCACAAGACCTTTTTATCCCCATGGGTAACTTGCCCTCTTCCACCATCTTACTTTTCCCTCTAGATCTCATGTGCCCATATCACCTTTACCCAAGAAGGTGCAACCTAAAGAAAAAAATCCGCTACCCTCTAATAAGGTAGTCAAAACCAACCACACACTCTCCTTGCCAGTTCATCTACCATACCCCTCCCCAAACAAACATGACCAACACCTAAGACCACACCAGCACCTAAAACCATAGCTCTAACCCACTCCCCCTCTTGCAAAGATATGTTCCTCTACAATCAGCCGCACCTACACCCAAACCCACTTTCACTTCCCATTGCGATCCACTAGCAGGATCCTATGCCAAAATCTTAACCAACCTCCTTGAAACTTTTGTCATCACATTACCGCTAAGTTTCCAGACCTTATGACCCACTCAAACCCAAGCCAAAAGGGTTTGATGACACTAAAATTTGTGCCTACCATCGTGTGCTAGGGCATGATGTGGAGAACTGTAAGGCTTTGAAAAAAGATGATTTCCTTATCCAGTTGTGTCCTCCTGAAGAAAACTTTGACGATGATGACCTTCTTAATGAGGACCCCATTTCACCAACACCCATTCCACATTCTTCCCTCACTACCTACTCAAACAACCAAACCTCCACCCCACAACTCTTAGATCCATCCCCGAGATTTGAAATTAACATGGTTCACATCAGAGAACTTGCCAAACCTCCACCCAAATGTTGTGTGCCCAACTCACTCTCACAAGGTTCCTTCCCTGCCACTAGGATTTTTCCCTTCATGTTGTTATACCTTTCATGGCTCACCTACTCCATTTACCTCCCCACCTCAAATCAACATGATCCACGTTGCTACCATGCTCAGAAGGATAAAGGAAAGGAAAAGGAAACTGACCCACCAACCAATCCTATACCCAACATACCATCTGCACCCACACCTAAAATCACTATCTGTGGTCCCACATATCCTATTTCTAATGGGGTCACACATCGTACCATGCTCAAACAACTACACCAATCCCCCCTCAAAATGTCCTTATAAAGCTGACCTCATCCAAACCTCAAAATCCCATCATCAAGCTCTCATGGAGGTTCTTCAATCTATTGAGGTTTTACCCAATGACCCTACACCCATAGCCTCCATTATTACACCCCATCATGTAGCCTCTCTAACCAAATTGCCACCTTCTCTTGGACACACCTCACCTACTCACCAAGTAGCCTCCCTTAGCTTCTCAGAGGAAGAGATCGCACATGCACCAAACTGATGACCCAGACCCAGCTCTCTTCATCTCTATCCACATTGATGATATATGTATATGACGTGTTATGATCGAATGGGGGCACTAGCATTAACATCATTTCATCCCATGCATTCAACGACTCAAATGCGCATACCTGACAATTACATGCATAAACATCCCATCATGTTGCATTCATTCAATGATGCTATCACCTCTACACTAGGCACTGTCATCCTCCAAATGACATGTTCGTGTGGGCCCCCCACTATTCCATAGAGTTATTTTACATGTTGGAGGGGGAATTTCAATATAACCATGTTGCTTGGTAGACCCTGGATTCATGTCATGGGTTGTGTTCCTTCCACTTTGCATCATTGTGTAAAGTTTGAACATGAAGGACACACCTATACCATTCTAGCTGATCCATCACCTTTCAAAACATGTAACATGCTTTACCGACCTAATGACGTGCTTATACCCATTAAGGCATCTACCTCCATAACCACTACCATGTCACCTACACCTCCCCTCACCAATACAGCCGCTACCTCAACCGCACATACCTCCTCCATTCCTATCACCACCACAACCTCCACGGCTGACCCATCAGCCTCCCAATCCATTAGCTCCACCTCTGTATCTGAACCTCCGACACATCATCTATTCCAACTACCCACATACCGACCATTGATCCCTTAGAATGCATTTTTCAATGCCTCACTCTGGGGGAGTATCACCTATATAGTGTCAATGCATTCTTTACTCCACAAGAGTATGGAAGTCTTCACCAACACCCTCGCTACGATCACTCATATAGGAGAGTGCCTCCTTTATGGTCCTCCCACCTTTGTACCAGTCTCACCTATGGGGGACTTGATACTACCACTTACACACCTGAACCACCGTCACAAACCTGCCCATTTTTCAAAAAGATTGACTTCTAGTCACTTCACCAATCACCATTTCACCCACACCTTCCTACACCAATGTGCGTGGAAGGGTTTTGGTTTTGGATTTTATGAGCAAGGCCACCATACTATTATTCCATGTACTACCCACAAACATAACAACCGTAGTGGTATCGGCTTTGCTGAACCACCTACCAAGAAGGCCACATTGAACTCATTGAGGACATCAACCCCTTCTCCACCTTCTTCACCTGCTCCACCTTCATCACCACCTTCAAATCCGACAAGTTAGATGGATCCAAAATCCATTCCTCCTAACTTTTTTTCATAAACACCATTTCCTTGGGGCCTCTGACTTATCAATTATGAGGGTGAGGCTCCTTCCTCTCTTCCCTTCCTGTATCCTAAATGATCTGATGATGATACACCTTCAATTAACATCGTTCAATGTTAGGATGATGAATCAATACTCACCTACCTTGGTGTTAGAAGACTCATATATTCATCGGTCATTACCCTCTGAGACATGCAAACCATGTTGAATGAATCGACTATCAGATCAACATTCATACTCAAGACAACCCGTTTCACATCCTAAAGATTTTGGCACAATCTTTATTTGCTAATGAATATAGAATGTCTTCAACTCTTTTCTCAAAAACCATAACCTATGCTTTCACTCCTTATGAGACATGTCTGATCAATGTATTACCTGATAGTGATCTATAATTTCAAACCATTCTGATGCCAAGAAATAAATCAGATGAGGAAAATGCACCCTCACATTTCCCTTCTGGTGAAGTGAAGATGAGTTTCACTCGGAATGTTTCGGCTTCTGGGAATAGAGTTGCTTCTATCCTTTCATTCCTTTTAGAAACAGATGAGGTTAGGGTTAGGAGGAATACCTGTTGAATGTCGAGATGGTGTGCGCGTACCGTAGAGAAAGATCAGGCTGACTGCGGAGAACTCCTTTTTGTCTTGGAAGGACTACCTGCAAATAAGAACACAAGACCACAAGATTTTGATTAAACAATAAATGAGGAAACTGCCTTGGGCCCAGGAAATATAAAACTTCCTTTCGAAGGTGGTCAGTTCCCCTGCTAATATGAATTAACACAAAAGACTGCAAAATATCAATTAAATTATTTTGTTAAACTGGGTAGGGGGAAAGGCTGGTTTTCTGGTTTTGATCAGAGGAACCGATGCCGGTTACTGATAACCGATGCCGGTCACTGACTGACTGATAACCGATACCGGTGGGTTCTAGGATCTTCTTGGTAGCTATGGTGTTTGTAATGGCTGGTTTTTGGATGGTATTAGGAAATGGGATGATTAGAAGCAAAAGAATGACAGTTAGATGCAATGGCACGTTGGGTAGTGGATTCAGAAACGGATTTAGGAGCACTGAGATTCAAGAAGCATAAGAAATGTTATAACAAAGGACATGCAAGATGTGACTTACTGGTTTTGACCAAGATGCAAGTTGATCTCCTTGGTTGTAAACACTTCTGGTATCTTTACTCGTCTCTGCTCTATCAAGTGAAGATCTAGACTCTGTTCCTCGCTCGCAATGCTCTCTGTTGATCCAGCAATCCTTTGACTGATCTCCAAAATGAAATTCCGATC
Organism: Taxus chinensis; assembly: GCA_019776745.2. Classification (NCBI taxonomy): domain Eukaryota; kingdom Viridiplantae; phylum Streptophyta; class Pinopsida; order Cupressales; family Taxaceae; genus Taxus; species Taxus chinensis. The sequence goes on along the minus strand of JAHRHJ020000543.1, from coordinate 352,448 downwards.
CGTTGTTTTGGTTTGGGGAGCCCATTTACAGGGAACCGATGGCGGTTGCGTAACCGACGGCGGTCGAGTAGGAACCGGCATCGGTAAGGAAAAAGTAGGCTATTTTTAGTAAAATAGCCCACCTTCCCTGCTTTTCTCCCGAGAGATCAGTTGCGGGCTTGGTCAAGTGGCTAGAAGGTCGGCTTTGGGTGCGAGTAAGGAGGCATTAGTTATGGATGTGAGTCTAGACCAAGTCATGGGTCTTAATTAGGTTAGTTTAGGGTTAGGGCTAGGTCATGATGAGGTGGCAAAGTGAGGTGGCGGGTAAGGTGATGTGGATTTATCAATTACAAGGTAATTAATAAATAATTGTGTAAAGTTTAGGTAATGAGGTTAGGTTGCGAAATGGGATGCGGGTCACAAGGGGTCGTAAGACACGAATTTGGTGTCTACATTAGCCCCTTATTGTCGTGTAGCTTGTTCTGTAAAGCTGCGCGGACAATAATATGAAGTGGTTTCTCATGTTAAGGATATAGGTAATCCCCCTCAAATCTATCACAGATTGAGTGAACGGGAAATCAGGGATAGGGTTGATAAAGGGTATATGTTGTAGAGAGGATGGTAAGGTGGTGGGGTAGGTCCAAGGAAGCAGACGCATGTTGAAATGCAATAGTACGACTAGGGTACATGATTTGACGAGCAAACCAGCAATGTATAGGCAAAGGTCGATAGTTTATCCAAACAAGGGTGATATAATCCTGGTATCCAAGGCATAGGAAGTAGCTCCAGGGTATATAACAGGTAAGGTACAGGAACGTTTAGGCATGTTCGGCAGTACCAAAAGGTTGGTTTGGTTGAGATAAACGTCACGGTCTAGGTCTGGGCAAAGTTGGTCGACAGATCAAGTCAAGGACCCTAATCATGCTAAAACACGAACAGGTGAGCTCGATTGAACCAAAAACTACCGGATGGGTGGATAAAACGTGTATGGTGTTGATTTTGGGTAAGGTATGGAAGTGGTACGGTCGTGGGTTGGGCCAAGTTGTTGGGTGGCGGCCTTGGGTCGGGCCAAATGGTTAAAGGGAGGCCTTGGGTCGGGCCAAATAGTGAGGGTGAGGCCTTGGGTCGGGCCAAATGGTAGGTTGAGGCCTTGGGTCGGGCCGAATGGGGTTGAGGCCTTGGGTCGGGCCAAATGGTAGGTTGAGGCCTTGGGTCGGGCCGAATAGGTAGGTTGAGGCCTTGGGTCGGGCCAAATAGGTAGGTTGAGGCCTTGGGTCGGGCCAAATGGTAGGTTGAGGCCTTGGGTCGGGCCAAATAGGTTGAGGCCTTGGGTCGGGCCAAATAGGTTGAGGTTGGGCCTTGGGTCGGGCCAAATAGGTAGGTTGAGGCCTTGGGTCGGGCCAATTGGTAGGTTGAGGCCTTGGGTCGGGCCAAATGGGTAGGTTGAGGCCTTGGGTCGGGCCAAATAGGTTGAGGCCTTGGGTCGGGCCAAATGGTAGGCCCTTGGGTCGGGCCAATTGGTAGGTTGAGGCCTTAGGTCGGGCCGAATGGTAGGTTGAGGCCTTAGGTCGGGCCGAATGGTAGGTTGAGGCCGTAGGTCAGGCTGGACAAGTGAACAAATGTTGTGCAGCAAAGGTGGATAGAGGCGATATTGGTGAAAAAGAGGCAAGGAGTAAATAAGGGCAAAGAATGGGGTGAAAGTTGGGTAGCGAACCGATGTCGATTCTACATGACCGACATCGGTTAAGAGACCGATACCGGTTCCTTAGGGTAAAATGAAACCGACATCGGTTAAGGTCGAAAAACCTATAAAAAGAAAAATACGGCCTGTCATTGTCACTTTTTGTTATTTGCAATCCAAATCGACTTGTCTGACGTGGAGACTTGGGATTAGAGGCTAGATTGAGTGAGGTGGAGCTATTGTATTGGCGGAGAGAGTTGATAGTGGGCCCGATTGAGGAGGAGGCAGCAGGTGATTGGCCAGGGACCCAGTAGATCAGGATTGGAGCCATGGCACAGGCAGGAGGAGCTGGAGGGGCTGGACCAGCTGGACCGCCACCACCCATCCCACCACGACGACGTGTCGTCGTACCGGTAGGTTCTAAACTCGTGATTTTATGCATTGAAATGGTTATTAGGCTAAATGGGGGGTTTGGGTAGGAATTTGTATTTTGTAGGAAATAATGAGTAAATGGAGGTAATTTGAGAAAGGGAGAGGGTAGATAGGTTAGATAGGCTAAGGTGGGTAGGTGGGTAAGTTTTTAGGGTTTTTGGGTGGGTAGATGGGTAGAAATAGGTAAAAAAATGGGTTTTGGGGGCCGCGCGGGGGTTCGGCTCCGGGAGAAGACAGTGACCGATGTCGGTCACTAAGCGACCGGCATCGGTCGCACAATTTTAGGGAAAGGGAGGGTTGTTGGTGACCGGCGTCGGTCATGTATCGGCCGGCGTCGGTTGTGGGTTTATGTAGGGGGTGGGGTTGGGGTTGGGTTGTGGGTGGGTGGGGTTGGGTTGGGTTTTTTGGGTGGGTTGGGTTGGGTGGGTGGGTTGGGGTGGGTGTTGTTGGGTTGGGTTGTTTTGGGTTGGGTTGGGGTTGTGGGTTTTGGGTTGGGGTGGAGAAGGGTTAGGTGTGGGGGTTAGGTTTTGGGTTTTTTGGGTTGGGTTGGGTTTGGGGTTTTTGGGTTGGGTTGCGGGTCGGTGTGGGGGTTGGGTTAGGGGTGGGGTGTGGGTTGGGTTGGGTTAGGGGTGGGTGTGGGGGTTAGGTTTTGGGTTTTTGGGTGGGTTGGGGGTGTGGGTTTTTGGGTTGGGTTGGGGTCGGTGTGGGGGTTGGGTTAGGGGTGGAGAAGGGTTAGGTGTGGGGTTAGGTTTTGGGTTTTTGGGTTGGGTTGGGTTGGGGTTTTTGGGTGTGGGTTTTGTGGTTGGGTTGGAGAAGGGTTAGGTGTGGGGTTAGGTTTTGGGTTTTTTGGGTTGGGTTTGGGGTCGGTGTGGGTGTGTGGGGGTGGGGTTGTTAGAGGGGGGCGGTAGAGAGTCAGGGTATGGTCGGGGGGATACAAAAGGGGGTTTAGATGGTAAAGTAGATGTTATAATAAAGAGTAGGTCTAAGAATGTGGGTTGGTTTTGCAGGCACGTCAGCAGTTGACGATGCGTGATAGGATGCCTCCACTATTGAGTCGGATGAGGCCACACGTATCTGCGGCGCATTGGGCCATCATGCGCGAGGTGGGACTCGGCGGGGTCCAGAGGTACAGAGCGATAGAGAGGGATCACAGCCTGATGGTCGCCCTCATCGAGAGATGGGATCCGGCGGCCAATGTGTTCCATCTTCCGACCGGGGAGATGACCGTCACATTAGAGGATGTGTATCGCATCCTGCGGCTACCGATCGAGGGAGAGGCAGTCTTCCAGGTAGATTCAGAGACTGCCATGGACAGCATACTGCAGGTTTTTGGGGATGCAGCCGCGCTTCTTACGTATCATAGCGCGAGCATTGGATATGGTGACATGTACCGCGCACACAGACATGAGACACGGCTTGCCGTGTTGATGATGATAGGGATCACCTGCTTCGCCCTCCCGGATTCAGAGGGAGGCCGCTTCCCACGAGCATTGATGGGGGTGCTGCTGGAGATGGTGGAGGAGCACACCTGTTTCGCATGGGCACCAGTGTATCTGGTGCAATTATACAGGGAGTTATGGGGCTATCGCCGGAGGAGGCGATTTGGTATTTGTTCTACATTTTTGTTGCACTGTTGGGAATATGAGCACATCATATGCATCAGGCCAGTAGGGCTACCCCAGCAGCCAGGGCCACAGGTCGTATACCGATATGGCTTTCAGAGGTGGTTGGGAGTCGTGGGCCAGCCACGAGCAGTTGTTGCAGGTCGGGATGTGGCCTATTATAGACACTTGCTAGAGGGCCTTACAGCAGTAGACATTGTATGGAGACCCTACAGAGGTCACCAGCCTGGCAGAGGAGCCCGCGTACAGCTGCGCCTGATCCAGTATACATTCTGGATAGCAGGACGGAGGCCGGGAGAGTACGAGCGGATACCCCTAGAGAGGGTACGCAGGCAGATGGGGCTACGACAGGACGAGCCACCTCCCTTCCCTCAGTACAGGAGGGATGATGTAGAGGCCCCACTGCCAGCGCCACAGCCTTTGGATCCAGACTGGGTAGCGGAGAGACCAGCAGGTGAGGGTGTGGATGATGCCGGGTGCACGGGAGCATACAGGGTGTGGTGGGCTGGGCAGAGAGCAGCGAGGATAGTACCGCCTGCGCAGCCAGACTTGGCTGCAGTTATAGGAGAGAGGGATCAGCTCAGGGGTCAGGTGCAGCTCTTACAGGGGCAGCTAGCTGCTGCGCAGGCACAGATAGGGGCCTTACAGGTGCAGCTAGCCCAGGCTCAGGCACAGGCACAGGTAGCACCACCACCAGCACCACAGCCACAGGTGCAGGTACAGGCACAGGCAGCACCACCACCAGCACCACAGCCACAGGTGCAGGTACAGGCAGTAGCACAGGCAGCACCACCACCAGCACCACAGCCACAGGTGCAGGTACAGGCAGCAGCACAGCAGCAGGTACACAGGCAGCAGCGGCCACAGGTGCAGGTACAGGCTCAGGGGGTATTGGTGTTAGGTGCCAGGGGACCAGCCCCAGCTCCTTCAGTGGCGCGAGATCGCTATATGGAGGTTAGAGCAGAGGCCCGATATTATCAGGATATTCTTGATAGTACCGGAGTCGAGTATCAGGCGTATGCAGCGCATAGGGCAGAGACCTCGCACAGCCAGAGATCTCAGGGAGGGGCAGCCACAGCTGGCGTGTCCGTGACGGGCAGGAGGCGAGAGGCACCACAGGGACCAGCGGGGAGAGGTGCCGAGGGCGGTGGGGAGAGCTGATAGATCCCCGACATGGTTTTGTATAGGGACACGGGCACCGGTCTGCGAACCGGTTGTATTGATAGAGGCCTGCGTGCCGACACTTATTCATTGTATTGATTCATTTATTTATTATATACCGGCCTGCGAGCCGAGTACGGGTTGTACATTTGATACCGGCCTGCGAGCCGAGTATATTTTTGATATGAGAGACCGGCCTGCGAGCCGAGTCGAGATTTTTGGTAGGTATTGCGGCCTGCGTGCCGGCTTTGGTATATTATGAGATCACAGAGGCCCCGATGTAGGGCACATTGTATTTTTGAAAACTGGTATATATATATATATATGATGTTTTGATCCATATGTAGTGTTCAAAAATGTGTTTAAATATTTTGTTAATGGTTTGGTAATATATAATGTATGATAAGTTTAGTGGGCATGTTGATAGATGGATGATGTTGATGGTTTTGTTTTTTTTTTTTTGTACGTATATATGAATGACATGTGATGTGATGAATTGTTGGTTTTGTGACATTGTGATATATGTAACTGATGAGTTGGATCCAAATGATGTAGAGATTGATTGTTTCTTGAAATCGTAGTTGATGGTTGTGTATTTGTATAAAATAAATGATGTTTAATGAAATTGTAATGATATGATGTGTGGTGGATGAACAAATGTGGTAAATGGTGTGGTTATGCAGGAAAAGAGGCGGGCGCGACAAAAATTTAGGTGAGAAATGAAGAAAAGAACGCTGTTTCAGAAAAGGTAGGTGTGTAACCGGTATCGGTTAGGTAACCGATGTCGGTAGTTATATGACCGATATCGGTTAAGTAACCGATACCGGTTATTTAGGTATGAGCTTTTCTAAAAATAGAAAAGCTAGGGTGGCAACTTGAGTTTTAATTTTAGAGCCATGCAAGAGGTTAAATACGCGAACGCGACGCTTTTTGACGACTGAGACAGGTATTTGCATGAGAGATTTGGGTGAGAAGGAGAAAAGAGACAAGGAAAGTGAATGTGATCCGAGATTCAGAAGGCAGAAAGACAAAGTTGAAAAGGGTGGTGATCATGGCAGAACGAGGAGAAGCATCCAGCAGGCAAGGACAGGAGGGAAGACAAGGGCCACCTCAAGCTGCTGCAACCCAAGAGGTATCATTTTGTTTGTGATTTGACTACTGCATGTTTTTGGGAATAAGCTGGAAAAGAATAAGGAAGTAGATATGAGAAAGAAAACATGATAGCCGGGGTTATAGATGAGGTGAGTGTTATGGGGTAGGTAATTCAGGGGTTGTTGGTATGTCTGTGTATATAGAAAGGAAGAAACGATCAATTTATTGTCGTAGGTGGTTGTTTTAGGCAAGATGTATGTAATTGACAGTGACCGGTAGCGGTTAGGGAGAACCGGTATCGGTTACTCAACCGATATCGGTTATGTATAACCGATACCGGTTACTGGAGGAATTTCCAGAATGTTTGAAAAAACCCTGACGGATTGAATGGTTGTTTGTTGTTTTGGTGTATGCAGGCAGAGGCAGGATTGAGGATGAATGATAGTGTGCCAGCGCTGTTGTCACGAATCCGAGCGGATGTAACACCAGCTGAATGGACATTGATAAATCGTTTGGGGTTAAGTGGAATCCGCTATTATTCACGAATCGCACGTAATCATGCTATGTTGCAGGCATTGATTGAGAGATGGAATCCCGAGACAAATACCTTTTATCTGCCAACAGGGGAGATGACAGTAACATTGGAAGATGTGTTTCAGATTTTGAGACTCCCTATTACAGGAGAACCAGTATATCAGGCACTACCTAGCGCGGCACGGGGAGCGATAACAGCAGTATTTGGTCCATACGCACGAGATTTGACACAGCGAGGTTTATCTTTTACATATGGGGTAATGTATGCAGCACACCCTGAGGAGACAAGGTTAGCAGTGATATTAATGATAGCGGTAGGGTATTATGCGTTACCGAGGGCGGAAGGGGGAAGATTTCCAAAGGCATTGATGTGTGTTATTTGGGAGATGATAGAAAGGAACGTGACTTTTGCATGGGCACCTGCATATTTGGCGGAGCTATACAGGGGTTTATGGGCTTGTAGGCGAAATCACAGGACGACACTGGATAGTTCATACTTATTACACTGTTGGGCCTATGAGCACATTGTTTGTGTGCGACCAATAGGCCGACCCATCCAGTCGGGAGAAACCGGAGTGCAGAGGTTGGGATTCAGACGATGGGTCCAGACAGAACAAGAGGCTAGATCCCAGGCCGTGACGGGTGATATTGAGTATTACAGGCAGGTATGGGAGAGAGTGACGGTTGCGGATATCTGTTGGAGGCCATACGGGAACTATATGGTAACAGAGAACATAGCTGAGGAGTTGAGGGGTGTAGAGCGATTGAGGTGGATCGCAGGGCACAGGCCGGGTGAGTATGAGAGGATTCCTATAGATCGCGTGCGGCGACAATTTGGATTTGTGCAGGATATACCCCTAGCTTATAGACCATATATGAGGATCGACGCCGAGGCAGCATTCTCACCTCCCCGGCCAACACCTCCAGAAGGGCCTGAAGAGGTAGCAGCCGATCGCAGGGTAATGGATGCGGGAACGACAGAGGCCTATAGATTATGGTGGGTAGCAGAACTGCGAGGTGTACGTGAGCGCCCTGACATAGCGGTGATTACAGCAGAGAGGGATCGTCTGCAGCGTTTGGTTCAGCAGCTCCAAACGCAGGTGAATGAGACAAGAGGATTGTTAGTGGTTGCGGAGTCACGGGCGGGGAGACTAGAGGCTGGAGTCCTCCATGCGAGAGGGCGTATTCATATGTTACAGGAGAGATTGGCAGATCAGTGGGCGGTACCAATAGCCGTGGTACCTTTGAGGACAGAGAGGCCCGGCGAGAGGGGTCGACGATCACGATCATCACCTAGTTCGGGATGAGGCGTGAGGGTCTGAGTAAATGTTAGCAAGGTATAAGAATAAATAAGGATGCCGACCTGCGTGTCGATGATAGAGAAGATGTATTTGTTTAACATCTAAATAAAACTGAATATGTATGTTGATTTGAGTTACGATAATAATAAGATTGTTTGTGTTTTGATTTTCGGTGTTTTGAAAAAGGATAAAGAGGACTGTGATTAAATAGAAATACACAAAAATATTTATATTCACCACACATGATAGGTTATGGTAGGGGATGGTCGAGCTAACCTTGGGAGACCCCATGTCTCCGAAGTGCTGCCTACATAGCCCATTGCACAAAGCAAGGAGGGGCCTCAGACCGATGTAGTTCTCCCTTAGGACCAGGGAGAGGTGAATTCAGGCAATTTGGGTATGGTTAGGCAATTTGTTGGTTGATAAGAATTTGATGTTGATAGGGTAATGTTGTTGGTGTTGGTAAGGTATGGGCGATGTTGATGTAGGTATAGGTAAAGCGAAAGTTAGCTTACCCAAATAGTAGGGAACCGTATCCTGATTAAGGTCAACACACAATCCTAGAGTCGAGGCAAAGAGGAAAAGTGTCCCGTAGTTGAGAAGAGCTAAACAAACCACATATTAACATAGGATGAGCTTGAATCCCTAGGTACCTTGCATAGGCGAGAAGTCGATAGGTGAAAAGAGTTGTATAATCACAATATATCGGATATACGTCACGTCCCTTGAGTTGAAACAAATGGTGAGGTGAGGTGGATGATATAGCTGAGGTACGGAGAACTTATTACAAAGTGAGTGTTCTGACGAAAGAGAACCTACCCTAAATAGACAAGTCCATGACTCAAAAGTCCTTTTGAATGAGGCTTTTCTTTTATTGAATGTAGACTGATCGATGCGGGAAGTCTACAAGGGATATTGATTGTATTATTCTTGAGGTCTTCACGAAGCTGATCAATGCGAGAAGCTTCTGATAAAGGCTGACTGTGTATAGCTGTCCTTCGAGGGAGCAGTCTATTTATAGTAGCAGATATGATTGTAATGCATAGCTGTCCTTCGGGGGAGCAGTCTATATATAATAGCAGCAATAGTTCGGCATATAGCTGTCCTTCGAGGGAGCAGTCTATATTTAATTTAGATGACTAGATGTTCATTTGGCGTGAAGCATCTAGTTTAGTAGGAAGTTTGACTCAAGAAAATCCCATAAGAATACGGCTTATTTTAATACTTTGAAGTCATGGACTAGACTAAAAAGGGGAAGGCATCATCAAGGGGAGGTGAGGATCAAACTATGTGAGCTTGATTGTTATTATGAAGTGTAGGAAACAGAGTGTATGTAGTGGTAAGTGAGCTCAAGGGACGAGCGGCAGGTAGATAAGAAGTGATATAACACTAATTTCAACAGTAGAATGGTCGAAGATGCAAGGCATTAAGGGGTTCAGGCTCAGGTTTACCATTAAGCGAAGCTAAACGATAAGTACCAGATCCATAGGTATGAGTGATTATATAAGGCCCAATCCAATTGGGAGCAAATTTTCCACGTTTGCTCTTTTCTAGTTTGGTTACATGTTGATTCTCTTTGAGAACAAGATCACCAACCTTAAAGGTACGCTCATGAAGTCGCTTATCATAAGCAGGTTAATGCGTTTTTGATAGATTTGAAGGTGATCAAGAGCTGTAAGACGGCGTTCGTCAAGAAGCTCCAATTGGGCTAACCGCTCTTGGCGGAAATCATCGTTGGTGAGAATATCCTGAAGAGATATTCTAAGGGAGGGTATTTGTATTTCGAGAGGCAAAACAGCCTCGGTACCGTATACCAAAGAAAAAGGTGTGGCATTAGTAGAGGTACGAATGCTAGTACGATAAGCCCAAAGGGCAAAGGGAATGTGATCGTGCCAATTTCTTCCGGATTCATTGACAACTTTCATGAGGATTTTGGTTAGTGTTTTATTAGAGGACTCGGCTTGCCCATTGGCTTGTGGATAGTAAGGTGATGAGAAACTAAGTTTGATACCAAAGTTGTCACAAAGGTCTTGCAACAACTTGTTTTTGAAAGATTTTCCATTATCTGTTATCAGGCGATGAGGAACACCAAAACGACAGATAATGTGGTGGTTAATGAACTCGACAATTTTTTCTTTTTTGATTGAAATGAGTGGAATAGCCTCCACCCATTTTGTGTAATATTCGGTCGCTGTGATTATCCAACGGTGACGTTGTGAAGAGGTTGGGTGAATCTCACCAATAAGGTCTAAACCCCATTGTGAGAAGGGCCAAAGATCTCGAGCGATCTGGAGCGGGTGGCTAGGAGTATGTTGAAGGTTGGCATGTTGCTGACACATAACACAACGCTTAACATATTCGTAGCAGTCGTTATTGAGAGTAGGCCAATAATAACCAAGGCGAAGGATTCGTTTGGCCACGGCAAGGCCGCTAAAATGTCCACCACAAATACCGTCATGGACCTGTTGGATGGTATGAGTGGCCTCCGCGCCAGTTAGACAGCGAAGGAGGATGCCATCAAAGCCACGTTTATAGAGGAGTCCCCCCATGACAACATAACGCGAAACACTTTTAAGAAAAGCACGTTTGCCGTTACTAGTAAGGTCAGGTGGGAGGACAGAGATTGTAAGGTAGTCGTGAAATTGGTGGTACCAGGTATCCTGTGAATTAGTAGACACAGTATTTATCATACAAACTACCGGGGTTGAATAGGATGGGGCAAAAAGTTGTTGGACCACGACGAATAATTCAGAGTCAGTTGGCGCGGCGGGAATTTGCGAGGCTAAGCAAGCCATAGTATCCGCAAATTTGTTAGTGGAGCGGGGAATGGTTTGTATAGAATAGTGGGTAAATAAGGCTAGAAGTGAATCCACGTAGTGTTTGTATTTTTGAAGTTCCTCATTTTTGCATTGGTAGACGCCCATAACTTGATTGACTACCAATTGAGAGTCGCCAAAAATGTTGATAGATTTGATACCTAAGTGTAACGCAACTTGGAGACCCAGAACAAGGGCCTCGTATTCCGCTGTATTATTAGTGCAAGGGAAATCAAGTCGGAATGAAAGAGGCATAGGTTCAGCGTTGAGAGGAATGAGAACAACGCCGGCTCCTCCGCCGCGCTGGCATTTAGATCCATCGAAGAAGAGGGTCATTGGGTACGACTCCTCCGTGAGGGAAAGAGTAGCGATGAGTTCGTCGGGAAATGTGAAATTGGTAAATTGTTCCCCCGGTAAAGGAGCTCCGCAAGTTGGTCTGCGATGGTTTGTCCTTTGATTGATTTCTGGTGGACAAACTCAAGGTCGAGGTCGGCGAGAAGCATGAGCCATCTAGCAATGCGTTGGTTCAGATGAGGTTTGGCATACATGTAATGGATGGGGTCTGTATTGGTGATGACGAAAGTCTTGTGATTTAGAAGGTAGTGTCGGAGTTTGGTGGCCACGAATGATAGGGCAAGGCACAATTTTTCTACATGTGTGTACCTAGTCTCATAGTCCACCAAAGTACGACTTATATAATAAACGGCTTGTTCGTGATTCTCAGAGTCACGATGTGCAAGCATGGCTCCTACAGCGTGGTCGGTGGCGGAAAGGTAAAGGTAGAAAGGGCGGTCGTCTTGGGGTGGGATAAGCACGGGTGGCTGCAAGAGATAGGATTTGAGAGCTTCGAAGGCTTGGTGACATTCTTCGCTCCATTGGAATGCAATATCCTTTTTAAGGAGGTGATGGAAAGGTTGACACCGATCCGAGAGTTGGGAGATGAAACGTCGGATAGATTGGAGCTTACCTTGTAAACTACGCAATTGTTTGAGATTTTTGGGTGGGGGCATTTCTAGGATAGCTTTGACTTTAGATGGATCGACCTCAATGCCACGCAAAGAGACGATAAAGCCAAGAAGTTTTCCCGAAAGAACACCAAAGACACATTTCTTCGGTTGAAGGCGGACAGAATATTGTAACAGGCGATCAAAAATAATGGTTAAAACATCGAGATGTTCACTACGATGTTTAGACTTGCCGAGAAGATCGTCGACATAGTCTTCAAGGATAGTGTGCATAATGTCATGAAAAATGTAGGTCATAGCCCGCTGATAGGTAGCACCAGCATTCTTAAGGCCAAATGGCATGACACGATAACAGAAGGTTCCCCAAGGAGTTATGAAGGCAGTTTTGTGTTGATCGGCAGGGGCAACCAAAATTTGGTTGTATCCTGAAAAGCCATCCATGAGAGAAAGCATTTCATGGCCTGCAGTGAGATCAACAAGTTGATCAATACTTGGGAGGGGGAAGTCATCCTTAGGGCAAGCGAGGTTAAGATCCCAGAAATCTGTGCATATCCGAAGTCCCCCTGTCGCTTTAGTGACAGGTACGATGTTAGAAATCCATTGAGGATAGTCAATAGGCAAGATGAAGGAAACAGAAAGGAGTCGTTGGAGCTCCTCTTTGACCAAGAGAGCAATGCGTGGATGCATTTTTCTCAATTTCTGTTTGACTGGTTTGGAATCGGGGTTTAGGGTGATGTTATGGACGGCGATGGTAGGATCAATTCCTGGCATGTCAGCGTAAGACCATGCGAAAGCTTGGTTGCGAGCACGGAGAAAGGTAGTAAAGGCGGCTTGTTCTGATGTGTTAAGGGATTGTCCAATCTTCACAATGTGAGGATCCTCCTCCGTGTGGATATTGATTTCTATGGTAGATTCGTTCAGCATAGTTTGGGTTTCAGATGGTAAGGCTCGTTGAATATAAGAATCATCCGCGCCAAGGTAAGTGAGGATGGAGTCGTCATCCTGGCATTCAACAACATTAATCAAAGGCGAATCCTCTTCGATCATGTCTGGATAAAGAAGGGGAAGAGAAGATGGGTCCTCATTATCGCGTTGATAAGTGAGAGGACCTATGAAGATAGCATTTATGAAAAAAAAAAGTTAGGAGGGATGGATTCAGGGTCTATAGATTCTGCGGGTGATGATGGCAAAGTGGGTGATGATGGTTTGGTAGGGGCGACGTCTTCTTCTTCCAGGATACAGCTGACAGGAGGTGTCTCCTGTGTAGGTGTTTCGGGAAAACCGAGACCACTGCGATCATTATGTTTACGGGTAGTCACGGGAATGAGTGTATGTCGGCCTTGTTCGTAAAGGCCAAAACCAAAGCCTTTCCACGCACAGCGAGTCAAGAAGGTGAGGGCGAAACGACGATTTGTCAAGTATTGAAAATCGGATTGGAAAGGAACCACACCAAGAGGAGGTTCAGGGGTAATGGAGGATGCGTCAACACCCCCATACGTTAGGTTAGTGCGGCAATGGGGTGGTCCGTAAGAGATTATCTCCCCCACGCGACGGTCGTAGGTGGGATGTGCATGTAATTGTCCGTACTCCTGCGGGGTAGGGAAAGAACTAACGTTATATAGGCGGTACTCCCCCAGCGTAAGGCGCTGAAAAACATCTACTAAGGGGTCGGAGGTTGGAATGTTAGCTGCGGGAAGGGAAGTGGTTTTTGCGATGGTGGTTTCATCAATTGAAGGCGTAGGCGCGGTTGAGGTGGATGGTTGAGGTACATTTGAGGAGGATGGTTGGGTTGAATGTATGGGTGTCTTGATTGGTATAAGCACATCGTTAGGGCGGTATAACATATTGCAGGTTTTAAAGGGGGGAGGGTCAGCTTTTACGGTGTAAGACTTCCCCTCGTACTCAAATTTTATGCATCTATGTAATGTTGAGGGAACGCATCCCATGGCTCGGATCCAAGGACGACCCAGCAATATATTATATTGGAACTCTCCCTCAAGGACATAGAAGAGTTCGGGTAAAGTACGTGGTCCTACGCGAATGTTGAGGATCACGGTGCCTAAGGTAGAAGTAATAGCGTCATTGAATGACCGCAACATGATGGGGTTGGCACACATGCAACTAGAAGGGATGTTCATCTGTTGGAAGGCTTTTGAAGAGATGATGTTTAGGCTAGCGCCCCCGTCAATCATAACCCGACGTACTCGAATGTCCCGGACGTAAGCGGAGATGAAAAGGGCAGGGTCAGGGTCTTCTGTACCAAAGTCGACAATTTCATCTTCAGAGAAACTGACTGCAGCAGCTTGTTGTACAGAGACAGAAGTGGTTGGGGCAGTGGGTTGTTTGGTGAGAGAAGCAACGTGATTGGGTGTTAGAATGGAGGCGACAGGCAGGGTTTCATTAGGTAAAACCTCTATCCCTTGAAGGATCTCAACGAGAGCTTGTCGATGAGATTCAGAAGTCTGAATGAGATCATACAGTGTCATTTTTACGGGCGATTGGTGAAGCTGTTTAATCATATTTCGGTGGGCAATGCCATTAGAGACGGGATAGGCGGGTCCGCGAATGACCACTTTAGGTGGTGGTGCAATCGGGATGTTTGACGGAGAAAGAGATGCCGCAGGTGTGTTTTCTTTTGCTTTCCCATTGTTTTTCTGCCCTCGAGTAGCGACACTAATCATATTAATCTCGTAGACCTGAGATGAGGAAGATGGTGGGGATAACTCATGGTCTTCAAGAGGTGGGGTTGTAATAATGATAGATCTTGGTGAGGCGGGGACAGATGGTATAGGAGAGGGAATGGAAACTAAAGGTCTCTCCCTTCGTAAGTTGTCTTTCTTAATCTTTCTATCCGGGAGAGGTGACTGGCGAAGGATGGTTTTTAGAGCTTTGCATCCCTCCACATCATGTCCTGGTGTGCGGTGATAAGCGCAGATTTTAGACTCATCGTAATCCATAGGTCGGGGCTTAGACGGGTCATAAGGTCTAAGTGGAGGTAGGGAAATGGTCGCATTCTCCACCAACATAGCAAGGATTTTGGCGTAAGATCCTTTGAGTGGGTCAAAATCGGAAGAGGATGAGGGTATTGATTGTGTGGGTTTTGGTAATGTTTGGGCGTGGTTAGTTCGTATGGGTGGCGGTTTAGCCGAGGGGTGTTGATACATGGTTTTTACTAAACGTGATTTCTTTGGCGCAGAAGCTATGTTGGATGATGAGGCCGCAGATGACGTGGTATCAGAAAACAACCATGGGGAAATAGGAGTAACTGAAAACAAATCTTTTGATGATGGAATTTGTTTAGGGTTGATAGGTGGACAAGATACGCGGAGTGACGGTGTTGCTATACCCTGGAATTTCTGTATAGGTGCGGAAGGCGTAGGTTGTTCTAAAGAAAACGCAGGAGGTATGATATATTGGTGTAAGGTAGAGGGATGGGGTCCCAATATGGAAGGTAGGTATGACGATGATGGTTTTGATTGTGATAGGGGCACGGATTGAGTTTGTCTCCTAGGTGGCGGAACGGATTTATTTTTGGATAGATCGAGTCGCTTAGGCGGGTGCGTTAGACTGGGCATTGGTGAGGTCCCAAGCGTAGGGGAAGATCTGGTTAAGTTGATAGAAGTGGACGGGGCATTTGGTAGAGGTGAGGGGGGTGAAGGTGAGAACAGGGGCATTTTAAGCTTCTGTAAGCACTTCGGGTATATGGTGGAGACATCAGGATCAGTCATTTGCATTTGAGTAGAAAAAGGGGTACTCAAACGTTCCCATAGGGCCTGTCTATCTTCTGTGGAATGACAGTCTCCAGGTGTGATTTGTAATTTTGGTACGGAAGAAAGGTGGGTTGTAATTCCAGTCCATTGCGGGTGTGACACAGGAGGTAGATGAGGCACTGTATCAATAGATGTTAAGAGGTCAACCGGTCGTTGAAAAGATTTAGGCGATGAGGGACTAATAGGTAGGAGGGCGTGTTCGAGGGGATCTGTCACGTTTAAAGAATGTGGTGATGTTAGTGTAAGAGATTTCTCGTCTAAGGATGTCAAAAGGAGTGGTGAGCCTTCCTCTTGTGTAGCAAGAGTGGTAGAAGGGGACGTTTGGGAAATAGATAAATTAGATAGCATCCGCTCACAGTCTTGTAGGGATGTGGTGTAAGAAGACTCGTTGATGAGAAGAGAAGTCCGGGCAGTTAACTCTTCTATGGGTAAAGGAATGATTTCACTTTGGCTTGATGGTGGTGAAGGAGGTTCAAACTCCTGTGTTGGTGGAGAGGCTTGATTTAAAAAAATTTTCAATAGAGGCTTTTGGCTGAGAATCGAAGACTGCATGGATCTCATGAACACTCTCCTCGGCTAAGATATCTTGGTTCACGTTACTGTTGGACGAGTGATTCGGGAATGGCTTGTTGAAAATTTTCAGATTTCGGTTAGCAGGGGCGTTAGGATTATCGAGGGTTATATCCCCTGCGTCAACCATTTCCTGCACTATGTTTTTCAACATCTTGCAGTTTTCATGACTATGTCCTTTTACGCGGTGAAAGTTACAAAAGTCATTTTCTTTGTACCAGGAAGGTATTGCGCGGGTGGAGTCAAACCCAGAGTGAGGTTTAACAGGGGGCAAGGTGATAGCCCCAGCTTTGAGCAATTTCTCCAGGATGACGCCATAAGTTTCTCCCAAGGGAGTGTAATTGGTGGGCTCGGCTTTGTACTTATAAGTGGTTTTCGGCGGAGTATTGGACGGTGTTTGAGATTTGACCATTACCGCGTGGACAGCTCCTTTTGATTTAGAAGAAGTGGACGCGTGAGGAGTGGTGGTGTTTGGCTTGTTGGTAGAATCAGGAGTTCGGAAATTGGGGTTTTTGTTACGCAACCGCAATTTCTCTTCTTCTAAGGCTCGAATTTCTAGCTTCCGAGCCATGGTAAAGGCCTCGTCGAATGTGCGGAAAGTTTGAATTTGGAGGGTAGGGGAGATGTGCTTAGCGCAGGCCCGCGTAAATAGTTCGATGAGTTCGGTTTGAGGCAAGGCATACGTAAGTTGGTTGATAAGGCCCCGCCATCGTCCAACGAAATCTGCGATAGATTCGTCTTCAAATTGTCGGATGGCATAGAGGTCAGTGATAGATACTTTCTTGGCAATGTTAATGGAGAAATGATCCAAGAAAGATTGGGCTAGTTGGTTAAAAGAGAAGATTGAGTGCTGGGTTAAAGCACTGTACCACTCCAAGGCAGGTCCTGATAAGGACATGGGAAAGGTGCGGAGTAACAAGGCATCATCATGGGCAATCAAATAACAAGCATGTCTAAATGATCGCAAGTGTTGTTGAGGATCCTCTTTACTGTTAAAACGAGTAAACTTTGGCAACTCCCATTGAGGAGGATATGAATGAAGGGGGACAGAAGGGTGAATGGGCTCCCGACAAACTTGCTCGTATGTCAAGGCGCTACGACTTCCTGAAACGGAAGCCTCCAGGTTTTGCATTTTGTCCATCATTTGTTTGATGAAATCTGTGGTTGGATGAGGTGATGGTGCCACAGAATAGGGATGTCCCATATAAGGTGTTGAGGTTACTGGATACGTGTATGGGAATGAAAAGGTAGGCGGAGCTTGAGAAAGAAAGCTCGTGTGAATAGGTGGCAGAGAGTAAGTCATGAATGGAGTGGTCTGAAAGAGAGATGAGATAGGGGCAGTTGGTGGTAACGATACGTGAGGTCCAAGGTTAACCAAAGGAAAGCTAATCGGGGTCGTATGAACCTCTGAAGCTGTCGGATTGGGAGACGGGGCTAGTGATGCAGGAAGTAAGGTATTGTTATCAGGAGGAGTGGGAGCTAAATGAGCAGCTATACTAATAGGCATGCCAATAAGGAGCTGACCATCAGGCGTACGGTCAGGGGTATGAGACAAATAGTATTGTACAGCGCTGGGATTAGCATCCAGAAATTTGGCAAAGTCCTTGTCTCCTACAGGAATTTGGGGGATCTCACTGGTGTCCGTAGGGTTCCCTATAGAATGTGAAGGGGGTGATTCAGGCAAAGACACAGAGCAGGCATGTGAAACCATGGCGGCGGCTTGCTTCCGAGTGATGACAACCATAGACCAGAACACACAGGAAAGTTTCAATCTATCAAGAACAAAAACAACCTCAGAATGGTGAATTTGGCAAGTTGCTGGTTTGTCAGGGGCTGATGAAGACAGTAACCGATATCGGTTTAGTAACCGGTGTCGGTCACAGAGCAAACGACGTCGGTCCCTTAACCGATGCCGGTGTCAAAAGTCTAGGATAAGAAGATATAAAAGGCTGCTAATTTGATTTTAGCAACGTTGAGTATGTTTATCAACTTATTGATCACAGAAGACAAAGTATGACAGAGAAAACAGGATTTGAAAACAAGCAAGAGGCACACGCAAATCTAGAGACTAACCCTAGGGTTAATTTTAGTTATCGTGGGCTTATGCCTTTAGACGTAAGATGATGTCAGAATCCTAAACAACAAGACCTAGGGGAAATGTCAAGTTTGTTTTGGCTTATAAGGTTACCTCAATCGGGCGGAGGAATACCGCGGAAAAGGGGGGATGTTTGAGCTGTTGTGTTAATTGTGAAGTGATTCGGTATGTGTTGTGCAGTGAAACTAAGGTTAATTTCCTGTCAATACCGTGGATATCACCCCCACGTGTACGACCTGTTACTTAATCTATGTTCACTAGAATTGGAGAACAACAAGCAGGAATGCAATGCACGTGTTTTAAACCCAAATCGAAAATTATATTCGATGAAGCAAGAGAGATGACTTTCACTAATGCGAAACCAGGAAAGCAAGACAAATTCTTTACTAAATATATAACAAAAACAGCAACAGCAAATATGCTTCCTAAAATGAAAATAAGCAAGAGAAAGAAACCCAAAATGGGTCCCACCGGGCGTGCCAAAATGTTTCGCTCGGAATGTTTCGGCTTCTGGGAATAGAGTTGCTTCTATCCTTTCATTCCTTTTAGAAACAGATGAGGTTAGGGTTAGGAGGAATACCTGTTGAATGTCGAGATGGTGTGCGCGTACCGTAGAGAAAGATCAGGCTGACTGCGGAGAACTCCTTTTTGTCTTGGAAGGACTACCTGCAAATAAGAACACAAGACCACAAGATTTTGATTAAACAATAAATGAGGAAACTGCCTTGGGCCCAGGAAATATAAAACTTCCCTTCGAAGGTGGTCAGTTCCCCTGCTAATATGAATTAACACAAAAGACTGCAAAATATCAATTAAATTATTTTGTTAAACTGGGTAGGGGGAAAGGCTGGTTTTCTGGTTTTGATCAGAGGAACCGATGGCGGTTATTGGTGACCGATGCCGGTTACTGATAACCGATACCGGTGGGTTCTAGGATCTTCTTGGTAGCTATGGTGTTTGTAATAGCTGGTTTTTTGGATGGTATTAGGAAATGGGATGATTAGGAGTGAAAGAATGACAGTTAGATGCAATGGCACGTTGGGTAGTGGATTCAGAAACGGATTTAGGAGGACTGAGATTCAAGAAACATAAGAAATGTTATGACAAAAGGACATGCAAGATCTGACTTACTGGTTTTGACCGAGATGCAAGTTGATCTCCTTGGTTGCAAACACTTCTGGTTTCTTTACTCGTCTCTGCTCTGTCAAGTGAAGATCTGGACTCTGTTCCTCGCTCGCAATGCTCTCTGTTGATCCAGAAATCCTTTGACTGATCTCTAAAATGAAATTCCGATCCGTTGTTTTGGTTTGGGGAGCCCATTTACAGGGAACCGATGGCGGTTGCGTAACCGACGGCGGTCGAGTAGGAACCGGCATCGGTAAGGAAAAAGTAGGCTATTTTTAGTAAAATAGCCCACCTTCCCTGCTTTTCTCCCGAGAGATCAGTTGCGGGCTTGGTCAAGTGGCTAGAAGGTCGGCTTTTGGTGCGAGTAAGGAGGCATTAGTTATGGATGTGAGTCTAGACCAAGTCATGGGTCTTAATTAGGTTAGTTTAGGGTTAGGGCTAGGTCATGATGAGGTGGCAAAGTGAGGTGGCGGGTAAGGTGATGTGGATTTATCAATTACAAGGTAATTAATAAATAATTGTGTAAAGTTTAGGTAATGAGGTTAGGTTGCGAAATGGGATGCGGGTCACAAGGGGTCGTGAGACACGAATTTGGTGTCTTTTAGAGATTGCTTCTAGCTTATTGATCTGGAGGACACCCACAGGTCAAATGGTCTACACATTAGTTGAAACTACTTACAAACTAGAGAGCTCTTGAATGGGGCCAAATTGGCTATGTATGCAAAAGATGCATCTCGTTGAAGTTTTGCAGGCAAAAGGTGTGCACATGTGGGTTTGGTTTTTCACCTGGTCCACTTTTTATTAGGAGGAGGGCCTAGTCGCCTTGTCATCACATTACCACCAAGTTCATCGAATGGCGAGCTCAACCATATGGGTCAAGTTCAATATTATCACCAAGGCCAAGTAAAACGACGAGCCAACACACACCTCTAAGTGCCCAAGCACATCCAAACAACCAACACAACATTCTATGTGGTATTCAAACTACCTTTGACCAAGTCAAATCGTCTATTCACCACATGGTCGAGTCATAAGCATTGGTGGTCCTTTGACCAACCAAAATGGTGGAGAAAAAGCGTAAAAAAGGCTTATGCAAATGTTATCCTCGCGCATGTGGGAGTAAATCATGGAATTGCGCTAAACAATGTGCAAGGCTTATCAAGCCTTAATTAAATGCAAAGAATGTGGGAGTGGGGCTCGACCTCCTCACCCCACGTCCACTATTATAAATCCCCAACCATTGGGCCATACATACCTAGGTTATATTTAGCTAAAGGATATGGGTTACATCCTTTTTAATTCGGGCTTTGGAAGTATTAAAAGGCTAAACATGTTGTGTATTTTTTAAGCTTTAGTAAGCTTTGAATCCTAGGGAAGCTTGGTTAAGCTTATGGCTATGAAAGCTTTGGGAAGCTTTGTAGAGTTTAGTTAAGCATAGCCTCTTGGCAAGGGAGAACGCCAAATATATTTGAGAGCCTCTTTTTTAGAGAGAGATGATTGTTCTATCCTTTTGTAAGGAGAGATAGCTCGTCGTAAGATGAGAGAGCCCATTATTATAGAACGAAAATTTCCCTTTTATAAAAGGAGAGCATTATGAAGCCTCTTATAGAGAGAGAATTTGATAGCCCTTGTAAAGTAGAGATTTATTTTTCCTTTGTAAGGAGAGAGCATGTTATCAAGAGAGTAAAATAGCCCTTTGTAAAGGAGAGATAGGCTCTTTGTTAGAGAAGATAACCAAGTATAGTTTGTTTATTGCAGGGAGCAAAGTTATAAGGTCGAGAGCATGTTCCAAATCCTTCATGGAGGACATCGGAGACTTGTATGTAGATCAAGATCCCCATATTGGGAGAGAATTGATGTAAAACAGTGTATTTTGCATTGTTTTATTTGTTCGGTTCGTACGTTGAGGCGAACTTCCAGACATAGCCCAACAAGGATGAACTCTTTTATCAACCTAGTTTTTATTGTTCTCTATTCTTATTATTTGCTCATTATTTATCATCAAAGCCAATTTTTACATAATTACAGAAAATTGAGAAAAAACAAGTTTGATGTCTGAAATTGGTGAAATAGTCATCATTTGCATAAACTAATTACTTGGAATAAATATTGGTATTTATCAAGCTAGTTACCACATAAAAAATACAAGAAATTGATTAAGTATTCATAAATGGAGAAATTGGTTTGAAACGTCTATTTTCGGATCACTTTTGGTATCAGAGTCGGTTTTTTAAAGAGTTGTTAACATCTTTTCCACTTTAGATTATTCTAGTTGTGTAATTTGTAGTTTGGAAGTGCATGTTTGGGATATTTTAGTAGCAATGGAGAAGTTAGAGAATGCTCCAAAACTGTGGAAGCAAGAAAAGCTTATTTATAGAGGAAAAGAGACCAAGCCACTAGATTTACAAAAACAACCCATGCAAGGTAATGGAAAGAATTGTTTTGTCAATACTAATGAGAATATTGTTTCTTTGGAGAATGGGAAGGCCTCACTTGATGATTGTGAGAGTGAATGCAAGCTATGATAAAGAAGGGGACATTTTTCCAATCATGGGAAAACATCTAGAAAGAATGCAAACATCTCCACTAAGAGATGAACATCCCAAGGGAAGAGATAAAACATTTTCCCCTCATCAGACTTGCATAAAGGGAAATCCTAAAAGGTATGACAAGTATAAATACTCCAATGTTTTCTTTGATTGTGAGAATAATGGCCTCGAAACACATATTTTTGGGTATGCATATCCATATACATTTTTTGGATTGAATAACCATTGTGTGGCCATGTGTTGGAAGAGAAAGTCCATACAGAGGAAGGATGTTCCCTTCAAGAAGAAGGAGACTTGTTGTAAAGACCACTCTCCAATTCAAAATGTGGAGAATGGCAAGAAGGGCTTACTGTCCAAAATAATGGACAAGATTTTTTGCACTCATTGTAATATGAGTGGCCATTGGGTTGACAAGTGTTGGAATCTTCATCCACAACTTCATCCAAATACTGGCAAGAAGAAAGTTGTGCAAGCACCAACAGTCCAAGAGGCAGCCTATGAAGAAGCCCACCTATCCAAAGAAGATCCCATCAAGAGGGAGCAACCTAAAGAGGAACATCCATCAGCTTGGGTTGGTAAGAAAGTATTTACTTTCATGGATAGTATATTTACATAGCTAAGTTTTGTTTAGCATGCATTTTACACCTCCAAATCACTTTTGGGTTTCCATTGTTGAAGAAGCATGAAGGAAACTAACCCCATTTGTTTGAGCAAGTGTGGAGGTAGATCACTCATTGAGGGTGAAGCCATTCAGTTGATATGAGCAGCTTTATAAGAGGTTGTATCATTTTTATTTGGCATTCCATATTGTTGACATTAATGTTAGCATGTTTCCTTACCGCTTTTTGTAGCATTTGGCAAGATGGGTAAAGAGGAACTCCATTAAGAGGGAACTTCAAATAAAGGTTCTCCAAGTCAGTTACAACAATAGTAGAAACATGTTGATCAGGCATCTATAACATGCATGTGAGCCAAAGTGTTCTTCCAAGAAGGAGATGAAGTGGCAATAGATCAACATGGAGGTGCTTCTATGGTGAGTAGACACTCAAGAGCATAGTTGTTTTATGAATGTATGTTGGCATTCATTTTCTTTCATTGAATCATTGAAATATGTTTGTTCAATGTACGTGTAATTGTTTATATGCACATGTTTTGTAATTACCAAACAATTGGGAAATGTTTGTAATTGGAATTGTATTTACAATCCATGTATGTTACATTTTGATTTTAAGACCCCGAGAAGGGAAAATTGTAAGAAAAAGTGATGACATACATTATAAAGCACCTGCTTATTATGCAATGTATTTTCATGCCCTTGTTAATAATATTGAACAAGGAGAATCCAAATAACATCTCTTATTGGAGAGCTTCATTCTAGCCTATAAGCAATGCAAAGGCTAAAAGAATCTACCAAGAAGAAGACCAAGACACCAAGAGTGCAAGAAGGTCAGATGGTAGAGATGGGATGGAGTCATAAAATCTCTTCATCACCTAGGTTTACAGGATCCAATTTGGGCAGTCAACCCACAAGAGAGAGAAAATAAAGAACCACCATACATGTTGGTGTATTCCGAGATATAGCCCCTATTTTGGGAGAATAACAATTGTATGCCCCTTCTGGGAGAGAAAAACAATAATCATTATTGTCTATTATTGTAGGAGTAACAAGTTGAAGACCAAGATTCCATTGTAAAGACCTCCTAGAGAGAATACAAAGAACTTTCAGCCCCTTTGCAATGGAGAAGAGAAGGTATGTGATAGTTTTGTGCCAGACATTGATCAAACTTAATAGACTCCTAGAAGATAGAGACAAATCCGTATTGGGAGAAATAGCCACATAATGGGAAATATAACCCTGTAGTGGAGGAAATATCTCCATAATGGGAGAAAATTCCCTATGTTGGGATAGATAACCCTTTTTGGGAATAAATGGCCTTGTATTGGGAGAGATAGCCTCCTATGATCATGGATCACGGCGAAAAGTTCAAGTTCCTTTTGTTGATGATTTTTCTCTTGAATACTTGATGATTTGTAGGAAGAGGTTATGATTGACAGAAGAGAGAAGAGGAAGATGTATAGAAAGATAAAAATTATGGAGCTGTACTTTCAGTTACTTTCTCAGAATTAAACACACTTTTGGTTGTCCAAAAGATTTTTAGTGGGAAGGAGTGATCTAGAGGAACCCATAACTAATGTGGTTTATGGTGCATGAGCATTAAACTGAAATTTATTGCATACATAAGATCTCATTGAGAGCTTTCCAACGCACTTTGAACGGGGTCAAACATAACTTTGTATGCAGAAGTTATGGCCCACAAAGTTTTACAGGCAAACAGGTGTGCAAATGGACAGTGATGATGATGTCATCATATTGACTAGGCTTGCCAAGTGGACCAATGGGGTATCGACACATGGAAATAACATTTAGGAAAAAATGGATTTACTTTTTTCCTTTGGTCTTTGATGGTCGAATGTGGGGCCCATGCTATTTGTCGAATGGGGCGCCTGTCACTTGGTGGGTTCCACTTTTATGAGGAGGGGGACCCAGCGGCCTTTCATCACACTATCACCGAGTTCATCGAATGGTAAACTTACAACCCATAATGGGTTGAGTTCAATATTGTCGTAAAGGTCGAGTAAACAAGCCAACACACTCCTCAAAGGTAAGCATCCAAGCGCATCAAACATCCAACACAACATTCCATGTGGCATTCAAACTACCTTTGACCAAGACAAAGCACCCATTCACTGCATGGCCGAATCATAAGCATTGGCGGTCCTTTCACCCATGACCAAAATGGTGGAGAAAAAATCCTTTAAAAGGTTTATGAAAATGTTAACCCCACGTATGTGGGATTAAATCATGGAATTATGTTAAAAAATGTGCAAGGCTTATCAAGCCTTAATTAAATGTGTAAGTGGGGCTCGAACCCTCACCTCACGTCCATTATTGTCAAACCTCAACCATGGGCCATATTTAATCTAAAGGATATAGGCTATTTATCCTTTTAATTTGGGCCTTAAAAGTATTATACAAGGTTGAACATGTTATGTATTTGTTAAGTTTTGATAAATCTTTAAGCTTGGTAAAGCTTGTGGCTAAGAAAGCTTTGGGAAGATTCATAGAGATTGGTTAAGCATATCCCCATGGTAAGCGAGAAGACCAAATATGTATGAGAGCCTCATTTTAGAGAGAGATGATTGTTTTTCCCTTTTGTAAGGAGAGAGAGCCCTTCGTAAGACAAGAGATCCCGTTAGCATGGAGCGAAATTGACCTTTTATAAGAGGAGAGCATTGTGAAGCTTCTTGTAAAGAGAGGATTTGATAGCCTTGTAAATGAGAGATTTACTTTCCCTTTGTAAGGAGAGATCCCATTATCGAGAGAGTAAAATATACCTTTGTAAAGGAGAGATAGCCTCTTTTTAGAGAGAAGATAAGCAAGTTACAGTTTTTTATTTCAGGGAACGAAGTTATAAGGCCAAGATCCTATTTTAAATTCTTCTTAGAGGACATCAGAGCCTTATATGCAGAATAAGAGCCACGTGATGGGAAGTATTTATGTAAAACAATATATTTTGCATTGATTTATTTGATTGATTTGTATGTTGAGGCGGACTTAAGGATGTAACCCAACAAAGGTGAACTCCATTATCAACTTGGTTTGTGTTTTTCTCTATTCTTATTACATTCTCATTGTTTATAATTAGTTTTGATTTGATTTTTAATTTTTTCGCCAATGTTTTACGTAATTATGAGAAAATGATAAAAATCAAGTTTGATGTCCAAAATTGGTGAAATAGTCAGCATTTGCATAAATTAATTACTTGGAATCAAATTTGGTATTTATCAAGACAATTTTCACATAGAAGACGGGAAATTGAGAAATTGATTAAGTATTCAGAAATGGAGAAATTAGTTCAAAACGCCGATTTTTAGATCACTTATACTAGGTGTTGCATGCATTGAAAAATAAGGTTTAGGATAACTACATACACCAAGTTAACTATTTACTTGCACTAAGTATTGTTCGATATTTTTTCAAATCATAAGAAACCTAATGATAATAGAGGGATAAAACATGTACCCATAAAATACCCCATTTTATGGGGTTTCCAAGGATTTGAGGATGTATTAAAGTGTGTCAAGGAAGAAGATCAAATTCCTAGTGATTTGTCATGGAATAAGAGAAACTAGGTGAGGTTTTTGTAGATTAAGGAATAAAAACTACATTTGCATAGTCACATCCATACCTACACAAAAAATTCCATTTCTCGTAGTACTCTTCCATTTTATGAGGTATTTCCATCTATATGATTTTGATCAATCTTCACCATATTGGTCAATGATGCTTTCTTCTTTTATTTTTAGGGTTGACTCGAATCACTAGACCTATCTTCAATAATACATATTATTCTTAGCATCTTGTTGACCGTGCTTATACCATTAACACTTTGTTAAGTGCATGTTTATTATGTTGTACTTCAACGCTAAACAAACGTGTTTGGTGTTTTGATGTACTTTTAGCATGTCTACGTTTTTTTATGGAACAAGTTATTTAGTTCGATACAATGGTTCTCTCTCTCTCTGTGTGAGAGATTATAATATTGACTTGGTGTCCCTAGATTTCACCTTGAAATCTGGGACTACCCTTTAAAAAGCATTCGTTCTTTTAAAATAACGGGTCTTTTTGTGTTTTTATTGCCAGAAGATGTCTCTATTACGTTAAGACATTCCCAGTTAATCATATGAGCCAATTTAGACAAATACCCAGATGCTGAAACTCATTTTATCCCTTCGCCAAGTTTTGTCTGCGGGAAATTTTTATTTAATTATTTATTAAATAAATAAAGCCCCGTTTGAAGTAAATTGTGCTCCAGTTGAATCCTGTTGAAGTTTTGCATGCCAGTATCCACACATTTCAATAGGATTTTCACCAGGAATGAATTCAGAGCTTTGTTTGTGACTTCTGGCAACGTTTTTCATTTTTATTTATTTCTTTTGCGTTTTTCTCTCCGGTTTTCCCCGTGGTCTTTCTGTTTAATTCCCCTAGGTCTGTTCTTTGTCCTGTATAGTCTGTTTAATTGCCTGGAGCATCTGGAGATCATTTATGGCCACTGCACCAGAAGGAATCAGCCTCAGAAAGCAAACTTCTGACCAAAAAAGATGAAGTCAAGCACAAAAAGCCTCTCCTAGGCAAGTCGCACTTTTTGGAATGAATGGGTTTAAGCTGCAATGGGATTTTTGGTAGTGGCAGGCAGGCGGGAATTTCTTACCTGCCTTGCAGGGTACTTTTTCCCATGAAGTCAAAGTCACTTAAGCTGCAATGGGAATATTAGAGGCGGCAGGCAGGTGGGAATTTCTTTCCTGCCTTGCAGGTAAAAATTCCCATTATAAAATAAAGCTTAAAGCTGGAAATTTTATGCCTGCCTAGCAGGCTAACTTTTCCCACCAAAGAGGTTTATTCACCCATGCAAGTCGCACTTTATCAAATAAGGCTATTTTCCATACAAGTCACACTTTTTGGGAGATGATTTAAGTTGTCAGTGGGAATTTTGGCAGTGGCAGGCAGGCGGGAATTTCTTACCTGCCTTGCAGGGTAAAAATTCCCATGATGAAAGCCAAATCACTTAAGTAGAAGAGGGGATTTTTGGAGCTGCAGTGCAGGGTGGAAATTCCCATCAAAGTTGACTTCTTATTTTTAGAAATTCCTCTTGCCAAAAAGTGTGACCCACCTTGGGTGAATAACAATGCATTTAATAATATTTATTAATGGTTTATTCACCCAATTTTGGCACCATAAATAGAAGGAAAGTCAATGCAAGTGGAAGAGCTAAGGAGAAGTCAAGGATGCATGCTAAAAATAAATAAAATAAATTATTTAAAAAGCAACCAGCAACATGCATAATTGGGCGCCCAAATTGGATGAATAGACATGGCTATTAATTAATTAAATTGCCAGAAATAGGAAGAGGCAATTATTAAAAATAGCATGCAAGAAAAGGTTATATAAGCATGGGATGCCATAAAGGAGAAGCACTTATTTCTTTTTTATGAAGATTGCAACTCGGACAGGATTTGGCGCCAAAAGAAGGACTATGTTGCATTAATAAATATTTTCCATTGCCGGGAAGCTTCTAGTTTTTGCGCCTAAGGTTGGAATAGCCTAATTTTTATCATTATGAGTATCTGCATGTTGGTATATGTGCCCAGGTGAATTAAATAATATTTTTGCTTGCTTTGCATGCAAGCAAAACCTCAAATTTTAGGGCAGCAGGCTTTATATGCAGATTTTGGTGATAAAAATCAAGTATTCATGCCTTGGACATTCCATCTTTGTAGCTTGAATTCATAATTGCAGGTAATTCATCACATGAAATTCACTGCTGTTGGTATTATGTGTCTGTGCATAAATCAATAATTCATTACAGGTGCTTTGTGGCAGTGAAAGGGAGCATTTAAATCAATGTCAGATACATTGAATATATCTTCCATGAATTCTGAAGAAATTGCCAGATCTGAGCCTACAAAACTTTGAAAGCACAACAGATCCAAATTGCAATTGGGCTTGGCATTCCAACAGAATTAAAAGAAAAAGAGCTCAGACAAAGATTATTCCATCCATGATGAAGCATGATGAAAGAAAAGGATCAGCAGAATCATGTATAACTTCCAGATTTGCTGAAGTCAATGATACAGACATAGGCCCTGAACCTATCACCAATTTAATTGACAGATCCAGATCTCATAATTGCAAAGGCTTCCGGCAAAAATTCATCCTCTTGTTTCTAACGCAGCCCGTGTAGAAGTCAGTGCATGGAAAATTCCTTCCAAGATCTTGTGCATGTGCTCCCAATCTTCCAGTTGAAGCCTTCATTGAATTTACTTGTATTTGCATTCACTCAGAGTGCTTTCCAGAATTTAAAATTGCTCATATGCAATTAAAAATAAAAATGATGAGTTTTGTCTGAATTATTTACGGAAAACATTGCACTGGTGCATGTACTGGAGAAGAACTGCAAAAGCTTCAAGGATAAGAGGGAAGACAAGTCAAAGGCAATACCTGCAAGAAAATCACAGTCAACTGCTTCTAGATCCAGTTTGGTGAGAATCAAAGGCAAAAGAGTCAACCACATGTAGAATATGGAAAAAGAACAAGACTGGAAGTATTGCATCTTTCTTTTAATTTATTTTCCTCTTTCTTCTTCTTTCTCTTATTTTCTCCGACAAAGTAATTGAGCAATCAATTAAATTATAAAACTTAAGTGATTGGTTTAAAAGCCGTTACTTGAAGAAGTCAATTACTTGGAAATAGGTGGCAGACATGCAAAATAGAAGGTTTTATTTTCAGTTATAAATCATGCATGTCATGCAAAGAGGAATTCCAGGAGGAGATTGCCAGTTGTTTCCCTTTTCATAGCTTCCACATGTGGGAATTCATTTAAAGCTTCCTATTTGTAATTGCCCTTTATACACTATAAATAGAGGAAGAACCTACAAAGTTAAAGGATCAAAATTTGTAATCAGCATTCTTGTGTTCCAGACTTTGAGCTGAAACCCTTGATAGCTTCTGCAAGCAGAGGAATAGAGAAGGAGGCAGATTTCCGGAGAACTTTGTGTCAACGGTGCATTTTTCTTATTTCTTTTTAGATCTCTTGCATAAACTTTGTGTTGTCTTAGATCTAGATCTGAAACTTTCCTTTGCTTCAAATTCTATGCATTTTAAGATCTATTTGTTTCGTCTATGTGCATGTGATCAACTCTGTCAACTATTGGTTAGGTTGCACATCTTCCTTTCCTTTCTTCTCACATTTAATTATTTCCCTTTCCTGCACATATTCTTACAGCTGCTTACTTGCTGCAAAACTTTCCTAGTTATGGTTCATGAGCTACACAATTAAAGTAACACCAACAAATAGATACTAGGAAATATAATTGACAAAATCTTACACGGGAGCCTCACCGGTAAATGTGGGAGATTTATCTCATGACTGCCTGGGTTTTCAAGTTATGCAGGGAGATCTAGCCAACATTTTCAGAGAAATGCATTACAAATGTGGATAAAGAAGTCATCTTTGGTGATAGTTAAATACTCTTTATTAATTAGTAATATCAAGTTTTTCACTGTCTTTCCAATTTTAATAGCCTTAACATGGAGCAAGTGTTGCAAAAATTGTCCTGAGACCACATCCTAACCTAGGCATTGTTCACTTTCTGAAAATTATTGGAGTGTTGAACTATAGTCATTTACTAGTTAAATTTCCATATTACTGGTAAACTTTTAGGTTTCAATTACAAGTAATTAACTCATTTAAATTTATTGAAGTTTATGTGATATAAAGATGTTTAAACGTGAGTTAGTGATTATTATAACTTCAAATATTGATTTGGTCTACCACTAGAATGTGCCCTTGGATTTGGGGGCTAGGAATGTTAAATTTAGTGAAAATAAGTATGTTTTAATTAGGTGTTCCTTTTAAATTCATAGATTATTTTAACTCTTCAAGCACTATCCTAAGACTAATTTCTGAGAAAATTGAATAACCTATACATTGATAGATCTATTCCCATTGAGATGATTTAGATGGTGTCATTTTACTTTTTGCTTAGATAAGGGTTGGTAAGGTATCAAAAGTTCTTCAATTCTTAAACAACATGTTGTAGTGGTGTTTGGAGTTAGAATTGGAGGATGAACTAATATTTTTTTGGTCTTGCCATTGATTCTATTGATTGAGTGATGAAAAGGGTGGAAACTTACAAGTTGAAAAACTAGATTATATGTTGTCAATATGGCATGGATAACTAGTGTTTATCAAAAAATCATATATTACTTCGTCAAATATTTGAATCAGAATTTCAACATGAAGATGTAAGTTATTCTTGTAATATTGAATTCAAACATGCTTTCAAGTGGAGCTTAATTTACTATGTCTAATTCTCTTTCGAAGGAAATGTCAATGGAGGAGTTCGATATATGGGTTACTTTTGAACCTAAACGAAGGAGTGTTCCCGATTTTATCAAGAGGTGCACATGTTTATATGTATTACTGACCAGATGTAGCTCTTTGATGCAAATAGATATACTGTGTGATGACAACAATTTATGGGGTTCCTTACCTAGAATTGGATGTATTTTAGATTGATAAAAATGATACTTTTCTCAATATTGATGTTAAAATTAAATTATGGAAATTTCCCTTAACGTTTTGTTAATAATAGTTTTATTCCTAAGGATTTTTCATGTTTGACAATGCTTGTGCATTTCTTGTAATTGTTATTTTTATTAATTTGAAATTATAATATTTTCCCATTTAGAAAGAAAACAAATAGAATTTTTTGGATAAATTAATAAATTGCAAATTAAAATAGCAAATTATAGTTTCAAAATAATAACCTGTTACAAGTGTTACATAGTGAATTTTACCATACATGTGTTCACAATAGCATGTACTAGTTGAAAAGAGATATAGACAATGATTGTTTGAGTCAAAATTGAGAGGGAGGTCTTTCAATCTTCATCATTCCTCATTAGGATTTAAAAAAGATGGAGCAATGACCACCATCAGTTAATAGTTTAAATCAATAATACCTTATCAACTTTTATGGTTTAACATTTGGGAATGTCATTATATTTAAGCTCCCTAATTTAAATTAATATCTTGGATAACATTTTCTAAAATATAAATGCTTTTGTATATTTTTAAAGTGAACTTTCTATCATATTTCCAAAGATTTTAATGAGATAAAAATTCATTTAAAATCCATTGGAATAACTTAAATATTTACATAATGTTGATTTATCTTATGAGATGACACATTAAAATAAATCACCACTTCAAAATATTATTACAAAATGAATTTTAACGTCAAGGTCAAAAGAACAATCATGAACAGAGTTAAAGTTAAAAATTGACACCAATTACATAAAATGTTAATTCTGTTTTGATGTTTCCATATGCTTGTTACATTCTCTTAATTCCACTTCACTATGTCTAATTTTGCCTATGACATAAAATATATGAAATCCCAAAAACAAATATATGCATACCCCAATAAATTTGAAAATTTAAAGAAATAACCATGGTCATATGATCTCTATAATTCTTCCCAATTATTCGTAATAATGAGATTGCTATATAGAAGTTCTTCTTTATATGACTAACAAATCTAGTCATATATTCTCTGTTTATTCTAAATTATTTAGTATATTTGTATTTATGTTCTTTTTATTGAAATATGTAGTAGACACAAAATCATGCACTTTAGACATTTATTTAGTCTCGGTCTCATACTACTATTTAGAAGGTTTTTGAGTGAAGAAAGTATTAATTAACCCTCGTCTTTTGGCCATCTTCTTTATTTTATTTTGTCATTCCCAACCTCTTGTACCCTACATGCCCAGTTAGCTTTCCGAAGATCATCTTTCGTCATTTTAGCCTCTAACTGGGGCGCCCAAGATAGTATTGGGGAGCGCCCTAGTCCCACCATGGGCGCCCCAATCCTTTTTGCACTTTCCCACCATTTTTTGGGCTCTTTCTAGCCGCTTTAGATTCTTATCTTTTATGTGGTCAGCCATTTCGGGGTTAATTACGAAATTAGATCAAGAGAACCCTATAAATATAAAGTTATGAGACCATAATGAGGGACCAAGCATTAGTCACTACTATCATCCACCTAGAGTTGCATCCATTTTGAGATCATCATCCATTCTATTAGCTCCATCATCAAGGACACGAGATGGTTCATTTGCATCACACAAGCATAAGGGGGTGGATTTTATTATATTCCATACACACATTCTATTACATTGTCTATATCTAGTTATTGCTCGCTACTTCACAAAGTGTGACTGGCACAAGAGCACCTAGGGCACATTATGCATACTCACCAGAACTACATTTGGGTCTGAAATGTAGTGCAGTGCTCAGTTAGTAAGCCCACTATTGTGGAAGTTGAGGTCAGTCTGACCCATTCATTTGCATTTTTCTTTGTTTAGGGTTTTTTATGTTTCTTTTGGATTTCTTGTAGGTCCTCTTGAATTATTAGCGACACCTAGCGTAGTGCAGCAAATCTGATACAACAAACATCAAGGGTTTTAGACCAACTACCAACCTTGTGAAACTCAGTTCTTGATCTTTTGCATAGACCAGGGAACCCATTCTGCAAACCAAAGCACCCATAGGCACCCCAATCCCTCTCCAGGAGCTCCAGTCTAGCTAGATAGTCCATATCTATCCTTTTTGGGACCTCTACACAGTCATTCCTGCTTTCTATTTTCTCCAATCACTTCTACAACACAGTTCAAATCTACCTCTAAATCAGCTAAGTCATTTCCATACTTCTCATCTTGCATTTTAGGGTTTTCATTTTCATTAAATTAGTTGTTTGGGTCATTTCTATATTTCTTTAGTGTATTTATTTACTACATTTACATGACATTCTAGATTAGATTAACTATAGGATATTTCCACATTTTAGTTAATGAAGGATAGATTCTAAAAGAAGAAAGAAGAAAAGTTTTGTAAGAAATAATAATTCATGGCCGAAACAGTGAAAATTTTAAGGAACCCATGAAAAAAAACTTATAGAAATGGTGGCGAATCTTGCTTAAGAAAGATTCATTGGGATGGCTAATCTTACAAAAACTGCTATCGTGACTATGGAAAAATTGAAAAAATCATTAAAAATTGTTATAAATGTAAAGGCAAATCTTAGCTAATTTTGTAATTTTTAAAAATAATTTAGTGAATTTCAATTTTCCTCTTCAAGTTAGATTTCATTTTTCTAATATATTGGTGGTATGAAGTACCTTATATACATTCCTTAACCAAGAAAAATTATTGAGTTACGAAATTTGGAAACATTTTCACCAATCCTTCCTAGGATTTAACCTTGACCGTTGATAATTAATTACAAGTATGGTATAATAATTAAACCTGCTTTCACGGAAGGGAAAGATTCAAAAACCAACATCAAAGCTCAGCCTGTCTCGCATAGTGATAGCATTTTTACCATTGAGAACATGAACAGAAATAGTGGAAACATGGGGGGTCCGCCTTGCAAAACTGAACTGACCCACAATCCGGCGTGGAAAGAGGATACGGTGCTTTGGAACTACCTTCAAATCGGGGGTCTATCTAATTTAATTGAAAGGATTCAAGGGTTTGATCAAGACATTTATATTAGATTCACCCAGGGATGGAAGAATCGGGTTGTTAAATACAACAACATGGAGATTGAGATCACGGAAGAGCTCATCACCCAGATCATGGGCCTCAGCCTGGAGGGCACCAAATTCTTCAATAAGAAGGTTGACAGGGAGGTGGAGACCAAGAAGTTCCTGGACGATGGGGAGCATCTTGAATTTGTGACAGCTGGCATCAAGGTGGCGTCGATTCCTAAGCCTTTTGCTGAGCTTGCCAGCATGGTTGTTAGGTATGTAACTCTTGAAGGAAGATTTGTGACTATACCTCAAAAACATTTGATATTTCTCAATCACTTTCGTAGAAATATCATCATCAGCGTCCCTCACTACTTGATAAACTCTCTGGAGAAATCAATTAGGTAAGTTCAGAGCCACTCTAGGGCTGTCCCTTTGCACCAAGGGCTAATCCTCATGATCCATCGCCACTGTTCTAACTGCCCCCACATGAATCCTACCCCACCCTCTTCCTCCATACCTCCACCTGCTCACACTGCTTCTACTCCCCCCTGCTAAAAAGGAAGATTGAAGCTGTTGCTTCCAACAAGAAAAGCAAGAACATAAAAACTAAAATACCTTCTTCTTAACGGGTCCTCAGAAGTCACAAAGACCTGGAACGTGCTGAGAACCTCCTGCATATCAGCAAACCGATGGAGGAACCCAAGGAGGAGGACTTGATGGACATAGTGGACAGGATGGAAAAGGAGATACAAGAGCTCAAAGGGACTATAAAAAATATGGAAAAAGCTAAGGGAAAAGGAATACTTCCAAGTGATGATGAAAAGGGGGTTATTGCTGAAGTTTTCAAGAAGTTACAGTCTTTGGATGGCAGAATGGGGAATGCAAAAATTCGCAATGACTGCATACTATCTGCCCTTAAAATCATTTATAATTTCATTGAACAACATGTTCATAGTGTTTGCAATTTAAGTGGGATTAATGAAGACATTTGGGGCCCCAAAGAGAAAAGGGATATTGCAATTGCTCAGGCGGATATGAAAGACTCCTCTCAGGCCACTACCATTGCCTTCTTCATGTCGTTGTAGGCTATCAAAACCAAGATTGACAAGGCTATCAAGTAACGGGTTGCTGTGGTGTTGTTTTTTGGCGGTGAAGTTGCTCTTATTTGGTGGTTCTGGAGCTACTTTTTGGCAGAGTTTTTATATGTTGCATATATTTTGTTTGCTTTTTGACCTTTTTTGCTACTTTTTGGATCATTGTTCGTTTGGATCCTTCCTTCTCATGTATTGTCATATATGACTGATGAGCCCTTTTAGGTTGGTCATTTTGCCCTTCTCTGGGTTGTTTCTCTCACCTTTGCTATCTGGCTTTTGAGCCCTTTTGTATACAGGGTATAGTCCCTTCAAAACTATTTGCCCTTAATAAAAAAAACCTTGACCGTTGACCCATTGGCCACATGTCATCATTTCATGCTATTTTGGGAAAACACGCGATATCTCAATCCTTCCTCATGAATCGTACTTGAATTATATGACATCCATCGATCTCTTACACTATGTCAAAATATAATGATATTCTGGATCTGAAGTCTCCTTCCTTAGTCTTTCTTTAGTTTGACACTTTTTAACACTTTTTCAAAATATTTCCCATTAATCCTTTCCTTAAACATGATAGGAGATATTTTTCTATATATACACATACATTTCACTACTTGGAAAATGTGGGATGATTCCCAAAATAAAAATTACAATGAAATCCATTGTCAAGGATCAAAATGATTGTTAGTTGAACCAATTCAAATGAACATGCAAACAGCACATTTTATGTCTTAAATGGTCCTTGGAATTCCTTAATTAAATCATGTCATATAGAATAGAATCCATATTCTAATCTTAAGATTAGATAATCCTTTAATTGAATAAATAGTTGAATTGGTGCCTTTAGTATATTTGATCATATCAACACACACATACATATACACATATACATACACACACACACACACACACACACACACACACACACACACACACACACACACACACACACACACACACACACACACACACACACACACACACACACACACACACACACACACACATACATGCATACATACATACATATAAGTGGTGAATTTATTCAAATTTAAAATTTTCTCTCCAAAACATTGGCAATTGTAATCCAAGGGCACATAGAATTCTTAGCAATCCAAACATGTTTTAAAATATGGTTATTTTTATTTAAAAGCGATTCATTACAAAAAAACATATTTATATTAGAATTCATTTGGCTATGCGAGTGGGAAATAGTATTTTTTACGAATATTTTAGCGAATATTGTGTGTGCATATGGTGTCCAAATAGCCAAATGGGACTTTTAAAATCTCCAGAAATAGCCAAATTATAAATGTTAGCCACTAACATTTTCCTTGGGACAAAATTAATTCTCTCCTAGTTGCACTAAGGTTTTTTCCAACCCTAATTTCCCTGCTAATCCTATCCAATGTTTTTGTAGACACTCAAATTTAGAAATTTACTCTTTGGCATTGTTGGTTTTGACAATGCACTCTCGTTAATATAAACACACTCTATCCCTGCTTAGTACATCCCAGTATCTCTTGTTGATCTTGCTTAGTCCTACACATTAATATGTCAATAGATTATGATATTACAATTTATAAAATCCATATAAAAATTCCAATTGACAAGATGCAAACTCCAGTTTTCATGTTTCTCATCCCTAGGAAAAACTGTACAGTTTAGTAGGGATTTTATATCTAATCTTGACCTATTTTTACGATTTTTCACATGCATATCCTCCATCTTTACTTTCAGTTTCACATTCTTTGATGAGTCCTTTACTCCCTCTAAGTTGACCTTTCTTCGATAATTTACCTTTAGAGCCCTATTTAAGCAAGTATATGTTCTCTCATTTACACACCTGGGAATCATATGGCACTACATAAATACACTCACTAACTACTCTTGCAAAAAAAACCCAAGGCTCCATGAATCTCGCAAAATCATATGCATACTTATTAGGGAAGCAATCATTAAAGGTCTCAAGCACCATATCAGGTCAAGAAGTCAGGTCATCCCACTTGCAAGCACTCAAACATCCCTTCTCCAAGTATTTTAGCAAGAGTCAAACTCAACTGAATCATTTTCAAAGAAGTTACCAAATCATAGTTTCATTCATTTAGATATCATGTGTTATGTATAGAATGACGTGCATTTTGAGGCCTCTTCTAAGTAATTCCAATGTTGATGGTGCACAGGGGTACCCACAACCCAACTAATGTTTATTTTGCAGGGTCTACCACCCATGGCTATGGTTTGAGATCTTTTTCTAAATATACAAAAGGATTTACATCATGATGATAACTATGGTTTCATAGTGATAGAAATTTTTTGACACTCCTAGAAAGTTATATATCCATAATCTAGGTAGGTCTAAGACTGTACATTAGGGTTAAGACCACATGAATGGTCATGGTAGAGTTGCATGGTCCTACCATAGGTCAGTTTCCAGTCATAGTTCTAGAAACAAAACATCATCATGTTTAAATTTCCTAGTTCCAGTAGTATGCACACTCGGAACTTCCCATTGTCATTTGTAATTAGCTAAGTGCAATCATTCCATTATTCTTCCAAATTTGTAACATATCATGTAGGAATTAAATGTGTTGTTCTAATATTGTATGATTAATGTTGGAAGTTAATTAATGAGAATAATCCCATGTATCTACCCTTACATCCTTAGTGTACTTGATTCACCAAACCAATTAGATTATTCAATATAAAAAGGGTGTAAACATTTTGGTGAACCCAACATTGTATCTTGTGCCTAATTTTGTTGCAAATCAGCAGCACCCCTGGATGCAAATCAGGTTTCTAAGTTGATGTTTCAGGCATCCAGTGTGATTGCACAACATTGAAACCTCTCTCCAAGTGTGGGACTTGTAAAATGAGAGAGGAATCTCCAGATTAGAGGCTGGTTCCTCAAACTCCTCTGATCAGATCTGTTATTTGCACAATTGCAGAGGTTTGAATCCTAATCCTACTCTAAATTCCAAGGAGACAGAGATAGAAAGTGCAAAAATTGAAACTAAACTAATAGGTGATACACCAAAGGAGTGGTGAACACTTCTTGTTCATGAAAATTGACACAATTTCATGAAATGCAACATGAAACATCATACACAGGCTGATAAGATGCAATTAGAGGTCTGAAATGAAGCAAGACAATACAAACAAAGGACTGAAAATTGATCACAGAGTCTGCACTGTCATTTTCACTGTCAAAATCCTTGCATTTGCAACATCAAAGAGGTAGAAACCTGTTACAATCATGAAGAAGGTCTGATACTTGCAAAAATCACTTGTTGAAGGTGAAAGAAGAAGCTTGCTATCCAAAAAAATGTTCAACCCTCAAAAAATGAGCCAAATCTGGCTTTTACAATGCATGGGTCGAGCCCAGGAGAGAGAAAACATGTAAAAAACATGGGAGCCATTCCCCATTGAATGAAGATGCATTAAAACAGCATGGGCATCCTTACAGACCCATGCCCTGACATTTTTGGCCATGCTGAAGAAGAATGCGACCCATTTTGCATTAAAACTGGTTGTTGAAACGTCATTTCTGGCCATTACCACGTGCCAGAGACGTTTCTTGATTTTCTCTCTCCAAACTGAACCAAAATGCAAAAATGACCATGGAATCTTGTAGATAATTTCACCAGCTTTCCATTGATATAAAGAACGTGAAAATCTGAGCTCTGGATCGAAAGATATGGCCATTTGAAGATTTAGGGCAAAAACAGGGCCAAAATCGGATCGGCGGGCAAAAAATTTGAATTTTCTACCTTTTTGGTCATTTGGAAAATTTTCAAAAAATTCCCCATGCCCCACCATTCAGGTGCCACGTGGCACATTTTAATTGGTCGCGGGCCCTTCCTGCTCCATTTTACTTCATTTTTTCCTTTGGAAAAATTTTCAAAATTTCCCCGCCGGGCCGATGAGGTGAAGACACGTGGCGTGATGTGATTGGCTCGGGCCTGTCTCTCCTGAATTTTCCGCCAATTTTTTTTGCTTGGACACATGTCAAAACCCCATTGGTGTGGGTTTGACCCTCCAAAATTTCCCATTGGCTTGCTCTGAATTTTTTGCCCCAACTAGACACGTGGCGAGATTCCATTGGCTCGCAATAAGGGGGGGGCTTTTTCTTGAATTTTCCATTATTTCCTCCCATTGGGAAAATTTCCCAAATTTCCCCGTGCTCCACCCAGCTGGGACACGTGGCACATTCTTATTCGTTGGCATGGGGCAGCGGGCCAAAACTTCACCTTTTGGATTTTCGGCAAAACACTTTGCCAAAATTTCAACTTTTCCTCCGCCCTCCGCTGGTCCGGCTCCTGGTGACACGTGTCGCATTCTGGTTCGTCGGCGGGTAGGGGATCAAATTTTTTTGGAAAATTTTGGCAAAACTTAGCCAAAATTTCTAACTTTCCCCCGCGCCCCACTTTCCTCCCTTAGGACACGTGTCAGCACGCCATTGGCCGCGGGGCCATCTCTTCAAAATTTCCTGCGCAAACACTTAGCCAATTTTCCAATTTTTTCCCCCTGGACACGTGGCAGCTCCTGATTCGTCGGCGGGTCCCGCGGGAAAAATTTTCCTTTTGAAACCTTTGCCAAAACACTTGGAAAAAACCAAGTTCTCCTCCGACCCCCGCCACTTCCTGGACACGTGGCAGCGTTCTGATTGGCTGCGGGCCTTCTAGGGGAAAATTTCCCACAAAAACTCCACCGAGCCATAACTTGAAAAATATGAGTTAGGAGGAAAACTTTACCTTTTTGGAAAGCTGAGAGAGAGCTCTATCCAATGGTGCCATTTCCAGAAAGATTTTGAGTGCCTGAAAATAAAAAATGGAGACTGAGGCACAAGAGAGGTAAGAACACAAGGAGTTAGCCACAAAATGAGCAGGGGCACATTTTGGATAACAATTTTGGTGACTCAGAGGGGTCATCTGCCTGCTAGATGAAGATACCAGTTGCCTGAAGCAGCCCATTGGGCATGGAGTCATCAAATTTTCTGTTTGGAACCCCAACTGACTTAGAATGTTGCAAGGAGGAAGATGGAATATCACCTGATGGAAGCAAGGACTGCAAAACATCTCCAGGGACAGCAAGCCTGTGCCAAAGCACTTAGGGAAAGCAAAACAACCTACAACAAAACAATGTGCACAAGCACTTGGAGGAATGAAAACCTAAGCTAATATTTACAAGGTGGAGAATTTCCCTTTAGTAGCAATGCTTTAGATAGATTCCATTGACTGGAATCTGCAGTTCTTCGCCATCCAATGAAGACAATTGGAAGGCATTGTTGTCCTTACACTTTGTGACCATGTATGGGCCACTCCAAATGGCATCAAATTTTGAATGCCTTCCCAGTTTTTCTCTATCTGCATCCCATTTTAACACTAGATCTCCAACTTGGAAAGATCTACTCTTGGCCTTCCTATCAAAGGTCTTCTTGATCAAAGCTTGATCCTTCTCCATTGCTTGGGATGCCTGATCTCTGATCTCTTGGAGCTCCATCAACTCTGCATATCTCACCTCCATGGGCCCAAACTCTAGCAACTCTAACTGCTTCATGAGTTCCAATGTTGGCAACTCAAGTGACATGGGCAAGATTGCCTCTCTTCCATAAACAAGCCTGAATGGAGAGTTACCTGTGGATCTCTTGGGAGTTATCCTATCAGCCCATAAGGCTGATTTCAGTTTGGTATGCCAAGACCTCTGATTCTCATCAAGAGTCCTCCTAATGATCCTCAACAAGTTCTTGTTTGTAGATTCAGCCTGGCCATTACCCTGAGGGTAGTAGTTTGATGAAGTACTTAGGTAGATCCCGTTCTTGACAGCCCACTCAGTCACCTTGGATCCAATGAATGCTAATGCATTATCTGAGATTATTGTAGCAGGTATGCCAAATCTGGTTACTATCCCCTCATAGAAGTCTAAGATGCTAGACTCATTTGCTTCCTTGAGTGCTACTGCTTCAGTCCACTTGGTGAAGTAGTCTGTGGCTGTCAAAATCCACTTATGCCCTTGGCTTGAATTGGGATTAATGACTCCAATGAAGTCCAA
Organism: Taxus chinensis; assembly: GCA_019776745.2. Taxonomy (NCBI): domain Eukaryota; kingdom Viridiplantae; phylum Streptophyta; class Pinopsida; order Cupressales; family Taxaceae; genus Taxus; species Taxus chinensis. The sequence goes on along the minus strand of JAHRHJ020000543.1, from coordinate 311,448 downwards.
ACCCCATTGCATGAATGGCTGGTCAACTGAAATTGGATGCAATGGAAGGGCAGCAAGCCTCTCTTTACCTGTGAAGAATGCACAATTCTTGCACCTTTTGATCCACGCAAAGCAATCACTGAAAATCTTGGGCCAATAATAACCAGCCTTCATGATTTTTAGAGCTGTCACTCTTGGTGCAAAATGACCACCAGCTGGTCCACCATGGAACTCTTCCAACACCCTATGAATCTGATTTGTGCTAATGCATCTCAGCAGCACTCCATTCACATCTTTCTTGAACAAAACACCGTCTACTATGGCATATGGGACAGCCTGCAATCTGAAGTGTCTTCTTTGGGTCTTGTTCATCTCTGGAGGGCATAGGCCTGTGCTTAGGAAGTGCATTATACCTTGGGTCCAGCAAGGAGTGGGGACAACATTATCCTCTTCTTGAGTGCTACCTTGCACATGGCTGTCTTGAACTGTCAAAACAGCCTCTTCTTTATTGCATACTCCTTTTTGCTTGCCCAGAATCAGCTGCTCACACAATCCTTTTCCTCTTACCAGCTTGGTGACCTTGATCTCAATGTCATACTCCATGACACGAGTGATCCAACCTGCCCTTTTCTCATTCAAATCCTTGTTGAGGAGGAAGTCCTTTACTCCCGCATGAGAGACCAACAACTGAACCTTGTTGTTTGAGACTAGATGCTTGAATTTCTTCAAGCTTCTGATTACTGCAAGTACATGCTTCTCAATAAAAGAATATCTCACCTCATAGTCATCTAGGCTTTGGCTGAAGAAAGCAATTGGCTGCTCATCATTGTCCTTGTTCTGCTGTACCAAAATGGCAGAAATAGTATCATTACCTCCAAATGCATAGAGGATGAAATCCTTGGAGAAATCCGGGTTGATGAGAGTTGGTGCTTGGGAGATGGCTTCTTTGATTGCTTCAAAACTCTCCTTGCCTTCTGCTGTCCACTTGAAAGCCATGCTTTTCTTTAACATTTTGGTGATAGGTTTGACAAGGGCTGCAAAATCTGGGACAAACCTCCGAACAAAGTTTATTCTCCCCAAGAAACTCTGAAGGGCCTTCTTGTGGCTTGGCAATGGTAGTGCTCTTATGGCTTCAACCCTCTCTGGATCAATTGCTAATCCTTCTTTGGAGACAATATGGCCAAGGAGCTTTCCTTCATGTGCTAGGAAGATACACTTCTTAGGATTCAAAGACACTCCAAATCTCCTGCACCTTTGGAAGACTTGTCTCAAATGAGAGAGGTGGTCTGCTGCATTCTTTGAAAAAATAGTGATATCATCAAGGTATATCAGCACCATGTTGTTAATCAAACCTTTGAACGCCATGTCCATTGCTCTTTGGAAGGTAGCTCCAGCGTTGGACAGCCCAAATGGCATTTTCCTGTATGCATAAGTTCCCCATTTGGTTGTGAAGGCTGTCTTGAACTGATCTTCTTCCTTCACCATAATCTGATTGTAGCCCGAGTAGCCATCAAGTAGTGAAAACCTCTCGGAGCCAGCCACAACTTGCAAAATTTTCTCCATAGAAGGGAGTGGGTAATGGTCCTTGAGAGATGCTCTATTCAAGTCTCTGAAGTCAACACACAATCTGATCTCTCCACTCTTCTTTCTGACTGGAACTAAGTTGGCAACCCAACTAGAATGCTTGATTGGGAATATGATTCTTGACTCAATCAACTTGTTCAATTCCTTCCTCATGAGAGGTTCCATGTGTGGATTGACTGGCCTTTGTTTCTGCCTGATGGGCTTAGTATTTGGATCCAACTCAATGGTGTGCTGAGCTAACTTGGGATTGAAACCTTTCAAATCTTCGTAGCTCCAAGCAAACACATCAGGGAACTCTTGACACAGCTGTATGAACTCATACCTTTCTTGTTCAGTTGTCATCTTTCCAATTTGCAATGGTTTGTTCTCTTCCACCAAGATGGATACTGAATCTTCTCTCTTGACCTGAATGTTTGCTTTCTCTTTCCTAAACTGATCATTGGGATTGAAAATGGACTCCAAAGTGATAAGTCCCTTGGGCAGCTTGTTAGTTCTCAGCTGTACCACTTGGTCACCATACTGCTGTTCCAATTTTTCCTGATTTTTAGCTGAGAACTCAGCTTCTTCTTGTAAGAAATGGATGATTTGCTGGTCATTCTCAAACACTTGCCAACTTACATTGTTATCCGGCACTGAAGGCCTCACAATCACATGGATGTTTGGCTGTACCTTGTCCTTTTGAATGCTTTCCACAATATCAAAGGCTGCCCCAACTGCTGCAAGCCTGTCAGCAGCTTGGTTTTCTTTTCTAGGAATGGATTTTATGCTAAAGCCCTCAAAATCTTCAATGAGGTCCCACACCCTGTTCTTGTAGCACTTGAGTAGATCATTCTTGACAGCATGCTGCCCCTTAACTTGGTTTACAATCAATTCACTGTCACCAAAGACTTGCAAGTTCTTTATTCCTCTCTTTATTGCCCAATGCATCCCTTGCACCAAGGCTTCATATTCAGCAGTGTTATTGGAGCATGCAAACTGAAATCTAAAAGCTGAATAGTACTTTACTCCTTGAGGTGAAATAAGCATAGCTCCACCTCCTGCACCTTGTCTACTCCTTGATCCATCAAAAAACAGCTGCCATACCTCATTGTCATCCTTGTGGTTTGGCTTGGTGATGCTAGGAATGGGCTGATCTTCTTGATGTATGCAATAGACCCCTAGCTCAGATTCTTCTACTTCTTGATAAGGATCAAAAGCATGCACCTTGTTTGCCCATTCATCAAGAGTTAGATCCGGGATGCTTCCAACCTTGGTGTCAGCTTCATCAGTGCTTGGGTGATCTTCTTGATCAAATGCCGAACAGTTGGCATTGATCTGACTTGGAGTGTAGGGCTCAATGTGGAAGTTTGCAATAGGTTCAGACCTGATTGTAGCTTTGGTTCCATACCTCGTTCTGAACAGCATGTGTGACCAATCAGCAGACAAATATCCTCCAATCTTGGCTGTGAAATCTCTTGACAAACATAGGGCAAAGAGTGGTGGAAGGTCTATAACTGATACATCTTGTAAAACAACAACATTTGGACATGCATGCAAGGTAAGACTCAAGTTTCTAATCACCCCAACTGTTGTTACTGCTGTCCCATCCAACTGCACTACCCCTTTGGATATGGTTTCATATTGAAGTCCTAGCTGATCAGCTATTTGCTTGGGCATCACTGAGCTACTTGCCCCGGAATCAATCATGCAATTGTGCACCAATTGGTTTCCAATGATTAATGAGACATAAAAAGGAGGGGGCTTCAACATTTTACCTTGCTGTCCTCCATGATTCCCTTCAGGCTGGGCAGCATTTGTGAGCACCTTCTCTTGCATTTGGACTTGCTGATTCGAAGTTGGCCAGTCCTTCATGGCAGCTTGTAGCAAATCTCTCTGGCCTGGGATAGATAGGGATTCCCACATTGATATATTTACATTTGTCTTCTTCATCTGATCAATGATACTAAATGGTGATGAAGGATCTCTTTGCTGTCCCTTGGTTTGCATATTCATCCCTTGCATGTGGGCAGCAACAACTGGTATTTGAGTTGGTCTAGGAGCTGTTCTTGGCTGCCCTTGTGCATTTACAACTGGATTTTGTTTGCCAACCATTTGTGGAGCCATAAAAGGTTGTGGATTGGTTGGAGCTAATGGTTGTTCTTCACCCAAATTCCTTCTTTTTGACCTTGTGTTGGCTGCAACACCTTGAGAGACTGTTTGATTTATGCCACAAAAATCCTCTGCCTGCCAGTTCACAAGTGTGGTGTCATTTGGAGCTGATTGCTGCTGGAATGTTTCTTGTTGTTGGTTGTTTCCTTGACTGCCCTCACCCTCCACACCAGTAGTTGTCACCATTAATGCTTGATTCAAGGCACCGTTGAAGCACATAGATTGGTTGTGAGGTTCATTGCATGGAAAACACCAATCATACTCCTGAGCAACGTTGTTTTGTGTTGGCACCAATGCCTTAGAGGCAGATATAGCATTTGGATTATAGGGCTGAAATGGTCTGTTGGCAGGAGGCCTTGCTTGATTTAGATTTGCAGCTGGATTGGGTGGTCTATGAGGTTGATATGGCTGCCTGTTAGGCTGAGCTTGAGGCTGGAAGGAAGGTCTAAAACTTTGGGCTTGTTGCCTCTTGAGAGTAACCAGCTCATTACCTAAATTTTGCAATTGCTTCATGACTTCTTGAAGCTCATTTGGGGCACTTGGAGATGAAGTAGAAGCTTCATTTGAACTCTGATTTCTAGGAGTGGGAGAAGGAGCCAAATTAGGTGCTTGATTAGTGTTTGGGCTCTCTAAACTTGGAAACAATGGCATGGGAGGTCTAGGGGCTAGTTTGCCAGCTTGGATCAAACAATTTTCAGCCCTAATGGCAATGCTATAAGCCATAGGGATAGTTATGCCTCCCATGGACTGAATCAACATAGAAATATCAGAATTTAGAGCTTTGAGATAGTAAAGAAAAGCACCTTCTGCTGTTGGCCTGACTGCCACTGGAATTCTCTCCCAAGTCCTTTGAAATCTGAAGTTGAAATCAGTCAGCTGCTCATTGGGAGCTCTCTTGATGGTTGTCAGCTGCTCCAAAAGAGACAAGTTGTCTCCCTTCTCTCCAAATTGCTCATGAAGTGCTACACATAGCTGGTTCCAATTTTGAATAGAACCTGAGGCAAGGCTTCTAAACCATTGCAAAGCCTTCCCCTTGAATGAAGATGCCAGCAATTTGACAGCAACTTGCATCTCATTGATTTCATGAATTGCACAAAGGTTGGCAATGTCTTTAACATGATCACCAGGAGTAGTCTGATTCTCTCCAGTGAAGTATGGAATGTTCTTCAAGGCTGCAATTGGAATTGGATTTTGTGCATTGAGAGCAAGTGGGCTGCTGCCAGTGAAATTGACATAGGGGTTGTTTTGTGCCATTCTAATTGGTCTTAGAACCCTTGTTGACTGAATGAAAGGCCTACCAGGTGGAGGAGTTGAGAGAGTTCTGTTTGGTGGAGATGGAGACCTTTGAATCCTTCTTCCTCTTTGCCTTCTTCTTGGAGATAACTGCAGATATTCAAACAACACCTCTTCTTCTCCAGCTCTTGACCTTGTAGTGATTCTTCTCATGAGCTTTCAGGTCTGCACTGCTAAAACCAGCTGATTCTTCCCCTTGGAGTCGCCAGATGTGCAATTTATAGCTCTTTTAAGCAAGAAAATTGCAGCAGATGCACATCAACTTTGCTGCAATGAAAATGAGACCTCTAAGGTCCCACCGGGCATGCCAAAACTGTTGTTGCAAATCAGCAGCACCCCTGGATGCAAATCAGGTTTCTAAGTTGATGTTTCAGGCATCCAGTGTGATTGCACAACATTGAAACCTCTCTCCAAGTGTGGGACTTGTAAAATGAGAGAGGAATCTCCAGATTAGAGGCTGGTTCCTCAAACTCCTCTGATCAGATCTGTTATTTGCACAATTGCAGAGGTTTGAATCCTAATCCTACTCTAAATTCCAAGGAGACAGAGATAGAAAGTGCAAAAATTGAAACTAAACTAATAGGTGATACACCAAAGGAGTGGTGAACACTTCTTGTTCATGCAAATTGACACAATTTCATGAAATGCAACATGAAACATCATACACAGGCTGATAAGATGCAATTAGAGGTCTGAAATGAAGCAAGACAATACAAACAAAGGACTGAAAATTGATCACAGAGTCTGCACTGTCATTTTCACTGTCAAAATCCTTGCATTTGCAACATCAAAGAGGTAGAAACCTGTTACAATCATGAAGAAGGTCTGATACTTGCAAAAATCACTTGTTGAAGGTGAAAGAAGAAGCTTGCTATCCAAAAAAATGTTCAACCCTCAAAAAATGAGCCAAATCTGGCTTTTACAATGCATGGGTCGAGCCCAGGAGAGAGAAAACGTGTAAAAAACATGGGAGCCATTCCCCATTGAATGAAGATGCATTAAAACAGCATGGGCATCCTTACAGACCCATGCCCTGACATTTTTGGCCATGCTGAAGAAGAATGCGACCCATTTTGCATTAAAACTGGTTGTTGAAACGTCATTTCTGGCCATTACCACGTGCCAGAGATGTTTCTTGATTTTCTCTCTCCAAACTGAACCAAAATGCAAAAATGACCATGGAATCTTGTAGATAATTTCACCAGCTTTCCATTGATATAAAGAACGTGAAAATCTGAGCTCTGGATCGAAAGATATGGCGATTTGAAAATTTAGGGCAAAAACAGGGCCAAAATCGGATCGGCGGGCAAAAAATTTGAATTTTTTACCTTTTTGGTCATTTGGAAAATTTTCAAAAAATTCCCCATGCCCCACCATTTAGGTGCCACGTGGCACATTTTAATTGGTCACGGGCCCTTCCTGCTCCATTTTACTTCATTTTTGCCTTTGGAAAATTTTTCAAAATTTCCCCGCCGGGCCGATGAGGTGAAGACACGTGGCGTGATGTGATTGGCTCGGGCCTGTCTCTCCTGAATTTTCCGCGGGTCGCTTCAAATTTTTTGGCTTGGACACGTGTCAAAACCCCATTAGGTGTGGGTTTGACCCTCCAAAATTCCCATGCGGGCTTGCTCTGAATTTTTTGCCCCAACTAGACACGTGGCGAGATTCTATTGGCTCGCAATAAGGGGGGCGGGCCTTTTTTCTTGAATTTTCCATTATTTTCCCTTGGGAAAATTTCCCAAATTTCCCCACTCCACCCAGCTGGGACACGTGGCACGATTCTTATTCGTTGGCAGGGGCAGTGGGCCAAAACTTCACCCTTTGGATTTTCGGCAAAACACTTTGCCAAAATTTCAATTTTCCTCCGCCCTCTCGATGGCTCCTGGTGACACGTGTCGCATTCTGGTTCATCGGCGGGTAGATGGGGCACAATTTACTTTTTGAAATTTTGGCAAAACTTAGCCAAAATTTCTAACTTTACCCTCCGCGCCCCACTTTTTTCCCTTAGGACACGTGTCACATTTTAATTGGCCGCGGGGCCATCTCTTCAAAATTTCCTTGCGCCAACACTTAGCCAATTTTCCAATTTTCACCCCTGGACACGTGGCAGCTCCTGATTCGTCGGCGGGCCCCGCGGGAAAATTTTTCTTTTGAAACCTTTGCCAAAACACTTGGCAAAAAACCAAGTTCTCCTCCGACCCCCGCCACTTCCTGGACACGTGGCAGCTTCCTATTGGCCGCGGGCCTTCTAAGGGAAAATTTCCCACAAAAACTCCGCCGAGCCATAACTTGAAAAATATGAGGAGTTAGGAGGAAAACTTTACCTTTCTGGAAAGCTGAGAAATATCTCTATCTAATGGTGCCATTTCCAGAAGATTTTGAGTGCCTGAAAAGCAAAATTTTGTGACTAAGGCACAAGAGAAGGAAAGATGAAAGGAGTTAGCCAGAAAATGAGCAGGGGGCACATTTTGGGGTAAAGTGTTAGATCATTCCGATATATTTCCAATGGTACCTGGAATGTTGGAAATGGAGTTCGTATGCTCAAGTTATCGTTGGTCAAATTTTGGTCACAGTTCGGACTTAACAGAGTCAATTGGCCAATATGATTATGCATCTTACAATACCTTGCTCACCAAGCTCTTCCCTAGGAGTCTTAAGGACCTTTTATATTACAATGGTTTGACAATCTCCCCACACACTTTATATGCTCTTTCATTTCTTTGACAAATCAATTTTTGGCACAATTCTCTATAAACATTGGGGACAAGCTTTCATATGCACAAATTTCCAAGATGAGAAAGGGATCTAAAAAACCTATAAACAATTATTTCTTACGCTATAAAATGATGCTTACTACGATGAACACTATCTTAGCTGAAAATGAATTACAAGATCTCTTCACTCAAATATTTCTTTCTTCTTTACAAGAATTAGTTGTATTCGAAAATTTTTGATCATTTGACCATATATTTCATACACTCAAAGAGCAAGAAGCTAAGTTGTTACATATGAGCAAACTCAAGTACATTTTTAGCACTCCTAATCCATCTAATGCCAAGTTTCCAAGAAAATCCACATTCAAAGGAAAGACTATTTATGCTAAGGCTACTTCTAAGGACATTTTCAATTTTATTGTTCAACATAGTTGTTAAACCCTAAATTATATTTTAGGTCAATTTAATTTGTTGTAGGATATATTAGATTTTATTTACAAATATAACAGAGATGTTACAATATGAATACTAACTTAGATTTGTAACTCAAATCAAATAACAAGAATTATGCATACATCAATCAACCTAACATGTAATTGAATATATGAAATGGATGTAAGAGGCACTTAGATGATTTCTAGAGAGATCTAGGACCATGCAACAATGAAAATGGGAGATCTGAACATGGATGACCTCTGTAAATGGAACTGTAACTATAAATATACCTAGATCGATACCATACAACTTAGTTAGGATCGTACCTTATATTTAATAGCTTTTATACAACTTTAGACCTACTCTTATTCAATCTCTATAACATTTTGGGATGGTCACCTTATTTTAATTGTCTATCTCTATCAAATCCTAGTTATCACACATGTAACAAGGATCTCTAAATGGAATAAACATCATCTCAAACCCTAGCCATTGATGAAAAGTCTTACAAAAATAATTAGAATGGATATGGGCACCTATGTGCACTGCTGATGTTGGAATTACTTCAAATATTCCTCAAAATATATTTCATTATCCACCTAGCATGTGATATCTAGATATATCAATCAAATTTGGCAATTGCTTTGACTTGGCTCTTGCTAAAATACTTGTAGAGATGATGTTTGAGTGCTTTTCGATGAGAGATATGATTTCCTTGATCTAGTTTATATCTCCAAACTTGATGTGGGTTTTTTCCTAATGACTTTAGATATACTATTTTGAGATATAGGAAATTTTAAATGCCTTTTACAATGTTTAAGAAGTGGGCTCTCTAGTTCATTACCTTAGGAGTTCTGGGTTAGCAAATGATGCAGTGTTTACTTGCTTATATAAGGTTCCATAGATAATTTATCTAAGAAATTCTGACCTAGATGAAGTATAAAACCCAAAGAAATATGTTAATTTGAAAGTGTAGTTGGAAGACATGTCATTCTAAGACCATATATGTAGGTCATGACCAAATGTATGATATTGACCAATCTGTACGGTCCTAATTAAGAGCAATAAATATGCCAAATGAAGTTTAGAGCTAGTAAACTAATGTCTTTTTTTTTTTTTTTTACATTGTATTATCAAGATGTGTCGATATTTCAATGTACAAGTATAAACAAGACAAACAATGGACCTTGAAAAGTACTAGGTATGAATAGAGAAGTTGTATTTATCATAGCAAGATTTCATATTCAAATCAATGGTTTTCAAAGCATAAATTACCAAATTTGAGTGTCTACAATACTAAGCTACAATTATGACATGCACGATGATAGTTTATATTCTTACATTGTGCCCCACAAATTATATTGAAATAATTTATTAAGTGTAATATCATGTCTCTCTCTCCACCATTTGAGGTTAATGCAAGAAAGATTCAAAGTAAAAGTTTTTATGTTAAGGCTTACAACAATTATCATAGATGTATTGGTCACTCCACTAATTGGTGCATCAAGCTTTGTCATATTATCTAATATCTTATTGATTCCAATGAAATTGGATGATATGAACCCGATGAATATTCTAATCCAACCAATGATAATCCCAATTTGAAAATCGTCAATGATCCACTTCTTAAGCATAACAATGACAAATATATTGTTGAGGTGCACAATACTCATCATGTAGTACCACCGCTGCCCTCTTATGATCACCCTTTAGATGTAATGATTGGAACTGTTACTCAAATGTCATCTCCTACACTGATTATCACTTTTCATGACTCTGATATAGATAACATGCTTATTTAAGATAAGTTTTCCATTCTTGCCTCTATTAATCAAATGCAGACACATGGTGTGTTGGTTAATCCACATAAAAATTATAATTTCTACTCTCTATCACTCTCCACTCTCTTGTAATTTCCACATAGAAGATTGTATTTGATTTTTATCCTTGTTATCGAATAACTAATCTCCACTTTACAATTTTCTCTCTTACTATGTTAGTCTCATTCTTGGTTGTTACTACTCTTAGTTATAGTGCATTACACTTAGGTCTCCCTTCGTTCTGTGCTCTTAGGGATATATTTTCATTCATTCACCAATGTATCAATTTTATTCATAATTAGTAGGTTATCACCATTCAATATATTCCCTTTTTGGATCCTCTTAGATTTCTTAATCATTCTTCTATTATTTATATCCCTACTCTTAGTGCATCTACGACTTTACATAATGTATCTAGTATCTTTAGCCCTCATAGGTATCATGGTAGGCCTTTGGTTGCAACACTATCTCTAGCATCTCTATCTCTCCTAGGTCTCCTGATAGGCCTTTGGTTACACATACTATCTCTAGTATTTCTATCCCTCCTATGTCTCTTGATAGGCATTTGGTTTCACATACTATCTCTAGCAGTTCTAGTACTCCTAGGTTTCATCTTAGGCCCTTTGTTCTGCATACTATCTCTAGTAATTCTATCCCACTAAGGTCTCCCAATAGGTCTTTTATTCTGAACATTGTCTTTAGTGGCTTACATTCTCATTGGATATTTCCTAGGTCCTCTAGCATATGTGTTCTCTCTTCATTCTCCCATACATCTTCTATTTCACATGGTATTTTTAGTAGCACTCATTTTTCTAGTCCTCCACATAGATCTTCTACTTCCCACACTAGTCTTAGTGATACTTCCCCTCATTCTTATCTTAGGCCTTATTTGTCATAAATCACTACAATAGTACCACTTACACTTAAGTCAAATTCTTTGACACAATTGAAGTTTGTGCTTCTGTCCTATTTATCTGTTGTTTCACCTCTGCATGAGTTTCTCCTTGGGAAACTCTTGTACTATCCTCTTTATTTGTGCATAGCTAAAAATTTTAAAATTAATCCACCTTGATATAATTTCAAAATACAAAAACATTCATATATTTCTATAAATATAAATTGGGGCATGTACACTTAACTTGAGTTTTTAGCACTAGACACAAAATCACGCACTTGGGTACATTTCTAGGTCCTAAAAGCATACTTGCATTCATATGATTCCTAAGCGAGAAAACTAGTAATTGATAGTATCTTTGGCCTCTTTTTTTGTTTCTTGTTTTCTTTCTAGTCTTTTACACCCTACAAACCAGTCTAAACTTTATTTCTTTATCTTTCATGACTATGGACACTAGCACCCAGACTAGGATGCCAGTGCCCAGGCGCCCTCATCCCCTTTGGGTGCCCCGACCTCTTTCTATCTTACTCACTCTTTTTGGGCCTCTTTTATCTTTTGGGCATCTTATTTTCTTATGGGTTGGCCTTCCAGTTGTCAATTACAAAATTCAACCAAGGGAATCATATAAATACAAAGCTATGTGACCAAAATAAAGGACCAAGCTCTAAGCATCTATTATCATCACCTAAGGTTGCATCCAAAGGCATCTAAGAGCATCAAAGGCATCCATCTAGCACTCATTCAAGGGACAAGGGACTACATTTTCTGCATACACTTCATAGGAAGGGGAAGTTCATTTTTCCATCCACACATCTATTTACATTGGTACATCTAGCTATCACCCGCTATCAAGTGCACTTGCACAAGGGCTTCCTAGGGCATGATTATATCACACACACACACAAGAACTACATGGATTCTAAGATGTAGTGCAGTGTTCGGTCATAAGTTTACTCAGTCAGGGTGACCACCGGGGTTAGTCTGACTCCCCATATTGCATATTTATTTTTGGGATTTGATGTAGTTTGAGGGTTTTTGAGGTCATCATCTCTTTGTAGGTTACAAGTGAATTCATGATCATAGTGTGACATACAAGGTGACCAACAATGACTATCAAGCGACACTTGTGTGACACCAAAAAATTAGGTTCTGAGCTCCTACACGCAGTCACAGGCCCAAAAAGAGGTCTCTGGTGCCTAGGTTCCCTGACCCTGTCCAGGCACCCTAGTCCAGCTCTATCTGACAGTTCCAAATTTTATAGTGCATAGTTGCAACAGTCTTCCCTTCATGTTCATTAGTTTTCCAGTCTCCAGATCAGTCCTTGGGATCAAGCATAAATCAGCTAAGTCCTTCTCTCTCTCTCTTGCACTTAGGGTTTCATATTTATTAGCTTATTGCTTGTGTCAAATCTATACTTTAGCATTTATTTATCATACATGACTCTGCAATTAGGGTTTATACAAAAATTCTATTTTTGTTAAATCATTTGGTGAACCCGCATTCGAACACTCTTGGATCTTCATTTTTCTTCTATCCAATCTTCTTTCATGGCTCCTAAAGCTTCCTCAAATCTCCTTGTATGAATTACTTCAAAAGCACCCAATTGCAAAGATGTTCTCACAAAAAATCCCTACACACATGTATCTCCCTCATGATACACCACCTTCACTCAAGTAAGTGTCCATTTTCAATCATATCTTATACCCATCTATTAGTGATGATAACGCATCTTCTCAAGCTATCTTAGAGTCAATTCAAGCTTTACACCATATTTTTTCAAGATAAATTTCAAGCTATGGAATCCATGATTACATCTCTCAAAGCTGAAATCCAAGATCTCAAGGATGCTTCTCAAGCCCATGCTTGTTCTTCTTCTACATCTCACCCTAATTCTATGTCTTCTACATGTGCTCATATCAGTGAACCTCAAGTCTTACCACTTCCTACACCTCTCAAGTTTGATCTCAATGCTAAGCAACAAGATATTCTTCCTCAACTCCTCACTCATCAATTGATCAACTTGCCATCTACTCATTGCTATCCTCCTTATCAGTTACAAAATATCAAGGTCAACCATATTGTAATTATCATTGAATCAATGGAGATAATGACAATGATTTGTATGCTCTAAAATGACAAATTGGCTACCTTAAGCATTATAGGCTTATTTCATTTCCTACACATAATGTTGTTGCATGTTCATCTCCAATTTTTACATCCAAATGGGTTCCTAAATCTGATTCATCTATGTCTAATGCACATTATGCTATCACTTCTAATGTTCCTTCTTTCTCAAGTCAAGCAGTCACCTATACAACCCACTCCAACTAAGAAATCATGTCTTAAGATCCATCCCCCATAACCTCCTCCTACTAAGTCTTCTACAACATTACCAAATCAAACTAAGAAACCTCCTCTAAAAACCAGTCCAACACCTCCTCCTCTCAAGTATTTCTACAATGTTATCAATCCCACATAAGATAACCAATCATTTTTGTCAAATGAAACTACTCCTTACATTGATCCCCTTAAACTCCACAACATCAACAATATCTACACAAACTTTTTTTCAAGAAATAATGCTTACTTTCTCTTCCCCCATCACTTTCTGGGGCATACATTCCATCAGGTGTCTATCAAATTGTTTCTTACATCATCATTCATACTCATTGACACTCCGTGCTTCATACTTCATATTTCTAAGCATCATTACTTACAACCCTTTGATACACAACTTGTATCATCATTACCCTATGACACACTCTTGTGCTAAGGTTCACACTTGACTGTTGAGGGCATACTACATCCATGAACCTCACACACTACACATTTCATGCTCACACTTCACAATACATCTTTCTAGCATTCCATTCTCACACATCATACTACCCTATGATGCACTCTAGTTCCATGGTTCATACTTGACTGCTGAGGGTCTAAATCTGAAATGAACCTCACCTCATTCACACTCACTACACTCTATGCTTTCATGATCTATCTTTCTAGTCTACACATCTTTTCAAACCATTTCCTGATGACACACTCTTGTTCTATGGTTCATTCTTGATTGTTGAGGGGTCTTTTATAAATGAACCTCATCTCATACTCATCCACATCCATTGGGGGGCACACTTCTCCTATCACATTCACATTGCATACCATTCCATTCACACTCATACATATCATATTGCATATCTTGGTTGCACTTATTCTTGCTTGCTTATACTTACATGTACACTTTGTTTACTATGCTAGTGGATATCTTAGTATGTCATTATATTTTCTATATACACATGTGTTCACTTGGTCTTTAGTTGTGAATGCATAGAATTTCTACAGATATTTACATGCAACAATGATGCTTGGCATTGTACCTCTTACTAGTCCCACCGAGGCTCCTGGGGGCATCTACATTTACTACTCTTACACATCACAAGTGTTATTGTTTCATTATTTACTACTTCCTATTCTTACTAGCACACTACTTTCCATTGATCTATACATGTTTTGACATACTCTTTATCTTTCTAACATGCTAACAGGTGCTTCATGTGCAACATTTTCCTTGCAGGAACTATTTTCCACCATGGTTGTCTGTTACACTTTACTTGTCATTGTTTTTCATTATATGCCATTATTTGTGGGCTATGCCCTATGTCTTGTTTGATCATTGCTTGTATGATTTTGGCCACTTCGGCCCTGATTGTCTTGTGACATTGTGAGTGATGTCCCATGTTTGAAACCCAATTTTCATGGTCTATCTTGTATGCACATTTGCTTTGTTACATTTTTTTTCTATGACATGTTTGTTTCTTTTTCTACTAACACATGTTTCTAGCCACTTTGTTTGCAGGTTCCTTGGTTTCTACCATGCACATTCCCCCCCTACATAGGGATCAATTTCAATCAACATCAAGGTCCTCTGCTTTGGGATGCATTCTCCTAGCGACGTCCCATGCACCCCAAATGAGGGGGCATACATTAGGTGAAGCAGTCACCCCTTACAATAGCAACTCAAGCTATAAGTACATAGTACAGTTCAACATAAACAATATACATATTTACATAAATGACCCAAAATCTGACTTGGGTCCTCAGTTCAACACAGACACTAATGCCCAGATACAGACACTAGTGCCTGAGCATCCTGACCTCTCCTAGGCACCTATGTCTAGGGGAAGATACAAGTTACTTTCTCATATCAACACAGTGTACAATAGTTCACAGAGTAGTTTTCAAAGTACAAGCACAATCCTCCAGCAATAAGAATGCATTCTATCTCCATTTTCTACTTTGAACAAATACAAAACAAATAGAACTAAACATGGATCACACCATCTACAGTGGTGTATAATTTAGGAAGCAGTCATGGAAGGAGAGTAACACTAGACCTCTCTCCCCAACACTCTTCTGCCATGGCATGAGATCACCCAAAAAACTCACACTTGGCATGAGATCACCCAAAAAACTCATTCTTGGCATGAGATCGCCCAAAAAAAAAAATCACTCTTGGTGAGATCACCAAAAAATCACTCTTCTACAACATTTCAGGACATTTTCTATCCTTTTACACTCATGTTCATCAGGTGCACACTTTCCTTTTACTACTTTTTACACATTTACATACTTTTACATATTTTAGTTTTCATAATACATGACTTTGACTACTCTTTCACTCTTCTTTTGTAGGTCCATCCTTAATACACAACAAGAAGCAACCCTACATCAAGCACAACAACAAGTACAACATGGTACAACACAATACACTTCACCCCTAGGGTCACTTCCTCTTTCTTAGCTTCCACACTTCATTTTTATCACTTCACGCTTTCACTTGTCTCTTCGGCACACATTTTGCCATCACACTCTACATGGTTATCAGGTACACATCTCTTATCTACTTTATGTTATCGAGTATTCACTCAACAACATAAAGTGGGGGAAAATGTAGACACAAAATCATGCACTTGGGTACATTTCTAGGTCCTAAAAGCATACTTGCATTCATATGATTCCTAAGCAAGAAAACTAGTAATTGACAACTATCTTTGGCCTCTTTGCTTTGTTTCTTATCTTCTTTCTGGTATTTTACACCCTACAGCCCAGTCAGTACTTTACTTGCTTATGTTTTATGACCTCAGACACCAGCGCCTAGACAGGACACTAGTGCCCAGGTGCACCCTCATCCCCTCTGGGTGCCCCTAACCCTTTTCTATCTTACTCACTTCTTTTGGGTCTCTTTTATCTTTTGGGCATCTTATTTTCTTATGGGTCAGCCTTCCAGTTGTCAATTACAAAATTCAACCAAGGGAATCATATAAATACAAAGCTATGTGACCAAAATAAAGGACCAAGCTCTAAGCATCTATTATCATCACCTAAGGTTGCATCCAAAGGCATCTAAGAGCATCAAAGGCATCCATCTAGCACTCATTCAAGGGACAAGGGACTGCATTTTCTACATACACTTCATAGGAAGGGGAAGTTCATTTTTCCATCCACACATCTATTTACATTGGTACATCTAGCTATCACCCGCTATCAAGTGCACTTGCACAAGGGCTTCCTAGGGCACAATTCTTTCACACATGCACAAGAACTACATGGAGTCTGAGATGTAGTGCAGTGCTCAGTCCTAAGTTCACTCAGTTGGGTGACCGTCGGGGTCAGTCCAACTCCCCATATTACATCTTTTATTTTGGGATTTGATGTAGTTTGAGGGTTTTGTAGGTGAACATCTCTTTGTAGGTTACAGGTATCTCGACGATCATATTATGACATACATGTGACCAACAGTGAAAGGTACAGGGAACTGACA
Organism: Taxus chinensis; assembly: GCA_019776745.2. Classification (NCBI taxonomy): domain Eukaryota; kingdom Viridiplantae; phylum Streptophyta; class Pinopsida; order Cupressales; family Taxaceae; genus Taxus; species Taxus chinensis. The sequence goes on along the minus strand of JAHRHJ020000543.1, from coordinate 294,762 downwards.
CTTGTGTGACACCAAAAAAATTAGATTCCAAGCTCCTGCATAGTCACAGGTTCCTAGAAGTAGACTCTGGTGCCTAGGCACCCCAGACCCAGTTCCAGGCACCCTGGTCCAGGCTTATGACTGAATTTCCAGAATTTATGAGTGCACAATTGTGACAGTCTTCCTTCCTATTCATCAATTTTTCCAGTCTGAATCACTTCCAAGATCAACATAAATCAGCTAAGTCATTCTTTCCCTCTCTTGCACTTAGGGTTTTATATTTATCTAGCTTATTACTTGTGTCAAATATGTACTTTAGCATTTATTTACCAAAACCGAGGGGTTTCAGACTTAAGGAACAGATTAACAAATGTGCCAAATGAATTGCAAAACAACTATCTCTGAAAAGAGATGTAAATTACTCAAAGACTTCAAATTACATCAATTATCTCTGCCAAGAGATGTCTATCTCTTCTTCCGTTTACATATGTATTTATAATAATTTTATAAATACGAAAGGACACCTAGAAAGATGTGGAAGGTCACCAGTCTCGAGGGAGACGAGGTGTTTCATCTTCCAAGACTTACATGTGCACTAATTTTGCGAAACATACTATTTTTAGAATTTACTATTTTTAGACAGCACTACAAAAATCACAATTTGGGCCCCTTAAACGTGGATTTCGGGGGTCAAACATTGCCGAACAAAAGTTCACACCTTCTCATCACATTCTACACATTCCAAGCTTTCCGTTGCCTTTTGAACGGAGTCAATCGGAGGTACGGTGCAAAAGTTATGGTCTCTGGAAGTTGCGCCACTAGAATTGCTGCCTGGATCATTCCTCCCTCCTTCAGAAGCAATGGTCCCCATTGCATTAAGATGCCCCATCAGCTGTGGAAATTGCTTCTTTACCTGGTATGCAGTGAGCCACTCACCTTGGTGACTGAGATTTCCTTTCTTTATCACACGATAGAGTTGAATAGGTTGTCCTCTGGTGGTCTTAGTCAAATTGTCCACAATCTGATCTTCTTCAGCTGGGGAAAGACTTGCTGGATTGAGCTCAGAGATGTCCAATTGTTCTGCTGTGACTGAAGTATCCAACAAAGGTGGATGGTATGGCTTGAGGAGGTCCACATTGAAGATGGGGTGCAGACCAAGGTAGGGTGGAAGATTCAACTCGAAAGCATTTTCCCCTACTTGCTTAGTGAGAGTGTAAGGACCATACCAGAGAGGTCGAATCTTTCTGTGTGGACCTGCAAGCCGTTCCTTCTGAAGCCGCAACCAAACCTTATCACCAACCTGGAAATGATGTGGAACCCTGTGTTTATCATGGCGATTCTTATATTTTTTATTCATTTTCTGTAAAATGTCATGGACTTGGTGCTGAATGTGCTGGATCTGCTCAACAAACCTTGTCGCCTTTTCTGCTTCACTTTTTCCATGAAGTGTGAATTCCATGGCAGGAATTGGGATGCATACATCAATGGGAGCCATAGGTTGGAATCCATAACAAGCTTGAAAAGGACTGTGTTTAGTGGAGCTGTGCAGGGCTCGATTGTATCCATGTTGTATGTATGGCAGGGCCTCGTCCCATGTGCGGGAGTGCTTGGAGTGGTACATACGAAGCATGTGAACAATTAGGCGATTCACCACTTCTGTTTGCCCATCAGTCTGTGGGTGAAAGGATGTGGACTTCATCAACTTTGTATCTAGCATTCCCCATAAGGTGGACCAGAAGATGCTCAGGAACCTGCTATCCCTATCAGAAACAATAGACTTGGGGAGCCCAAAGTTGATCCATACATGACTGAAATAAATTTTAGCAGTATCTTCAGCAGAAATATTTTTCTTACAGGAAACCATTACAGCCATTTTAGAAAATCGATCAACTACAACAAAAACACCATCATTCCCATGTTTCGAAGTTGGCAAACCTGAGAGGAAGTCCATCGAGACAGATTCCCAAGGCTTGGTTGGTTCTGGCAATGGTGTGTACAATCCCTGTTTCTTGTTAGTTGGCTTAGCAATTGCACAAGGAGTGCAGGACTTAATATACTTCACCACATCAGTCCTTAGATTAGGCCAGTAGAAATGCTTCTGAAGTACTGCCAATGTCTTGTCCACGCCAAAGTGCCCTGCGGTCTTGCTGAAGTGTGCTTCCCAGATCATCTTCTGTTGTTCACTTGCTGGAACACAGATGTGTCCCATATGGCAGAGGAGATTATCCTGTAGATAGAAATCAGAGACATGTTTTCCTTCACGGAGGGCCTGATATGTGTCTGAAAACTCAGGATCCTTCTCATACAAACTGCACCAACTTGAAGTCTCATGTCCACAGAGATCAAGAATAGTTGTGAGGGCTGCAATTGGAGGGCGGCTTAGGCAATCTGCTGCTGAATTGGCACTTCCCTTCTTATGCTTTATTATCAGGTGAAACTGTTGTAGGTATGTGGCCCATTTCTGGTGTCTCTCATTCCTCAACTTGCTTTGTGTCTGAAGGAACTCCAAAGGCCTATGGTCAGTGTGGATTACTGTCTCCTTCCCCAGAATGTAGTGTTTCCACTGCTTACATGCCTGGACAATGGCATAAAGCTCCTTGTCATATATTGGGTACTTCCTGACCGTGTCATTGAATGTTTCACTATGGTATGCAACAGGGTGGCCATGTTGCATGATAACAGCTCCCAAGGCATACTCAGATGCGTCTGTCATCAGCTCGAATGGATGATGTAGATCAGGAAGGGAAAGGACAGGGGCTGAGCATAACCTTTCTTTCAGCCCTTCAAATGCTTTCTGTTGTGCTTCCCCCCATTGGAATTTAGCCTTGTTCCCTCCTTTAGTCACCTGATTGAGTGCCCAGGAAATATGTGAGAAACCCAAGACAAACCGGCGATAGAAATTGGCAAGGCCCAGGAAGCTACGAAGCTCTGTAAGATTCTTTGGGGTAGGCCACCTCTGAATAACCTGAATTTTCTCCGGGTCGACATGGACTCCTTCCTCATCCACGACGTAACCCAAGTACTAGACCTTTGTCATCCCAAATGTGCACTTATCCAGATTTGCATACAGTCTGTGCTTCCTGAGGGTCTGAAGTACTTCTTGAACATGTTGCAGATGCCTCTCCCAGGTCTGGCTATAAATGAGTATATCATCTAGGTAGACCACTACGAAGGAATTGGTGTAGGGCCGCAAGATGTTGTCCATCATCCGCATGAATGTTGCAGGTGCATTAGTTAGTCCGAAAGGCATGACCAACCATTCGAATAGGCCTTCACGAGACTTAAATGCAGTTTTCCAAACATCAGTGGGCTCGACAGGGATCTGGTGATAGCCAGATTTGAGATCAATTTTGGTGAAAAATTTTGCACCGCGGAGCTGGTCCAGCAAATCATCAATCCTTGGGAGGGGGTAGCGATTCTTCACAGTGATTTTGTTCAAAGCCCGATAGTCTATGCAAAGTCTCCATGTTCCATCCTTCTTTGGCGCCAAGATAATTGGACTTCCACAAGGTGAAGAGCTTGGCCTAATATGTCCCTTTTGAATCAATTCCTGGAGCTGCCTCTTTATCTCCTCATTTTCAAGGACTGACCTGCGGTACACAGGGCTATTGGGTAAAGGAGACCCCGGGACCAAATCAATAACATGTTTTACCTGACACTGAAATGGCACTCCTTTAGGTGTCTGGAATAGATCATCATACTCAGTTATGATTTGGTTGAGCTGCTTCTGTTGCTGTATTGAGTGCATGTTCATGGAGGCTGCAACAATTTTGTTTGTAGGTTTTGGCCTGATCATCAAGACGACAAACTGTTTGGTTTTCTCCACTAACTTCTTACATTGTTTGGCACTGATGAGGGAGACAGATTTTGGGGGAATGACCTCAGGTATCCGATAACGTCGACTCCCAATGGTAATGGTGACCCTTCTAGGTCGTGACTCATAGATGCCATGTCTATCCCACATAAATGGCTGGCCTAGGAGCACATCACAAACATCTAATGGAGCAACATCACACATGACTTCATCATGGAAGGGCTTGATGGCATATGGAAGGAGGCATTGTTGTGTGACTTGGAGGTCTCTTCCTGGGTTTAACCACCCGATACTATATGGCTGGGGATGTGGCTTTACAGGGAGGTTTAGGCTTTTTACAACATCAACAGAAATTAAATTCTTCTGACTTCCACTATCAAGGATAAAATGCAGTGGCTTACCTTTTACCCAGAGCTTGGAGTGGAAGAGCCTTTCCTTCTCATCCATATTCTTGACTTTTGAGGTGGCAATGATCACATCTGGATCAGCATCTATAATTTCATCATCTTCATCCTTGACCTCAGGGTCTGTAACTGCTGGTGCAGAGAGTGTTGAAGAAGATGACTCGGCGAGTAAGGACTTGATGGCTCGACATTCTTCCTTGGAGTGGCGATTTGTTTTGTGGAGGTCGCACCACTTCCCTATCTTCTCCTTCTGCATCTTATTTCCTTGCGACTCCTTCTGTTTCCAACCTTGGCCTCGGGTCTGGCCTTCTTTATCATTCTTCCCCCTCACGGGTTGGTTCCTAGCAGTCCTCCTTTTGTGCTTTTGTTCAATCTTGACTGAAAACTTGTATGCCTCACCGAGGGTTTGAAACTGAAAGAATTCCATGTCCTCTCGGATGCTCCATTGTAGGCCACTGCGATATTTTAGAATCCTATGTTGTTCTGTGTCTTGAATGCCCAATCTTGCAGATAAAGAATGAAATTTGTCAGTATAATCTTGAACCGACTGGTCCTTACCTTGACGAAGTTGCTGCCACTGTATGTACAAATCATCATAGGCCCCAACAGGGTAATATTCTTCCTTTATGGCATCCACGAAATCATTCCATGTGGGTTCCTCTGCGATTCCTAGCTCATCCCTTTCGAGCCCATTCTTATACACACCCCACCAATTTTTGACAGCAAGAGATGATTTCAATAGAGAAAATGTTATCTTTTCCTTATCAGTAAATTGATTGACAGAAAAATATGAGGTCAATTGGTCCAACCAGTTCTCTACTGCATCAGAATTGATCTTACCTTCAAAAATAGGAATGTCAAAATTTACTTGCACCTTGAATGGAGTCGGGGCACCAAAGGACTGATTTACAGATGAGGAGGCATGATTTCCTACTTGTAGTTGTTGCAGAATTTGGGTGAATTGTTGTAGCATCTGATCCTTTTGCTCCCTAAGAGCTTCATTCACCATATTTTTGAGAGGATCATCCATCCTGGTGTTGTCCGCCATTGGAGGTCGCCTGCAGCGAACAGGCAAGTATTCTGAAGGATTGTGTGTGGACCACCCAAGCTTTTTGTATTCCGACCTCGTTCTGGGGATCATACACTCTCAAGACGACTTAGCTCTGATACCACTGATCCAAAACCGAGGGGTTTCAGACTTAAGGAACAGATTAACAAATGTGCCAAATGAATTGCAAAACAACTATCTCTGAAAAGAGATGTAAATTACTCAAAGACTTCAAAATACATCAATTATCTCTGCCAAGAGATGTCTATCTCTTTTTCCGGTTACATATGTATTTATAATAATTTTATAAATACGAAAGGACACCTAGAAAGATGTGGAAGGTCACCAGTCTCGAGGGAGACGAGGTGTTTCATCTTCCAAGACTTACATGTGCACTAATTTTGCGAAACATACTATTTTTAGAATTTACTATTTTTCGACAGCACTACAAAAATCACAGTTTGGGCCCCTTAAACGTGGATTTCGGGGGTCAAACATTTCCAAACAAAGTCGCACCTTCTCATCACATTCTACACATTCCAAGCTTTCCGTTGCCTTTTGAACGGAGTCAATCGGAGGTACGGTGCAAAAGTTATGGTCTCTGGAAGTTGCGCCACTAGAATTATTAGCAAGCTTGCATGTTTTTGTATTCTCATGTAAGGGCGCATGGCTATTATTAGCATGTAGCCTATTTTTGAAGGTGCATGGGTGGTGAAGGGAAATTCCCCACCCCTATAAATATGTATTGATTTACATGGTTTAGGAATCTGATGTTTTGTAGAGTTATGTTGTTGGTTTGTACATGTGCATGACTCATGGTGACATTATTATGATGTATGAAGCTTCTGTGTTTTATAGTATTGAATATAATGGATCTTATTGGCTAGATAATGGTGTTGGATGTAACTAAGCATGGATCTTGTATGATAAATCTCATTATAGTAATTGTTTAGTTATTCCTTCATATGGTTAAGATCTAGATCTGGTTTATGCATTGTGGTTTAATCAATTATTTGTTATAAATCTGAAATATACAATCATTCATACTAACATCTTGGACAAGCTTCACTAAGAGGGACCTGGTACCCTTACGCACTTCGGGTGAGCGCTCAGTTCAGGCTGAGTGATGTGTCAGCACGCCTTGGGCTTTTGTGGGTATATTCTAGGCTACATCATTGGTTCCGTTGTTAGGACCTCTTTCTCAGCTATTTTTCAGGATGTTGCATGATGAAGATGTACCGGTTGACCTTGGCCAGTATTGAAGAGTGGTTAGACGATCTAGAAGAAGAGTATGCTCACAGATTTAGCACTAGACCTGAGTTTAATGTACATGGGTTGAGAAGAATCTATATGACATGCTTTGTATGAGAATTTATTTGCCATCTTTCCTATAGAGTTGTACGAGTGGTTGGTTGCTTACACATATAAGAGGAATTGGAGGTTTCACACGCTTGTTTGGACACAAGAAGAATTCCAGGCCTTGTATGATGCAGATCTGATTTGGACGCGCTCTGTGGATGTTTGGTTCCCCATGGTGTTTTGAACAACTATATTCTTGAGTACACAGTTTCCACTTACTCTTTCCCAGAAGTTGTTGAGTTCCAATTTTTTACGTGATCCCAAAGGATCTTACTTGTGCGGTATTCCTTTGGCAATCAAGATATTGATCGTGACTCTAAATTTGGAAGAAAAACCTATGGCTAGCTAAACCCCACCACACGTGGGGGAAGGAACAGGTTTGGTAAATATGGTGGACCTAGTAGCAAAGAGATAGAGAGAAGAAAGGTGGCTTAAGTTTAATGAAGTGCGCGAGAGGGATTTGATGAAGCAATGAGATCGTGGAAAGAATGGTGTTGCGGAGGGAGATGGCTCATGAAGGATTTGGAGCTCACGCAGAGGACATGGAGCTAGAGCATCTAGAACTCCCCCATTTGGGAAAGCATGGCAGAGAACCCTCCTCAGCTTTGGATGAGGGTGCATTGGATGAAAGATTGTGGACCGCAGGCGTGCATCTGAACCTACCTAGCAACCTAGCCTTTGCACTTGGTTTTAAAAATTCTACGACAATTAACAGTAAGCAAGCTAGTGTGAGCAGTAGAGTTTGCAATAGATAGATTCAATTTGTAGTCAATTTCAAGAGTTAATCAGGGAGGTTATTCATCTATGGTGGCAATCATCATCTATGTTATTTGGAGGTCCAGCTGGAGGTATCTTTTCTACCATGTCATCAACATAGAACATGGGCATACAGAATGTTGGTATAACATCTAGAAGTAGCACAACTTCACAACATTGTGGGAGTCCAGTTTAGCATGACCATTGGAACACAAGGCAGTGCATCCTTTTGTTTGTTTCCTACTTTAGGAGGAGGATCAGAAGGGTTAGGTGGCTCAAGTGCTGGTGGATCTGGTGGCTCTGGAGGTGGAGGAAACATAGGAGTAAATATAGGTACTGGTGGGCACGGTCCACACCAGCCCAAAAAATTTATATGGAGATCTCCCTTCATCTTCCAGAATATAGAGGCATTGAAGATGTAGCCAAGCACATGCATATGTGTGAGATACTATGGCACATGAAGGGGATCACTGCTCCAGAGCACAAGGTGAGTTAGTTTGCAACTACATTACAGGGGTGCATGTATAGTCGGTACAGAAATTTGATCCTAACCATAATTGTGTAGACTATACCACGTTGCGGGATGCTTTCTTGAAAGAATTTTATATCACTGAGTTTGAGCAAAAGAGCATCAATGCATTGAAAGATATTAAGCAAGGCACTACTGAGAGTGTTCAGGAGTATGATGCTCAGTTCAAGACCCTTTTTTTCTAAGTTATCTTATGACATACATGCAAGCCAACATGCTCAATGGTTTTTTGGAGGACTGATCATGCCTTTTAGGAGGGCACTTTCACATAAGACTTATACAGATCCACGTGAGGCACTTGAAGTAGTTCTACTTGTTGAAGCTATAGGGAGTGTAGACACAGGAGTGAGCCCTTTTTTGGAAGCTCAGATTGCAGAAATGGCTAAATAGTTAGAGAAATTATCAGCTAATTCGGCGCATGAGACACGCAGTGGGATTTGGTGCACAAATTGTGAAGTAGAGGGGCATACTAAGGATAGTTGTCCTCATAAATCAGTGTGCTCCTTGTTGTTGGACTGTGAGATCTATCACTTGGACCACAGTTCAAGTCAGTGCCCATTGTTGCAACGTGCGATAAGAAAGAACATGTCATGTTACTGCAAGATTTGTAGGTCTTCCACTCATGATACTGAAGATTGTAGGTTGATTTATCAGATTCATGATGTTATTGATATTGGCGTATGACAGACTGGTGTTGTAAATAATTCTAAGGATAAACGTGAGCATCATAAACATGATCATAATGAAGGGTGCTCTAATAGAGGCCATGGTAGAGGTTGCAGTTACTGAGGAGGATTCAGAGGCCGAGGGTCGTGGCGGTGGAAGAAGTGATTTCCCTCGTGGAACTTGTTATACATGTGGATCCCCTGATCATTACAGGCACGAGTGTCCTCAAAACATTGTTTGTTCTTTTTGTGGAAAGAATCATAACTATGAAGAATTCTCAGGACTTATATGAACATTTGAGTAAGAAATAAAAACAAGAGAACAAGGGAATGGGAAAGGTTAGAGTGCAGCATGCCATGGAAGATCAATGGATGTTGAAGTTAGCACTAGATCCTGAGTTGGTACCTGTGAATATTACTACATGCGATGAGGTTGTGCATGCTAGGGAAGTTCCAAAATAGAAGCATGTCATTACTAAGGAGGAGGTTCTACATGAAAAGTATCTAGACCCTATGCATCAGAAGGAGGTTTATCAAGAAACCATGGAGGTAATTCAGAATTTACAGGGTGAGATACGGTGTTTGAAAGAGAAGTCATGGAAGTTAGAATAGAATAAGGCAGTTAAGCTCCATCAAACAGATGTTGATGATCTAAAGGAGGTTTGCAAGATGTTACACCAAGAAAACATTATTCCTTTATTGGGGAATTGGTTAAAGGGAAATAATCTACATGCTGGGATTGAGCATGAAAGGCATATTTTACATGCTAACCTTCCCCCTCATAGCCTGGATTATGACAAGGAGATCACTCTAAATGTTGTTGTGGATGGTTGACTTTTGAGTAATATTCTAATTGATATAGGCACGGAAGTAAATGTATTCACTTTGGATGTGTGGGTTCAAATGGGTAGACTACCATTGCAACATCTTCAAATGTTTTGTTTATGGAAAACATGACTAAAGCCACACCTATTGGAGTTTTAAAGGATGCATCAATTACTATACAGGGAGCCAAGTTTACTGGGGACTTTGAGGTCTTAGCACTTGTAGAAGCCAATAATTTTCCATCTTTACTTGGGCACCCTTAGTGTTATGCAAACAATGTTGATCTGCTTCAAAAAAGGGTATATGATTTTTGAGAACAAAGAGAAGCATGTCATTATCCCTTTGATAGACAAGAAATCTACACCTTATGTAGAGCCCTTAAGTGAAGAAGATTTGAATAGAATTTATGTGCACACCATTCGAGATCCAGAAGTTCTTGAGCCATCAAAGGAAGGAGTTCTCCAATGGGATGATGCACAGTCCATGAGTGATACTACAAGTGTTGCATGTGACAACTGGGCACATGGCACTTATGAAATGGTTGGGCATGAAGTACGAAGTGCAGCTACACGTGTAAGTAAGCCACGCAGTATCAGGTGTTTGGGCAGTAGCCAGGTACCAAGGTACACTGGTGAAGAGAATCCAAAAGTATTCCTACTTGCTATGGAAGTTTAGTGGGAATGTCAGTTGGAAAGAAGGAATATTATAGTTTATACTTTATGCAGGATGGAAACATGCTGGTGGATGGTTCACAGGGATAATATTTTGGAGTGGAGAGAAGTGAGGATTTCTTTATCTGCTAGATTTTTAAGGAGCAATGTGCCTACTCAGATCTGTGCATTTCATGGTAATGATCCTGTTCAGCACCACATTCAGCAGTGTGAGAGACTCTGGATAGAGGGTAGGAAGCTTTACCACCTTCACTGTGGGTGCACAAGCTTTATTTCACCTTGTGAGGTTACACGCGCGTATGGTATATCTATGCAGAGTTGAATAGAGAGACTGGAAATTGGAAAGAACTTACTGTAGGTATGATTCAGACCTTTGACTATTTTTCCACTAAACCTCTAGTGAATGAGGTGTTACAGGTTATGAAGTGCTTAACTATGGGAGATAGTGTAAAGGTTGAGGAGATCCTTCAAGATTTGTTAGGAGAGTTAGACCTGGAGGCACATTTTGAAGAGGAAGAAATAGATGTTGAACAACTTGGGCACACTTACCTAGAAAGAGAAAAGGGTAAGATGGTCTATATAGTTGATGATGAAGAAGTGGAAAACCTGGATACGTAGCATACAGAGGGTACATATGTGGTCATGGACAGTGTAGATGAGAAGGAACATGCCTACCATGAACCTATGAAGACCAAGAAAGTAAACATTGGAACGAACTATGTTGAACCAAAGGAGACCATCATTGGAGATTATTGGTCTGACACTGAAGTTGCTAAGATCATTGAGCTATTGTACAACTTACAGTATTTGTTCCCTAGAGGCTATCATGAATTGAAAGGATTACATGAATCTTTGGGAAATGAGAATCAAGCTGAAGGAAGGTGCGTACCTAGTTTGGAAGAGGCCTTACAGGATGAATCTGAACTTGTGCATCAAGGTGAAAGAAGAAATTGAAAAAATGTTAATTTCTGGATCATTGTGCCCATCGAGGAGTCAGAATGGGTGAGCCCTATGGTGATCAACATCAATAAATATGGGAGAATCTGAATTTGTGTGGATTATAGGGAGTTAAATGTTGCATGTGTAATTGATCCCTTTCCCACACCATTTACTAAGAAATTCTGGAAGGTGTTGCAGGATGAAAAGTATAATCCTTCACCAATGGATTTTCTGGATATCATTAGGTAAGGATAGATAAAGTGGATCAAGAGAAGCCAAATTTCACCACTGAGTGGGGAATTTTTTCAAACACAGTCATGCCCTTTGGATTAAATAATGTTCCTACAGTATTTTGTGCATTAGTGGTACAAGCATTTCAGGATTTTATTCATAAGTTCTTATAGGTATATCTATGATTATTCTATGGAAGGATCATTCTGATAACTTAAGGCTCATGTTGTAGAGATCACTAGTTGAGCATAAAACATCAAGTATGTTTTTGCCACACCCTTTGGAATTTTTCTCGGACACATCATTTGTAAGGAGGGATTACTAGTGGATCCTGCTAAGGTTGTATGTGATTTTAGGCTCAGAGGAACCTTTTAGCTAAAGTGAGGTGCATGGATTCTTGGGGCACACAAGATATTACAAGAAGCTTATCAAATATTATGCCAAGGATCACCACGCCCCTGGAGGAATTATTGAGATGAAAAGGTAAGTTTTATTGGGGTGAAGCATGGTAGCTTGCATTTGAGACTCTGAAAGAAAGGCTTTTACTACAGCACCTATTTTTCACTTTCCTTCATGGTCCAAACCTTTTCATGTTCATGTAGACGCATCTTGGAGAAGGGATTTTTTATCATCCTATTTACTTTGTGAGTAAAAATTTGACTCTAGTAGAAGAGAATTACACAACTACAGAGTGTGAGGCATTTTCTATGATCTACGCGCTCCATAAGTTTTGACGATATTTTCTTACTACCCCATTCCTCTTTTATATAGAATACTTGGTACTAAAGTATTTGGTGAACAAGCTTATTTTACAAGGTCACATATCTCGTTGGGTACTGTTATTCCAGGAGTTTAACTTTACTTTGGTGGTTAAGCCAGGCAAGTTTAATTCTTGTCTAGACCATTTATCTAGGATTCAATCTGGAGAGGACACGCAGAGCATTGAGGATACAATGTCAAATGCACAGTTATTCAAGTTAAACCACGTGCCCTCAGATTGCAAGGATATTGTTATCTTTTTGCGAATAGGTGTGGCACCTGAAGGTATGAAGGCATTTTAGAAGAAACAGCTTGTTATCTGTGTCACACCCTACATGTTGATCAATGGAGACTTATACAGATTAGGTCGGGATGAAGTTTTGTGTCGGTGTGTACTTGAGCATGAGCGTGAAGCAATTATGGATGAGGCTCATGGTGAAATTATAGGTGGACACTTTTAGAACTATAATATTAAGTGCATCATAATATATAGTTTATAGTCTAAATAATACAAAATAAAACTATATTCATATTATTTAAATATAAACTTTATATTAGGTTTGTTGGTTTAATTTATTTAACTCAACTATTTATTAAATCGGGGAAGTGTGCCCCGTCACTTAATATGGTTATAAATCTTTGGGTTATTTAAATATGTCTATTGTAGGTCATATTTGATATAGATCACATGAATCAATAGGATTTCAGGTAAAAAACATGGAGTAGAAGTGAGGGATGAAGTTACTGGACTGGTGTTGTAAAAAAATTTCTCTATAGTAGATTATAGTTAATCTATAACTATATCCTATATAATTTGAAAACTATATTATTTTTTAAAATAAAAATATATAGAATAAGATCTATATAATAACTTATATAAGCATCATATTAAAATTGATATAGTTTGAAAGAAAAAAACTATATATTATAAATCCTCCTTTTTATGTATTTTAATACCTAAAACTATATAATGCGGCCCTTTTTTAAATTTGAATAAGGAATATATTTTATCCTTGTGTGTGTGTGGGCGGGGGGAGGAGGGGGGCGGACGTGCGGGGTCATGCCCTGATTCCCTTATAATATTTTATCTTTTTAGTCTTTAAAAAAACTATATCCTCTCATAATTAACTCATTTTGGATTTAACCTTTTATATACCTTTTACCTAACATTCATGCCACTTCACATATATTTTTTCCCATATAAAACATTTAACGTATTAACTTATTTGGTTTATTGGAATTTGATAAATGTGGGAGGGGATCCATGTTGTAGAATGTGTACTAACCTTCGTTGTGAAGAATACAGGGAACACATTTTTTTTATGTGTGGCTACAAAGTGGAGGTTATAAACTTCAATCCAAGAAGTTTTTATTATATATTATATTAAGTACATTATACTTGAATAAAATAATTTGTGAAGCCTCTTTTCCCAACATTTTGCAAGGCAAGATGAGAACGTCTGTGACATTGTCTCCTTTCAAGGAATAAATAGCAGAGATTTAGAGCCACGTGGGTGGCCAAATGGAATTCACTGGTTGTAATTTTATGTGAATGTGGGCGGTGGTATATGCATTGAGGGCCATGTTGGGCATGTGGTGATGGTGAATTTCATGGCCACATCAAGCTAGTGGTAAAGCCCGAGTGGTAAGGGTTGGCGATGAAGAGTAATATAGATCCACCGTGGCCGAGCTATAATACATAGGCCACGTTTATGTGACATGATTAATAATTTAAAAATAATATTGGTCTAAGATTTCTAAGTGATGTAAAAGTTTGTTTAAACATACTTTTCATGATTAAATGGAGTGAATATTTTTTTATATAAAAAACACGTAATTCTAAATTTTAAATATTGTGAAGTTGATTGTTATGGTTATTCAGGGTATAATAATATGGTTAAAAGGGCGAAGAGCTCCCAAAATTTTGTTTTATAAACATTTTTTTAGAAATTGTGTTTAAATAATTTGTTTATTTATTTTTTTGAAAAATATAGATAAATTATAAAACATTTTTTTGAAAAATAGTATCATTTTTTTTTTAAATGGTATGATACGATTTTTCGTCGTCATTTTATTTGAAAAACTAAAAACAAATCACTCACGTTTCAATTCAAATTTTTGATATAGTTCTAATTTTTTCATGTATAGATTCTTTTATATACATGATCTTCTTTTGTGACGTAAAAGTAATCGAGATCGATTACGAGGATTAAAATACGACAGGGGGAATTTCTATAAAACTCTTCTTTTAATCCTTGTTTATTAATTGTTTTATCTATATTTTACACACAAATGGGGTCTAATCAATTTTCAATTGATAAATCTCAGATGTTGAATGGAAACAACTACAACATTTGGAAGATTCGATTGAAAGCAGAATTCATGGCTCGCAAATTGTGGGCAGTTGTAAATGGAACAGAGAGAGCTCCTACTGGAAGACATGCAACTATTGATAACATCGCCACATATCAACAAAAAGTACAAGAGGTGATGTCCATTATCTTGCGAAGCGTACAGGATGATTTTCTACTTCATATCAGAAATCTAGAGAGTCCTAGTGAAGCTTGGACACAATTGGAGTTGATGCACGAAGGTACACGTTTATCAAAAATTATTAAATTGGTTTTAGAGCTTATGACAACTCCCATGAAGGGAGATGAAAAAGTGATTAATTATTTAGCAAAAATAAAAAAATATTAAGTCACAATTAGATGGATCTGGCAGTAATTTGATTCATGATAAATTTCTCTATTTTATTATCCAATTAAATATTCATGAAAAATTTACAAATTTCATTTCAATTTTGAATTCAAAGTATCAATCCGAACAAGACATTCCAAATTTTCAAACCCTTAGTAATCTCCTTGTTCAGGAAGAGCAGGTTATGACTAATTTTGATTCAAAAGAAAATTCCACACCGACACTTCTTGCTTGGAAAGAAAAAGGTAAACCTTCTAGGATTAACAAGAATCAAAAATTCAACTTTTAAAACTCCTAATAAAAACAAGAAACCAGGAAACTTAAAAGTTAGTTTTGATGGTAAATTTCATAATTGTGGGAAATTTGGACATAAGAAAGAGGATTGTAAATTTAAAAATAAGTCAAATTTCAAAAATCAGAAATGGAATAAATCATATCAAAATCAAGATAATGATGATGATATAAATCATAGTGCTAATATAATAGCTTTATAAATTACTTCTAAATGAAAAGTATACCTTCTATTTGAAATATATTGTTGAAAAAAGAGATGGTTTTTTTTTTCTTCTTTATTTAACTCAGATGGGTTTGTGAAAAATAAATTAGAAGTAACTACAACTGAAAAACATACACAAAATGACTTATATATGCTTTAAAAAATTTTCTTCGTTTTTTGATAGTTTATTCAAAAATGGAATTTTGTTCATTTTGTGGCATAAGAAACTGATCATATGACTGCGCAAAATTGTCAAAAAACAATTAAATAATTAAAAATTAGAAAATTTTGAAAAGTATTACTTTGCGTGGTTCATTGGACTCCTTGCGATCGTCTTATTTTTGTGATCGTTTCGGTCTTCGTTTCGTGATTTTCGGGCAAGAACTCTTCCCGCCAGGCTATAAAACGCATTAAAATACATTAAAATAATTAATTAATATTTAATTAATTAATTGCTCCTTGTTTGATTAAATTAATTTTTAAAAAATCACTTAAGGAGTATTTAATTAAATAAATATAAATTAAGGTTCATCCGACAAGTTTTAGTGCCGGGGAAGTAAGCTTTTGTTTCCAACTGCCGGGTTGGCATCCCGAACCCGGATTTCCACTTTCCTGGCAATTTCCTTCAAATTTCCCGCACGTGGGTTTTCCTCTGCCAATTGCCAAATCATGGATTGGCAAACGGGCATAAAATTCCCCAATTTCCCACATGGGGAAATTGGACGGGGATTGCCAACCCATTTTGCCATTCCCGTTGGCAATTGCCCGTTACTTTTCCCATTTCCCCCTGGCACTTAAGCCACTACCCGGGATGAGAGGAAGTTGAATTAATCCTCGTAACTTCCTCCATCAAACCCGGTGGAAAAAGTCAGAAGCTTCTTTTTCTTCAGGAAGACATAATACTTTGTTAACATTATGCAAGAGAGATACATGCGCATTGGTTGAAGGAAAAGACAGGAGAGGTAGAACTGTCCAACAGGAACTCCACGCACTGCCAAACCAAATACAAAACCTGCGCATGTTTTCAAATAAAAGACAAGAGAATTCTTTTCCACGCGCTGAGGGAAAGAAAGAAAGGAACATTTTTCAAAAGAATAAAGATTAAAAGAAAAGAGGACAGCAATCCCCCATGCAGGAAGAAGGGAGAAACACACATGGAGGAGAACAATCATATCAAAAGCCACGAAGCCTGCAGGGAAACTAACAACAAAGATAGAAATCTCTCACGCATGCATAAGAGGTTTACCAAGCTCCAAACTTTCCCACGCAGGAGGTGTAAGGGAAAAGCCAGCAAATTGACAGAGGAAGATTTCCACGCATCTGAAGGAGAAGAACACCAGAAGCTTTCCATGCATGCAAAGGATGAGAATGCAGAAAGCAATTTTAAATCCCAGGCCAGAGCACTTTCCAAATAATGAGGAGCAGCCTCCAGCAATGCCTGAATGTTTCACACCAAATTTTATCGACCAGCTTCATAGGAGTTTCAATGGTCCACAGCAGCTGGTACAAATGGAGTTGGGTCTGCTAAACAGCAGGAACCCTGGCCCTTCACTTTGGTGCAAGGTCCACCAGGGACAGGAAGGACACACACAGTCTGGGGAATGTTGAATGTTATTCATCTTGTTCAATATCAGCACTATTATGGTGCACTGCTTAAGAAACTTGCTCCTGAAAGCTACAGGAAATCCTACAATAATGCAAACAGTGCGGACCCATACTCTGGGATCATCATCGATTGATGTTATTCAGAGTATGGATCAACACTGTTCCGCATTGCCTGTAGCTTTTAAACTTAAATAAATAAACCAGAATGCGACCCGCGAACCATCCAAGTATGTTTGAAACAGATGAATTGATTTTGCGAGCTTGTTCTGGATCGTGCATTCATTGATGGCCTTCAGAAATGAATCTGTCACCCTGATATTGCATATGGATGGGTCTGGGCCCTGATAAAGCTTACATGCTTAATTGCAAAGGCTGCATCAAATGAAGCGTACGAACTAGCAAACATAATGCAGCTGTAGGCTTAGGTCCGTGAGTCCGAAGTAGTTGGCTATATGCGGTAGCCTTCACAGGGAAGAAGTCAGTTTCAACAAATTAAAGCTGTCAGAGTCTTCCTTTAGAATCTGTTAACTCCATCCCTGCGGAGAAACAAATGATTAACTGCCGTGTACGATGGATTGGAGTCACGCTATTCAAGGCTTCATAAAATCTTCCCTGAATCAGGAATATGAAGGTTATTACCAAGCAGAATGAAACGATTCATATTGTGGCATTTTATTTTTACTCATATTTTCCCTGGAAATGAATTGAATGTGAAGGCCAACTCTGAAAATACCTGGTTGGCCGTTTCGTGTAACTACATCCTTTGTTACTTGTAAATGGTCCTCTTTGAGAAACTCTAAGGGCAATAGGCAATATTTATACCCTTCCATTATGTACATCCAATCAGACAATAAAAAAAGTATTCTTTTACCAAGTTCAGAGAAACTTGTTGATTGGAGCCGGGATTGCAGAATCCACTGCCAAAATACCGAGGTTGTCGAGCCGAATCAGTCTTAAGGGTGTCTATCGACATGCTGAGGGCTTGAACCTGGGTCATCATCATGGCAGCATTAGGTCTTTATTGGTAATGGCATTTTCTCATCGTTTGTGGAGGGACAATTGTGCTTATTATGGCAAAGCCAAAACATTCTTACTACAAGTGTTATATAATAAGGAAGAACTAGTGAGCATTGTGGTAAAACCATTCTTTTCAAAAATGTTGGGTTAAGCTCGGTATTGGTGAGTTGAGCTAGAGAAGAACTCAGGGAGTTCGGTTCTGGAAAGAAGGTAAGACGACACGAAGGGCATGGATTACCATGGGAGTTCGAATTCAAGTTGAAAATGCATGAGCTCACAATCAAGCTAGGAGCGATCTGATTGAGGGCTCATTCGTGAGTTGAGTCGCTAAACACCTAAGTGAATAAGGAGCACATCTCGAGAATTTCTCATTCCAGTCATCATTCATCTTTGCATGATTGCCCTAATTCTTCAGGCCTAATCAACAACTCAACACTATAATTCAAGCATTGGTTCATGCGCAAGACCTGTAATCTATATCACACAATTTCTAGAGGATGGAACTCGTTGATGAAGGCACACTCAAAATTACCAGCTCAACTTGTGGAAGAATCGGTAGCTTCGTGGCATACATACAACATTTGATCAACTTGAAGAATCACCTCAAATGGAGTCCAACTTCTAGTCAACGGTGGCTATTCTTACAACAGGAGGATCGCAATTTCAGCAGCACTCAAAAGAAAATAACATTCATTGGCCATGATGATCAAGGGGTTCCCATACGAACACAAATTTTGTGCAAGGTTTGAGGGTCGTTGATGAGGTTCGGCATGAATCTATGATTGGGTGAAGAATTGAAAACCCATCTGGATTCAATTTTCTATTTTGGAGAGGCTCTTGATGTCGAATTGGTCACTCTTGACAAACATCACTCCAAAAAATTCCAAATACTACGCCAAGATCGTGTGTCAACTTGAATTCATAAATACTTCGATGTTTTCAACATCACAGGGTCACAATGGGGCAAAGGAGATGGATTTCCAAGACTCTGCCAAGTTCACGAGATTCTGCTGGAGGAGATCAGACACTTTGGGATGGTAACAATTACCCAGGACATAACTCCAGGCAGTGAATTACAATTTTGGCTCTTGGAGATCTTCTCAATGGCGAAAGACCAGAAGCTGGATTCTGATAAACCAAGGTGGCGTAACGACTACGGTCTCGTGACAAATGAATAATTCACCATGGAAAGGTACTCGGAGCATGTGGAGAATTGTGAATTGCATGAATACGAATGAAGACAAATTTCTCACACCAGGATATTGCTCAGATAGAGGGGTGGATGAATTGCTCAAGTTTCAAGCTCAGCACTCTTGTCATTTGGAGGATTGCAGAGCACAGTCAATGAGTTCATTCCCGTACGATCGGGATAGGCGGACTCTTGGCCCAATGGATAAGGCACTGATCCTAGGTGTCTTGATCTAGGTGGCACATTGCTGACTAGGATGTCTACGTGTGCATACAAGTCATTTAAGTGGGGTCCACATGTACCCATTTCTTTTATTTATGTATTTTTCCTTAAATGACCTTTTAACTTAAGTGGTTTCTATTTTTAGTCACTTTTTAAAAGTTGGTTGAAAAAGTCAAAGTCACTTAAGTGCCCTATTTAATGTGCATTTAAAACCCTAACTACTTTGTAACCAACTTTTGGGTTATAAAAGGAAGTGAGGGGCTCATTTGTAAGGGTGACTTTGAGAGAGGAGAAGAAGATACTTTTGTGCAAGCTTTGTTTCCAGAAGAAACTTTGTGTTCTTTGTGAAAAACATTTTGGAGTTAATAGAATAAGAACTTTGTGTCTCATTCATTGTCTCTTGTAACATTTGGTGTTCTTATGTTCATTAGATGTTAGGTGTTTGAATCTTGCATGCAAATATTATCTTTGATCTTATTGTCAACATTAGTAATCAGTTGTTCTAGTTCACAGTGATCAAGCTCTGACTATCTACTTGCTCATGTGTGTTCCCTTTTGCATGTTCTTGTTTGGCTAACTCAAACTCCGTTTTATTTGTGTTGGTTATTCATCTTTTCTCTTCATGCAATATTAGGCTCTGTTTTTACCTAACTCTTGCATGTTCTTTCAGTCCATTCCATTCCACTCCTTTCTTTCATTTCATTCTATCTCCTTCATTCACTTTTCTTCCATTGATGTTCCAAAACACCCCCCACATACAATTTTGAATGTACAGATGTAAATACAGTTTTGGTTTTCAATAAAGGCAGCCTCACCTTCATTAAGGAGGGAGTTCGTTCCCTTACTGTAGCATGTCATTTGCATGTGTGCAAATCCATATGCTAACAAACTAAAAATATTATTATATACATATCAAACGACACTTGGGTATGTGCTTTTTTTTTTGTATTAGAGATGTCCAATATTAATTGCATCTAATATATATTTTACAACGATTTAGTATGTTGAATTTTTTCAACATATTTGTAATATAGCATGGTTAGTTGTTAAGCATATTTTTATGTAAGTTGTTATACAACTAGTGTTTAACTTTTATAGATGATTAAAAGTGAAATCAATATTGATTTATATTATGATTATTATGATGTCTATATGGATATTATGAACTCTAACCGTGTTGATGTTTTGCTGGATATAAAATATACATCTAGATTTTTGTTCACGTTTTTTGGTGTACAGGTGTCATTACTTAGAAGAGCAAATAAAAGGAAACCAACAGTCTGAAATTTTCTACTTAGTGTAGAGTATAAGAAGTGCAATGGAAGTAGTGAAAAAATCCATGTGGATAAAGTGGTTGTTGGAAGAGATACACATGGAAGCAAAAGGAAGTAATCCTCTTTAATGTAGATCTAAAATTTTCTTTTACTCTTGACTAAAGAATCTAGTTCAGCATCAAAGAACAAATCATATTGAAGGTTCATATGCATGTATTATCCAAGAGAAGGTTCTCTATGCTAATGATAGAGATCTTTAGTACTGCTCGAAGTAAAGATCAAGATTGCAGTATATGTTTACGAGGTCATTGTGTGTTGTAAAATACTACAAGTTTTATGCAATGTTTGGCCTTTCAGAGTTTACAATTAAGGGGGAGTTTGCATGGGAATGTCACCTCCTAATGGTCAGTTGGTTGGTGATCTTCTTCTCATCTATATTTCTGCTCTGGTTGTAAAAGCATTGTAAAATAGATCTTGTATGATCTAAAGTAAATCGATAGAGTTTGCATGTAAACTGATAGATTTTACATGGTGTGTACAGTCCAGTGTGTTTCATTTATTTGTAAAGTAGATCCTTGTGTTATAAAAGGCTCCTAGAGATGCATTTTTTAATAATATTTCTATGAGAAATTATGGTGAGATTTAGTGTCACAAATCATGCTTAACCTAAATCATAACTGTCTGATTTATGGATTTCCAAATCCTTTTGTACCAAAAGGTAAGTTGAGCATGATGAAGGTGTTATAAATCCTTTCAAAAGTACATATGTTAGGCTAAACCTTCACTAATGTCTTATGGATTTGTAAATCATGTTGTACAAATAGGTAATGTAGGCATATGGTTCCCCACTTAATATTAAGGGGGAGTGTTAGAACTATAATATCAAGTACTTCATAATGTTTAGTTTATAGTTAAATAATATAGAATAGTTTATATTCTTATTATTTAAATATAAAATTTAGATTAGGTTTGTTAGTTATTAATTAACTAACTAATTATTAAATTGGGGTGTGTCCCGTCACTTAATATGGACATAACCCTTTGGGCTATTTAAATATGACTGTAGGTCATATTCATTAGATCACGTGAATCATTTGGATTATGGGTAAATACATGGAGTAGAAGTGAAGGAGTTACTAGACTGGGTTGTAAAATGTTTCTCTATAGTGGATTATTCTTCCGTGGTTGTTTACCCATTTACGGGTTTTCCACCTTACATACGGTGTCACTGTGGAATTTGTTTTATGTTGTTATTTGCTTTTATTATGGTGTGCACATGTATATTTCCACTTATTAATGTATGTTAAACTAACATTTAATTTAGTTGGTAAATATACAAATTAGGTCAGGATGAAGTTTTACATCAGTGCGTACTTGAACATGAGTATGAAATAATTATGGATGAGGCTCATGGTGGCATTGCAGGTGGACACTATTTTGGGAGACGCCACTGTGTAGAAGATTCTATTAGCTAGTCTATGGTTTTCCACGTTACATACGGTGTCACTGTGTAATTTTTTTTATGTTGTTATTTGCTTTTATTATGGTGTGCACATGTATATTTCCACTTATTAATGTATGTTAAACTAACATTTAATTTAGTTGGTAAATATACAAATTAGGTCAGGATGAAGTTTTACATCGGTGTGTACTTGAGCATGAGCATGAAATAATTATGGATGAGGCTCATGGTGGCATTGCAGGTGGACACTATTTTGGGAGACGCCACTGTGTAGAAGATTCTATTAGCTAGTCTATGGTGGGAAACATTGTACAAGGATTACAAAGAATATTGTAAGGCATGTGACCATTGTCAGCACCTTGGAAATCTTGGGTATAGAGATGATATTCCGTTGAGGCCTATTACTATCACATAACCTTTTGAGAAGGGGGAAATCGACTTTGTGGGTCCTATCTCCTCAGCCACGTGTAGGACTGGATTGGTTTATATTATCACTTGTACAAATTATCTTACAAGACGGACTGAAATGGTGCCTACAAAGGATTGCACAGTAGCTACGGCAGTAAGGTTTCTATGGTAAAATATTATCAGCATGTATGGATGCCCTCTAAGTTTAACAAGTGATAGGGGTACTCATTTTCTTAATGAGACCATTAGGATAATATTAGATGACTTTATTGTGGCACACCATAAAACAAACACCCTATCATCCTCAGGAAAATGGAATTACTGAGGCTTTCAACAAGATATTGAGCCATACCTTTACTAAGATTTTTTATTTTAGAAGAAAATATTGCGATGATAAAGTATATGTTGTACTTTGGGCATACAGGAAAACCTACAAAAGGTTGAATAAAGCCAGACCCTTTCAGTTGGTGTTTGGCGCAAAGGCTATTCTACCAGTGGAATTCATGTTACCATCCTTGTGTATTGGACGCGTAGGTGGTTTATCAGATGAATTGTAACTTGAGGAACGTATTGACAAACTAATGCAGCTAGATGAAAGGCGTGTTATAGTATAATGGAGTTAGAAGCAAGAAAACACCAGGCATAAGGCATGACATGATAGGCACATCAAGGACAAGAAGCTTGAGGTTGGATAGATGGTACTTCTGTATGATTCAAAGTTCTTGCACCACCCTAGAAAGCTTAAGGTGCATTGGTCGGGACCGTATGTTATAACTTATATACTTGATTCAGGTGCTTACTAGTTAGAGGCGATGGATGGAACATGGTTTCCCAGTTACTTCAACGGGAGTAGGCTGAAGTGTTGCTATAAATAACTCTTCTTGGTGTTTGTAATAAGGCAATGTGCCACTTAGATTATATTTCCTTTTTTTATTCCCTTTATATGTGTTTCCTTCTTAGTTGTTATGCTTTGTCAATTTAGTTTTGTGCTTTCTTGTAATAAGTGCACTTACATGCCAAAAGTTGATTACTATGTAAGTGTTTTCATGCGCAAAGGATCATGCATACCTTTAGTGTGGGGGTGAAATATATACAAGGTTCATTTCCAAGTTTGAGTATTGTTTGAATATTATCTGAAGACGGGTAGGCATAGATAGAGAAAATTGGAAAGGTGTAGATAGAGAGAAAATTGAAATTTTTCTCATAATTGAAGACCACATATGGATAAATGGATGCACAGTGTAATGCAAGGTAGGCTGTAGCATTGGAAACTACTTGGTGGAAGGCACAGTGATGAATTACTTCAGTGCATTAGAGCACGCAAGAGGAGGTATGTGGACAAGAAGTAGAACGCGCACCAGAAGGTTATGATTGTGGCGCGAAAACAATCAATGTGAAAGAATTGAAGAAATGCCAAATCAATGTTGAGTACGGTGGTAGGTGGGGAGAAATAAATGTGGGAAAATTTTGAGAAACTATATAAGGACATGTTGCAAAATCATTTTTACCTTTTCATACAAGAGCTTTCGAGTGAGTTGAAGTCGAGCGAGCTAGCAAGAAGGTTGTGAAATTTGGAGAGCTATGAACTAGTTGTATTTTGTCATATTTGTGCACGAGATAGACTTGCGCTCCATTTGTCAAAGTGTTTGAGCGAAGCAAAGGCATGCAGTGAATAATATTGATAGATAGGGTTTGGATTCGAGCTAGGGCACGTGGTTTCGAGCTAGGGCGTATGGAGTTGAATTATAGAGCTCAAGGCAGGTAAAAGAACACACTTTTATAGTTATTATGGCACCAAAGAGAGCACTTGGAGTGGCCGCAAGGTGGAAGAATCAAAAGAAAGTCGAGATCAAAATAGAGGATTCCTATAAAATTCATTTCTCAGAAATGCAATACCTAGAAGGGGTTTACATGGATCACCATTGCGACTCACATGTTCGGCAGTGCAAGGTGGGTGATTACAATCACATAATGAAAAATAACAAGGATGAAATGGATAAAATGTTGATAAAGAAGACAAACAAAAGAACAATGGATGATATGGTCATGTATGATGATGAGGGAAAGAAGTTATTGGCAAAGGTAGGAGCTTTACAGTTGTACGAACTCCTTTATTTTGGAAAACCAAAGAAATTGTACCAGTGGTTGATGAGCAGATTCCATGAGGAATTTTTCTATTTTTTTTTTGGGTGACGTATGAGGCTCACCGTGCCCTTGATTGGGAGTTTGACAAGACTTAGAAGTACAGGCACTGATATAAGTAGTGACTTGGCAGACAAGGAAGGTATAATGGTGAAAAGGAAAGCGCAGGAACAACACGGCCCCTTTGGAGATCACCTAGGACTTCGCCTCAAAAATAAGAACCAAAAAAGAAGAAAAGGCACAAGTATAAAATTAAGGAGGATGAGGAGGATGAAGAGGATGAATCGGGGGGGAAAGTGCTCCAAGTACTCCAACACAGTCTGAGAACACAAAGAAGCCTTGGGGAGAAGAAATGAAGAAAGATGAAGAGGAGCTGAAGGAAACTCGTACAGAAGAAATAGATAAGGGCTAGCCTTTAGGCGTGCTCCATACTACACAAGAAGGTGAAGGGCTGATACTAGATTCAGGTGCCCAGATTCCAAAGGGAAAGCAAACAAGGAAGGAGAAGGAGGGATGAATACTATGATACCCCCTGTAGTTGGGTATGTAGATGAAAAAGGCAAAATCATATGTTGATGGTTGTCATATAGATGAACCTAATTTTGACGTGTGTGAAGAATCGTGTGTTTCGCGAAGAATAAAGAAACACCCCACGTCAGACATATGAATTTCAAGCCCATTGTCATGTTGAACGAGTATGTAAGCAATGCTTTGGTGAGGGTATCTACAGAGGTTGTGCGCAGAAACATAGATAATTAGTAACCATTAGGGAATTGGATTGATGGATGATAACAAGGAAAAATATATAGAGATAAAGTGTCTGAGAGCAGAGAAAGAAAGGGCTGAGTCAAAGACGAAAGCTTTGGTTAGTATGGTGGAGGAAATTGGAGATGACATTTTAAAGGTAAGGTCGCACCTATAATTACAAGTTCTAGAAAATTTTCCTTTTGTGATGCATTATATATGCATAGTGGTAAAGTTGGTAATAGATGAAGGCCCAATGTGTATGCCAAAGACTAAGGATGCAGCTGATGTGAAATTGATAGCTTATATAATATAAATAAGCAATAATTACATTATATAATTGTACAAATCAATAAGAGACAATGTTGTGGAATGAAGATAATAACATAAACACAAAATTAGAGCACAAATATATAATAAACACACTATATTATTGGTTGAATAATTTTGGATCTAATTACATGGTGAGAGAGCTTACAATATATAGTCTTTCTCTTTCCTATAAACAAGGAGGTGATGCTTACCAATATCATACCACTAATCTCTCCTAAAGAATCTCTTCTATGATCACTCACCACTATTCCCTCATATATCCCACCAATATCTCCACACAATAATTTGTGTGAGTTGTTTATTCGACAAACTCACAACTAATACAATATCCTATATTGTTAATAATGAGTTGTTTTATGACTCATATTAATAATATTACAATCTTTTATTTTTGTCATACAAATATGATATTAATATAACAATATTAATATCTTACTAACACACTAACTTATTAATGTAATATATGAATATTGCATTTAACTATTACAAACAATAATGTGAGCACTAATCCAAGGAATATTCCTAACATTCACCCCCTTAGTGTGAACATGGGGTGAGTTTTTTCTAATACCTGCTCATGTTCTACAATCTGATGGTTTTCAAAGAGTACCATCAACTCCATCGGGTTTTCTATTGGAACCATTAACCACTATGTGTGTGATTTTCTAAGAGATTCACAAACTCCCAATTGGTTCTCTAGTGGACCACCAACAAATTTCATAGCAACATACATGTTTCCCCACCCCCATCCTTACATTCAAGGGAAAATACAAGAAATATCGCTCACGCATAAGCTCATTTATTACAATATCGAACAGGAATAAATCATTTGTTTTTATTACAATACACAATTATAATTAAACAACAAAAAATAAATGCCACAAATTCATTATGTTACCCCTTCACTTATAGATGGTGAGAGGTCACAGATTAACCTTCTTCCTCCATCGTGATGCTGCTAACTTAGTCGAAGTTGTCTTTGAGGCTTATTTTTACAATTCTAGTGGGTGTCGGTTTCAACCGATAATGCACCCTTACAATAATAATCAGCAGTCATTTTTTAAAGATCAGAATCCAGAAAATGATGAAGGAAGCTTCAAAAACTCTTAGATCTGCATTCTAGAGGCTACGGTTTATCCTACAATGACTCTCATAACTCGTCTTATCCTTCTCTGATACTAGATGATGTGAAATTGATATCTTATCTAATATAAATAAGCAACAATTACATTATATAATTGTACAAATCAATAAGAGACAATGTTGCAGAGTGAAGATGATAACATAAACACAAAATTAGAGCAAAAATATATAATAAACACACTATATTATTGATTGAATAATTTGGAGCTAATTACATGGTGAGAGAGCTTACAATATATAGCCTTTCCATTTCCTATAAACAAGGAGATGAGGCTTACCAATATCATCCCACTAATCTCTCCTAGAGAATCTCTCTTATGATCACTCACCACTATTCTTTCATATATCCCACCAATATCTCCACACACAATAATCTATGTGATTTGTTTATTCAACAAAATCACAACTAATACAATATCCTATATTATTAATAATGATTTGTTTTATGATTCATATTAATAATATTACAATCTTTTATTTTTCTCATACAAATATGATATTAATATAACAATGTTAATATCTTATTAACACACTAACTTATTAATGCAATATATGAATATTACATTTAACTACTACAAACAATAATGTGAGCACTAATCCAAGGAATATTCCTAACTGTAGCAGAACATGCGGAAAAGGCCAAGGCAAGTATTGCACGCAAAAGTACTGGTTATGAATCCATTCTGCAAACCTTACAGGAAGAACTGAAGAAATCAGATTTGGCCTTAAATATGTGCAGAACCCCTAATGTGATCATCAAAACAAGGACCATGACAAAAGAAAATGAAGTACTTCAGGTGTAGAATAATTAAGCTCTTAGGCACGTAAAGAGGCTAACACTAGTAGAAAAGAAGCACGACACGCTTGCAACTGCCTAAGTCCCACATAAGGAAAGAATTAAGGAAATTGGGAAACTCATCACAAAGAGAATGGATGTAATGGAGTGAATGGTCTCAAGCATGGCTAATGTTCTCAGGGTCTTACAAAATGAAAATGAGAAGTTGAATCTTGATGAAATGGAAGTCGTAGTTGTAGACATTCTAGATAAGACAAATAAAGTACTAAGTGATTGGAATGCGTTGGAGGCAGAGATTCAGGTTGAATATCCTGAGTTGATCATGCTGGTAGAAGAGCAGAGTGCCATATAGTTTCTCACTCTTTATTCTTTTCCTTTATTCTTTCGTTCATTATTCATTATTCTTTGGCCATGGAGAGATAAGTAATGACTACCAATTTCTGGGGACAACAATGAAATTAGTGTGGAGTAATGTTGAGTTGGGGAAATAAAGCTTAAGTATGAAAGTGTTGAATGATTGGGCACACAGACACATGGCACGCAGGAGCGCGTAGAGATACAATGAAATAGGGTGCACCCAGAACAGTTTGAAATCAAGATTTAGCCTTTTTACAGATCGGGGATAATTTTGGATGTGGAGTGAAGAGCACGTTTTGTCGAAGACTTGGAGAATACAAAATGGCTATTTTGGGACTAGTAGGAGATCGATCACCATGCTGAGTTTTAGAGCTAATAAAAGGATTATACTATAGTTGTAGTATTAGATGATCTATTACTAGCACTTGCATGCTTTTTTATTCTCATATAAGGGCTCATGGTTATTATTAGCATGTAGCCTATTTTTGAAGGTACATGGGCAATGAAGAGAAAGTCCCCACCCCTATAAATATGTATTGATTTGCACGGTTTGGACAGTTTAAGAATCTAATACTTTGTAGAGTTATGTTGTTGGTCTGTACGCACGGATGACTCATGGTGACATTATTATGATGTACGAAGCTTCTATGATTTGCAGTATTTAATATAATGGATCTTATTGACTGGATAATGGTGTTGGATGTAACTAAGCATGGATCTTGTATGGTAAATCCGGTTATAGGTAATAGTAATTGTTTAGTTATTCCTTCGTAAGATTAAGATCTAGATCTGGTTTATGCACTGTGGTTTAATCAATTATCTGTTATGGGTCTGAAATATACATTCATTTATGCTAACATTCTGGAAAAGCTTCTTTAAAGAGGGACCTAGAACCCTTGCGCACTTCGAGTGAGCACTCAATTCAGGTTGAGTGATGTGTTAGCGTGCCTTGGGATTTTTTGGGTATTTCTAGGCTACATCAATAAAGAAGGGTTTCATCCTCCTTAGATGCCACACTTATACATTGTTACCCAATAGTGGAATGGACTAAAAGCAATCAGCCCTAGAGACCAATTATAAAGTGTATATGTCAAAATATGATGTGTAAATGAGTACCAAGACTCTTCTTATACCCTTGGTTGGTGCCAAGAGTCATGAGAGTGTAGACCGAACTCTTAAGCTTGTTTTATCTTTTTTTTCATGTTGGAAACTTTCCAATCTTTCCGACCTCATAAGGAGCTTACTTTATCTTTTAATTTTATGTTGGGAGCATCATAACCTAGTTGACCTGCCTTAAGGAGTTAAAAACCAAAGAAAAAACATTAATAACAATAAAAGGAAATATAAACATAACTCAAGGACTTCCCTTGTGCAAATCCTTCTTGGCTATGTGAAGAGAAATGACATGAAGTCTTCAATTGGTACTAGTTTGAATAAGGGGACATTACATATTTACTATTTTCACATTTGTTCATGAGGTATACTAATTTTTATATAGGAAACGCGATCTATACATGCTAAAAGGAGCTACCATGGCTCCTTACATTATTATCTTTGGGGCATACCCTCACATTTTACAAGTGTTATTATTTTGTTATATTTCCTTTTTAACTTTCCACCATTACATCTGATTGGGCTAAATTGATTATACTTTAACTTGGCGGAAAATCTTGTTTAAAACTAGTTATGCTCTTGTTGGCCCCAAGCTTACCACCTTATGACACCATTTTTTCCTTTTTTTACTTGTGACCTTTGTCTTTGCAATCACACTGGGAACATACTCTCCTACTCCGAAGAGAAACATTTGCGCCCATTGTTTTTACAAGTTCCTTTTATTTTTATTCTGTTATAGTTAATACCTCACATAGGTCATTTACACGTTCTTGTTCACTACTTTGACACCTTGTTTCAATTTAACATGCGTTTTTAATTTTACCTCACATTGTTTTAAATACAATACTTCATGTTTAGGCAAAATGAAATCTTCACTAATTGAATTACTTGTGCAACACTTGTTATAGTTTCCTCCACTTTGACATTGACCACTCGGTGTTATCATGCGCGCGAATTGTGTTAGTAGGTATTACTCTATATAAAGAATTGTTTTTTCATTTTATTTCCTCACATTATAACATTTATGTTTGTCATACATGTTTGCTAGTTGTGTCTGTTATTACTTGTTTGTCTCCTTGCTTGTGGCTTGAGTTCCTTATTTGTCTTGTGACATTGAGGGTGTCCCATGTTTGTGTCTCTATTCCTATTTTTCACAACATTTTTTACAATCCTAAGGACCTTGATTTTCTTGTAACACCGTGGGTGTTTGACGAGCATCGTTGATACTCAAATTTTATTTTATATTATGTTTTTCCAGTCCAGGGCAATGTCCATGGCTGTTTAGAACAAAGGGAACAACCACAATTGTTATCAATAATTATTTAATAATGAGATTAACTAAATATTTTTACAATAAGTCGACTAAATTTTATTCCTATTACATTTTCACTATTTTATATTTAGAGTAATCCTAGTCTCTCTAGAAGAGGACTAGTTATTAGAAATTAATAATAACTATTTAACTAGATGATGACTATAACAACAACTAGTTGTTCTAAGAATTACAATCATGGAAGGATTGATCTATGTCATGTTTGGATTGAACTAATCATGTTAACTACAGATGAGGCCCGTAATTGACTCCTTTGAGATAGTCAATTGGTGCCAGAAGATATTGCAGATCCTGAATTGATTCCTTATAATCATGATGATCATAAGTCCATGAGTTTTTGTCTGCATCACATCTTCAAGAAACTGAAGTTAAGTTAGGATTGCATGGCCCTCATAATATGCATGAAGGTTGAGGTGGTAGTTCACATTTCTTGATCATGTCATTGTGTTGATTGATGTGCTAGCTATATCACTCATAGTTCAGCCATCTAAGCCATTTATCTCTTTTGCACAAGTCCCTCATTTCAAGTGAGTCTGAATTAGTGATCTGGATGAGTCCTTTTCTCCATGGCAAGCCCTGAGCTAATGCAAAGGCGAGTCCTAGATATCCTGCGCCAGTGCACAAATGAGTCTTGCGCTATTCTGCAGTTAACTCCTGTGATGAATCAACATATGATTTCCCAAATACATTGTTAATACTCATAAATGTTCATTCAAGCCATATTTGAAGAAGTAATAACAAGATAAAAATAACAAGAATATGCACAACATTTCCTTCCAAAACATAGTAAAGTATTAATTATAAAATGTCAATATTATACATAGTGCAAAATGATACCAAAATAACACAAGGTTTTACATGGGATAAAACATGGAAAAATAGGGGTTCATCACCCCCCCACACTTAAGATCTAGTAGGTCCTCCTGCTACCTATTCAATTTTTCAACTATCCTTGAACAATTGTACTCATTGGAAAAGGTTTGCCAAGTCTCATCTAATTCAGTGTTACAAAACCCAAAGAACTTAATGACTGAATTCCTCCAGGTTGTATAACTATCCCTCTAGCTGATCAGTTATGGAATTCCATCTTGGTACTGGGAAATGACTAATGGAGGCCTATACCTCATTCCAATCCACCACTCCTACATTTCTAGAATGATCTTATAAAGATCCTTGGTGATTTTAAATGACTAATAGGGGTTAGTGGGTGAAATCACCTCCTTCTTCTTGTAATGCTTTGCAAGTAGATCATACCTCAATTGACATGAAAAGAAATTAGCATTGAACATTGGGAGTGTTTTCTCCCTGAAATTATTCACACAAGTTCTCATAATTTCTTTGTACCGATCCACCAACTAAAGCAATATACCTGAGACCAAAATCTATTGAAAAAACAGATGGGGGTAGGAAGATCATGTCTCATTAAGATGCCTATATTAGATTATATTTGAACATATGTTCCTCTTTATTCCCTCCATTCAGAATGATGCCTTAAGTAGAGATGAATGCTCTCAGCTGACCTCTCCCACATATAAATTGATTGGAATTCAATCTGTTCAGGGAGAAGAAACTTGTGAATGTAAAATTCACAGAGTAAATTCTTGGAAACATCATTGTCTATTGTGTATGCACTAACAAATTGCTTGTCATAATCAAATTCTATATCTTACATAGAATGAACCTGAGAAATATGCCATTTTAGAAATTGCTCCTTTTAAAAATAGTGCATAAAATTAGATGGGGGTCTGCATGATAGGACCCGATCATATAACTGACAACCATCAAGCACATTCTCCTTAAGAATCATGTTCTCTTACTTTAAAGCCTTATTCTCATCATAGATTCCTCTGATCCTATAACATTCCTCCATCCATTTAACCATTCCTTTCAAGACAATAATTTGAGGGAACACAAAGTCTATCTGAGTTGTTTTATCTTTAGTGACCACAAGCTCTGTTTCCTTCCTGTTCTCTTGTAAAATTGCAAGGGATGTGTTGAGCTCATATATCTTGTTTTTAAGGGAATGAAGCTTTTGTTATTTTTCCTCCAAAAAATGTTGGAGTTGAAGAGTTGCCTCTTCTTACTGCTCTACAGTCTGATGTAATTGTTGGATTTTCTGATTTTTCTCGGCCTCCAACTGGGAGAAACTGGACTCCTTAGCTTCAAGGAGGAGCTGTAGATGTGTAATTCTCTCTTGAGCTAGTTGTAGTTCAAACTGAATTTTAGAGAGAGACAATACTTGTGGCATAATTGTGTTAGAGTCAAGGGAAGAACTAGGTTCTCCTTCTAACATAGGTGTCTTACCTTTGTCCACAATGGGGGAGTCAATAGCAGTGGTTGGGGTTTGGTCAATTTATTTCTCAGAAACATGAACTAAGGGTGATACAGATTGAGGAGGAGACATAGTGGTGTCTTAAGTAGGGTTTGCATAATTGTAGTGGCTTCCTGTTCTTCTTGAGTAGGAACATTTTTGTTGGGGGTTCATTGAGGGTTTGTGCATGTCTAGCTGGTCTAGGGCATTTTTTAGGTCACTTAGAAGTGGAAGGTTCTGGCTCTAGAACCAATTCAGACTCTAGGGCACACTTCTTCTGGAATTTCATCCACTTCTTAAGGCCATGCCTTTTCTTAACAAACTGATGTTTGCAAATCAAATGTATCAGGCCCTAGAATTTCAAGTAAGAGGCACCCCAACGGAATTTCTCAGTGGCAGAGGAGACAAAATCAAACAAGAATTGAGGAAAAATTATTTTATTTTGGGGTTTAACTTGGCCATGGTGAAGGTGAATTAGGAATTTCAAAACAAGACCCAGAACTATTTTGTACTTACCCTCATAGGTAAAATATATTATTATCCATTTAGCTATGCCATCCCAAGGCTCAAGGAGGGTACTTATTTTTATGCCTTTTCCCTTTCCCTTATTGTCCACAACCAGTTCTAATTTTTCCTTTTTTCCCACTGAAAATATTTTAATAATTTCATAATACAGTGTTCCTATTATTAACTGATTTACCCTCTTCTGGTATCCCTGAAAGATGACTAATTACAGTGGGACTGAATGGAATTTTCTTACCTTTTATAGTAGAATACCCCTCCTCCATTTTTTTACCGAATTCCTATGTAATTTTCATGTTAAAATCTTCATATCCAAGCAACAAATCAATCCATCCCACCTTTTCAAAGATTGCCACTGCCCTTGCATCATCTAATAGCTCTGCTAAATTTGTGGGTTCATGCCTAAGTCTGAACCCCATGACTGGTGTGTAGATAAGGTAATTGGAAAAATAACATAGAGCACAAGACTGGAAATACAATGTTGCAGAGATGGAAATAAGCACAGGAATGGAGTGGGTAGCAGTGCAGGAGTGTAATGATGGAATTAGGAAAAAAGACAGGGAGACAAAATGGTTACAAATAAAAAAACATGAATTGGGAAAGGTTTTAACAAATCCCAAGGTGATAATGATAGTAATTGGGTACGTGTGGTGATTAATATGGATATGGATGGCATATTTTTTGGGATATGCAAAGCATGGGAAGACATTGGGAATGAGGAAGGTAATCAATTTGCATGAGTACAATAATGAGCATTTCATGAATTAAACCTTGCAACATTTAAGAAGGGAATAATCATGCATACCTTATTAATTTCACTTGTCACATCATTGGCCATCATTTCAATGTTGCTTTGATCCTTCCTCCACATATTGTTCTTCATTTATTACCTGCATGATTCAGGGGTGGTGACCGCCATTGCTAGCTTTCAACCACCTTATTTTAGCATTTTGTCCCTTATTATTTTTTTTGCATTTTATTATTAGTTAGAAGCAGTGGCCTCCATTGTTGGTTTTCACCCAATGCCTCAGAGGATGATGGCCATCATTTCTAGTTTTCAGTCATCTCCTCTTTATTATTGCTGAAAAATAACTCAGTTCTGAGTTGAGTTGGACAAATTAATTTTTTCCAAACAATTCAGAGCTGAATCTTCTTGAAGCATCTTCTGAAATTCTTCTCTGGATGCTGGTTTATGGTACAACCTCAATCTATGTCCATTAACCAACATCACTTTCATTTCACTATTAATTGGAATTACTTGAACTATCCCATTGTTGAATACCTCTTCAATTTGATATGGGCCCATCCATCTTGTCTGTATCTTTCCCTTGAAATCCTTGTATTTTGAATCAAATAATAGAGCCCAATCTCCTTTTTGGAACTTTCTTGGCTTAATGTGTTTGTCATGCCATACCTGCCTCTGATGTTGGATGATTTCAGTCTGATGCAATGCTTGTAGTCTCATCTCATCCAACTCATTTAGTTGAAGAATCCTTTCCTTTTTTGCTTCTGATAAATCAATTCCCACTTCAGCAGTTGTTCTCAAGGTTTGAATCTCAAATTCTATGGGAAGAATGGGCTTCTTCCCATAAACCAACTCATAAGGAGTAAATCATGTGGTTGTTTTCCAAGTAGTATTGTAGGCCCATACTGCTTCAGAAGTTTTTGAACCCAATTTTTCCTTGAGATATCCACTATTTTTGTTAGGATATTCTCCAACTCTCTGTTAGTAACCTCCACTTGACCATTGGACTATGGATGGTATGGTGATGAATTCTTGTGCTTCAGCTGGTATGTTTCCACAAAGGAATTAATTACACCTAACATGAACTGTGGTCCTTGATCTGAAACAATGGATCTTGGTGCTCCAAATCTCTGAAAGATATGTTCATATAAGAAATATGCAACTTTCTCATCTCTTGCATATTGTAGTGCTTGCACCTCATCCCATTTAGTGACATAGTCTGTACAAACTAGAATGTACTCCTTCCCTTGAGAGGTTGGGTCAATTGGTCCAATGAAATCCAATCCCCACTTCTCAAATGGTTCCAAGACAACTTGAGGTTGGAGTGGCATCTCAGATGTAAATGTTGGCTTCCCCATCCTTTGGCATTGATCACATCTCCACACATACTTTTTGACATCCTTAAACAAGGAAGGCCAATAGTAACCAGCTCCTAAGACTTTATGAATGGTCCTTTGAACTGAATAATGCCTCCTGATGGCTCATCATGACATTCCTTAAGTATGTCAAATACTTCATCTTCAGCTACACACATGTGTAAAACATGGTCAAGTCCACATTTAAAAATAATTCCATTTAACCATGTATACATCACACTTTGTTTAATCAATTGCTTTCTTTGCTTTTGTGTGAAAAAGGTTGGGAACTTCCCTATAGCCAAGTAGTTAGCCATATCTATAAATTAAGGAGAGATAGTATAAATTACAAACAAATGTTCATCTAGAAAATCATCATTAACATGTTCTTCTTCTTTTGAAGTGGTCATCCTTGAAATAAAATCATCTACCACATTTGATTTCCCTTGTTTTTCAATGATTTTAATATTAAATTCCTGTAAGTAACAATAACCACCTTACAATCCTGCCATGCACTAAAGGTTTATTCATTAGATATTTGATATAACAGAGTGGTCAGTGTGAACAATCACTTCATAGCATATGATATAATGGTGAAAATTGTTGATTGCATATACAATTGCAAGAAAATTCCTTCTCTTATGGTGGTGTAATTCCTTTCAGTAGGGGAGAGGTTTTTACTGATATAATAAATAACATGCATAGATTCTCCTTCTTCTTGTTGTCTGCTTATGTCCATTCGAATTCAAATTCTGTAGTTAGAAGAATTTACACATTTCTTTCCCTACCAACCTTCGGTGTTGAGTTTGTATCTCTTACTGGTGATGCAGGGTTGGGAAAGGAGAGAAGTGCCCTTACTCACCTATGCCTTGTACATGGTGATGAGCCCATACTTCCTACTAGTAGTATGGGGCAAGGTGTAGGGGGTCTCTTTAATAAAATTGAAAGTTGCAAATAATTTTCCCAAAAAAATTGAGTTCATAAGTCAAAAACAAAGTGATTTAGATATCCAAAGTTCCAAAAGAGTTTAAAACCTCAAAACCATATTTTTTCAACCAAGTGGCCATCTACTGATATAAGTCTAGATAAAATGGAAAGTAATTCACATTCTAAACTATGAAGTAACTTGAGTAGAGTAAGGTTGTAGCGTCTCAATTTGGTTCTGCCAAACCTTTGTCTTTCTCTCATCACTACCGTTCAATAATTTTTCATAACTTGTGCCCTTTCTGACCCTTGGTGTTGAGCCCTCGCATCCTACTAGTTGTGTGGGGTCAGGAGTGGGGCAAGTACATCTTCTTATCATATCATTTTATCACCATGTTTTCCAAAAACAATATGAAATATCAAAAATTGCTTCAAGAAACTAAATTTTAGCATCACATTGTGCTTGCATCATCATATATCAGCATTATAAAATACAAAAAAGAGAAATCATTCTGTTAGCATTCATGTCCACCGCATGCATTTTGAAAAGCATAGAAAATCATAAACATCTAAGAGTACACACGTGAATCAAATCATCAATGTAAGCCAACTCTATGCAAGGAATAAAACAAGCCAAAAAGAGATATATGTACATATCATGGTGTGTCATAGTTTTGTACGATGTCATCGCACACTAGGTGTGGTCAAAATGCTCACAATAAGCATGAAATACAAAAAACATCATATATGTTGCACAAAATGGAGACTAAGCAATAAAGGTGCTCTACCTATCCACCTATTTGAGGCCCCTTATGACTGCTCTAGTTAGGATTTTTTTAGGAGTTCTTCTCAAAAGTATTGAAAGAGCAAAGGGCCATGCCTAATGCAAAATACCATCCCTAAATCCATTCCAATTCAACCAAACTCAAAAATGAAAAATGGTCACCGTGGGCTCAGACCTCAAAAATCACCAAGTCAGTATGCGCAAATGAATTTGAAAATGAGTTTTTTTAGATATATATATATGTTGTTATAAATTCATTTTGAGTGTATGTGTTCACAGGGCTGGAGCGTTGGCGCAAGTATATTTCTATATCCCCGCACGGATGGTAAATCCTCTTATCATTTTAATTTAGTGTTTATTTTTCAATATTTTATCTATTTGCACTTGAGTCTTCTTTTTTCTTGCAGGTAGCAGGAGTTTGGATGGCAATATTTCGACACACAGGCGTGTCAGGTATAGCTTCTAATTCCCCATTTTGGGAACGCCATACTCAGACTCTAAATTTTATGCCTCTTCATGGCTAAGACGCTTCTCTGAGGGAGCAATATGTATGCACCTAAAATTACACGTGCCACATTTTCGGGAAAACGATTACAAAATTCCCCAATGATGACTCAAAATCCTTTCAAGAAGGTGTTCGAGCTCCAAAACCCATTTGTAGTGTATATTTGTAGCGTAGACATCCTTACTTAGCCTTTCCACGCTTTCTTCCAGCTTCTCTCTCATTTCTGTACATTTTTTGGCTTTAGTGATAGGACCGCCTCCCAGGCTTGGGTGGCAGTTCTGGGACCGCCTCCTTGGCTTGGGTGGTAATCCTAGGACTACCTCCCAGGATTTGGGCGGCGGTCCTAAACACTTTTTCCAGAACTCTTCATGCATGTTTTTGACACCCAACACTTCACTTAACTCGACTTTTAGGGTGTGTTTGTGAACCAAATTGCCTAAAAATAGTCTTGTTTGCATGCTATTCCTTCCCTCTTCTATTTTTGAAAAGATTTAATTGGTTGTAACTTTATCTTCTTGCTTTGTGCATGAAGTAACCTCCCATCCTCAATTCCTATATATTCCATGCTTGTATTCAAGCAAAAGGGGGCTTGAGAATTTTGTGTATCTGGTATTGTGTTGATGCTACGATCTTGCTAGGAATTACATAGCCAAGCTCTGATCTCTTGTGCTATCTCTCTTCTACTTGCATTGCATCCAGACTTCCATCAAGCTATCATTACTCAAGCGCCATCCTCCTACTGTTGTTTTTGCATTCCCAATCTCTCATACACACATGAACACTCGGAGAAAGAAAGGAAAATTTGAGGGGAAAAATTACTACACAACTGGATTTACCTATGTTCTATAAATTCCAGGTTCAATTTTTTGTTTTATTTCCTTCATTCTTATAATTTATCATTATTACATCATATAAAATAAAGTAGAAATCAATTTCCTTTTATTTGCAAGCAATTAGTTAATTTCCAAGAGGGTTTGAATCTTTCATAGCAACCCCCGGTGACGGATCCCCTTCTTCCTATCCTTGTGGATCTAAAGGAGAGAATATCTGTAGGAGGTTGTCTACATATCATAGATCATTTGGAAAAGTTCTTGTTTTAAGTTAGTTTATTTTCCATACACTCAGCACAGGTGAATAACCACACCATGTTATCTCGCTTGTTTAGTTTTAGTGTAGAAGTAGGTTTGATTATTTAGAATAGAAGTGAATTATTGTTTAGTGATTTTTTTATATTAGTGTTCTTTCAGCAGTAGCATAGATTGTTAATTTCATTCAGTTTACATGAACACTTCAAACTAGATCAATACTTAGATCCATGTTAGGCAAACAAACCATAGGGAATTTACGCTACCTATTCATAGCCTCTAAATCTCCCCTTTGTCAACTCAGTTACCAAGAGATCACACTACCAGATCTTAGTCATTGATCCCCTTATAGTTAGCCACACACATTCAAACATCGGCTGATCTGGCACAACCTCGGGGGGTCGAGTGCGGTTGAAGATCACGTGTTCATTTTCATTCGTATAGTATCCAATATTCCTTTTCTTCATTTTTATGATCATGTAGTCTACCAAATAATCTCATGATTCAATGGTGATGGTGACATCTTTTATAATCCCCTTTGGCTTGTTTACAGACTGCTCTGTCATTTGTAAAACTATGGATGTTGACAATGGTTCAGCAAGTGATAGTGTGGATAAGGTATCTATGGTCATCACATTGATAGTAGATCCAAGGTCACTTAAGACGTTTGGAATCTGGGCATATCCTATGAAAATTGTAGCAATGGGACTTCCAGGGTCTCCATATTTAGGAGGGGTCATATTTCCTTTCAGTATAGTAGCAATTTTCCTATCAAGATGGATAGTTTTAGGTTGATTATTTCTTCTTCCTAGAGTCTTAAAGCGGATATCTTTGATGGTTTTGTTCAATTTAGTAATTTCCTTAAGAGATTATAATAGGGAAATCCCAATACTCAACTTCCTTAGTCCCTGAATTAATTCTAACTCTGGTTATTCAGGAACTGCAGTGTTGTGTTTTTCCAAGAGTCTAGATGGAAAAGGAATATCAATGCTTGGTTGAGGTGATTCTTCAACAACAGGACTGGGTTGTATTTCTTCTAGATTTTCTGTATCTCTAGGGATTTCTTCTATGATAGGAGATGAAGGTTTTGAGATAACCTTCCCTGAGCACAGAAATATATTCCTACAATCCACAAAGTTTACTATGTGATTTTTATTTGATTCCACAATGTATGTTGGGTTACCGTGCCTCACATTTTTTGGGTTTGCCATAGTTTTTTCTGGTATCTATGGTTGGGAAGGTTATTCGGATGAGGTAGCATTTGTAGGTACAGTCAAGAAATCTTATTGACCTTGGGGTTTTCTCTTATTGTAATATTTTTGCTCAGATTCTTGAAGTACATTCCATTGTTGTTCGTATTGAGGGTTAAACTATTGAAATGGTGGAATGTTTAGATGTAGAGCCCAGGGTTGTTGATAGTAACTTGGTGGTGCATTCCATTGTGTACTCCACACTTGTGCGACTTGTTGAGTCCAAGGTTGGGGGTATGGCCACGGTACATTCCATTTATTTGGGACCCATTGCATTTTTGGCATGTAGGACTGATTTTTATTTGACTAAAAATTCCCTCCTTGCCTCTAAGCCATATAGTTGAACTCATCTTTGTCTTGTGTCTTTTTTAGATGGTTATCCAGCAAGGGAAGAAATCCACATTGATATGTGGCATGCCTTAGTTCACAGACAAGACATATGTCTATCTTATCTAAGGGGCAATCCTTAAGCCCATGTTTGTCCCTACATCTTGGGCAGTAAATGAACAATCGCTCTGTATTCATGGCTTTCTCCCTATCCATAGTTGTATTGAGTTGAACTAAGAGTTTTGTTCTTATATTCATAATTTCTTCCCTTAGTTTGGATATATCGCCACTAGCCATTTTTCCTTTCTTTCTATAAAGGTTGGGCCAAGTTCAGGAGTAATTACTACAGAGGTCGATGATTTCAGTAAATTATAATTTGTTCAGAAGATCCCATAAGATTGAAGGCTTCATGTGTGTCTTCATCCAATCCTTTAACGAATAGGGTTTTGAGAAGATTAATATCCAAATCAGTACCACACCTCCTGTGAAGGAAGAGGAACCAATCAAGATGATCTTCCACACTCTCATCCTCCTTTTGTTGAATTCTAAAATGTTCTTCCTTCCTGTCCTAGACTCTATAATAGTCTTGGTATTTATCCAAGAAAATTGTTTCCATCTCTGGCCAACTATGGATGGAATTAAGGGTTAAACCCATGAACCATCTTGTAGTTGTGTCTTTTAAAGTGGAGGGAAATAACTTGAGCTTCTGAGAATCAGAAGTATAATCATAAGTTTGGCGCAAGATTTTGAATTCAAAAAGAAACTGGTCAGGATCTTCTGAGACTAATCCCTAGAAGGTTGGTAAAATTGAAAAGGATATAATTTTCATAAGAGCCTGATCATTAGGATCTAGTTGTATGGGATAGGTAAATATTCTTCCAAGTGGAGTGCTTCCATTTTCTGCACTATTGGGGTTATGTACTTCAGTATCCATCCTTCCTTGGTCAGCAAGTTGTTACACTGGTTGGTTTTCAAGGGGGGTTTCAAAATTTACTCTAATGAATCTACCTCTACAATCTCTAGGCCTAAACATAAAATTATATCATACTGAGGATAGTTCCCTAACTATCAGTGCTTAACTTGATTGTTTGTGTTCCACATACTCAAAATCATAGAGGATTCTTATTATCACTATAAGGTCTTCTTACTTCAACAAAAAAATTTATGGAAATAAAATTTCTGAATGGAAACTTACTAGAAAAATAGGCAGCACTTCTAGCTAGCACCTTAACCTTTGATAACACCTTGAGTTCCCCAGCAATGGCACTAAAAAGTGATAAGTGTCATTGATACTCACACTTTGTGTATATTATGTTTTTCAGGATAGGGTGGTGTCAATGGCTATTTGCAACAAAGGGAATAGTCGGAATCACTCTCAGTACTTATTTAATAATGAGATTAACTTAATACTATACTAACTGCAATTAGGAAATGAAATGAATTGACAACAAAATACTATTGAATATAGAATTAAAGGTACTAGAAATAATGCAATGTTGATAATTTGAATCAATGCAAAAAAAAGAAAGGAAATGAACAGTAAATTCCCCCTTCTTGTTGGAGAGGAGTGACCCTTGTACCTTCCCTTCGATCAGGTTCAACATTGCAAGTCACACAAGTAAATTTTTCCCCTAAATCTGTAGTTTATTGAATTGAAAAAATTACTTTTACAATAAGTCAACCAACTTGTATTCCTATTACATTCACTCTTTTATATTCAGAGCAATCCTAGTATCTCTAGGAGAGGACTAGTTATTAGAAATTAATAACAACTACTTAACTGGATGATGCCTATAGCAAATAGTTTTTCGTCGTGTTTGGATTTAACTAATATTGTTAACTACATATGAGGCACATAATTGACTCCTTTGAGATAGTCAATCGGTGCCAGAATATATTTCAGATCTTGAATTGATTCCATATAATCATGATGATCATAAGTCCATAAGTGAAGAAGCAATAACAAGAATGTGCACAAAATTTCCTTCCAAAACATAGTAAAGTATTAATTATGAAACGTCAATCTTATACATAGTGCAAAATGATAAGGAAATAACACCACATTTTACATGGGCTAAAACATAGCAAAATAGGGGTTCATCAGTGTTCCATGTTTACAGCTCTACAACTTTTTGTAACATTGAATACATACTTTTTTCTTTGATTACACTTTTGCTTTATCTCTATACTTGTTACATACATTCCTTATTACTATTTTTTCACTTGTTTCTATTGTTGTTCTTTTTGCACGTAATGGTTTCTGCCATTTGCAACCCTTTTTTACATGTACAAGTTCTTCACGGTGGCCACCTCTTTAACATTATACACTCTTCTATAGTTTATCAGCATTATCATACATGCTTACACATTTATTCTTTTGAGCCAAGTGCTCAACAGGGTTTTCACATATGACTTAAAAAGGGGGAATTCATCTAAGTATATTCTACGCCTACAAAAAATACACACAAAATTTTTGGGGAACATACAAGTACAAGTAAGGTACATGTACTCAGAAATATAGTCAAGTAAAGAAATCCATAAAAATGGCATTGGTTCAAAACGATATAATTTGGTCAAGACCGTAAGTAAGGTCTTGAACCTCCCACATGTTTTTTCCCAAGGAAAGTTACATCAACTTTTTCAGCATGGATCATCAGATTTCTACTTACAAGTACAAGTCACTTAGCAGAGTTTTATATATCAGTTCACTTTAATTCAGAATCCATTACAAGGGCATGAAATACTTAACTTCTTCATGACAACACTGAATTTTCTACTACATTCTCAATAATATCAAGGACTTGCATGTCTCCTTATTCAATGACATTCAAGTACATTATAATTTATATTCACTTGTGTGGCACGTGAGAATGGCATGGGGGCACTCATTTTCTTTTTTGTTAGCGTGTATCTAATTTTTAAAATTTTGGGCCTAGATCCATCTACAGTGGTGTGGTACTTTGTGTGGCTAATAGGGAAGGTATCAAAGTGGCTATTGAGTTATTCATAGGTAAGTCCTTCATTTCCTCTTACATTTAAAGGGGAAGATATCAAAGTTGTTGAAATAACTTTGATACACAGTCTTCTTCCTTCACGGGGTGCTTCTGTACTTCATATTGTTCTTCTATCTTTCATTCATATTTCCATGTTGGGTTGCATGCACCTAACACACCAATTTATCCTCTACAAAGTTTGGGGACTGATCACCCCCAATCCTTTAGCAAGTTCAACAATCCAAATCTCAAAGTACAAGAAAAATACACAAGGATTATCCATTTGTAAAATAAACATGTGTATTCCTTCCACAGTTTGTAACTCTATTTCATTTTACTTTATATAAATGTAAATTTTTTCACATTACACTTTATATTTGAGTTAAATTTAAATTCACTACTATGTACATTGACTACACTTTTTTCTTACAGGTTTCATCATGGAGCATGCCAACACCATCACAATGGGACTTTGTGAAACCAAACTTTAAGTAAAGACAAAGTGTGTCTCCGCACTTAGGTATCTTTTCCTTTAAGCGTGTAATTTTCATTTCATACTTAAAGGGGGGTAAATAGAAACACTCAAATTTAGTAAATTAACTCTTTTGACACTATTGGTTTTGAAAATGCACTCTTATTAAGATAAACACAATCTTTTTCATCCCTACTTAGTACATCTTGAGGTATCTTGTCTAACTCCTTATTCATACACAATGATATGTAACAAATTTTGAGATTACATATTCATTAAATCCATATAGAAAAAACATGACAAGATGCAAACTTAATTTTTCATGTTTTCCATCCCTCTCTAGAAACATGTACAGTTTGGTCAGGAATTTATATCTTGCTAACTTGACCTATGGTTGTACGGAATTTATCACTCTAAATATCCTTCATCTTTGACTTTCTTTTGATATTATTTGATTGGTTTATTTAATCCCTGTGGGTCGTCCCTGACCTTTCAATGATAATTCACTTTAAATCCCTATATAAGCCTAATGTTTAACACTCACCTCATTTGTCTAACCTATGAATCTCGATGGCACTCCTATTGATACACTCACTTCTACACTTGCAAAATTCACCCAAGTATCCTAAATATCACAAAATCACATGCTACAATCATTAGGGAATAAATCTCTACATTTATGAAGCATCATACCAAGTCAAGGGATCAATTTCTCTCATTTACAAGCACTCAAACATCCCTTCTTCAAGTATTTTAGCAAGATCCAAACTCAACTACAAGCATTTTCAAAGAGGTCCCAATTTGTCAAATCTAGTTGCATTCATTCATATATCACATGTTAGGTGGAGAATGATGTTTCGGTTTGAGGCCTCTTCAAATTAGTGCCAATGTCGGTGGTGCACGAGGGGTGCACACTTCAACCCAACTAATGTTTGTTTTACAAGATATCCCACCCATGAATAGGGTTTGAGATCTTGTTCATAATATTTAAAGGGATTTGTAACATGAGAAACAAACTAAGGGTTTGACAATTACTTACATTTCTAGGAAGGTGAAAATATTAGAAGGTTACATAGATAGAGTTAAAGTAGGGTCAAAACTTATAACAGGTGCAAGACTGTATGGATAGTCCTAAAAAAGTATATATGGTCCTACCCCAAGTCAGTTTAGAGTCATATTCCAGAATGAAGCATCATCTAGGTCAAATCTTATTCAGTTTTAAAATTTTACATACCTAAATTTCCTAGAATCATGTAATAATTAGCTAAGTGCACTCATTCCCTTGTATTTTCAAGTTTGTAGCATATTGTATACACTAGTTGCAATAATTAATGCATTGTTTTGATATTACATAATTGTTTTTGAAAGATAATTAATTATAATAACCTT
Source organism: Taxus chinensis (assembly GCA_019776745.2). Classification (NCBI taxonomy): domain Eukaryota; kingdom Viridiplantae; phylum Streptophyta; class Pinopsida; order Cupressales; family Taxaceae; genus Taxus; species Taxus chinensis. Next base: position 249,787 of record JAHRHJ020000543.1, on the reverse strand, counting down.
TTGTAACTCCCCTAACATCATTTTAGTGTGCTTAATTCCTTATTAATCCTTGATGATTGAATAAAATGTAATGATTTCACTTGTATGAATGATCCTAAGACATTGAAGATACAAAATGCTTCATTTGTTGATATCAATTTTCTCATTTTGTTTTGATTATTTAGTTTTTTAGAAATATAGTTACAATCAAAATTTTTTTACCCCTAACTTAAAATATTCCCTTATTTAAATACATTAAATTTTTATTCATTTTCTATAAAATTGTGTTTCACATCAGAAGGGTATGGGGGAACACATTCTCTTTTCTACTATGTTTCCTTATTTACCAAATTAGGCCTAGATATATTTGCAATGGTGTGGTATGTCGGGTTACATAAGGAATCAAAGTGGATAAGTTCTTCTTAGGAGGTACTTCCTCTTAAATTTAAATTGGAAGATACCATAGTTAATAAATAATTATGATACATGGTTCCCTTCCTTCATGTGGTGTTCTAGTACCTCTCTATTCATCTCTTTATATATATATTCTCCATTATGTGCTGGATTGCATGCACCTAACACACCAATTTATCCTCTAAATTTTTGGAAGTGATCACTCCCAATCCTCTAGCAACATCAACAATCCAAATCTCAAAGTACAAGCAAAGAACACAAGATTATCCATTCGTAAAATAGACATGTGTATTCCTTCCATAGTTTGTAACTCTATATTTTACTTTATATAAAATATAAATTTTACACATTACATATTATATTTGAGTTAAATTTAAATTCACTACTATATACATTGACTACAATTTTTGCTTCAGGTTTCATCATGGAGCATGGCAACACCATCACAATGGGACAATGAAAATTTAACTTTAAGTAAATACACAGTGTGTCTACGAACTTAGGTATATTTTCCTTTAAGTATGTAAAATTAATTCCATACTTAAAGGGGGGTAAAAGAAACACTCAAATTTAGAAATTAAACCTTTTGACAATATTGGTTTTGAAAATGCACTCTTATTAAGACAAACACAATCTATCTCTTCATCCCTAATCTTTGTAGCATCTTATTGGATGTCTAGTCCAACTCCTTATTCATACACAATGTCTATGCTAAAAAATCTAATGTATCTAGTCCATATTCATACACAATGATATGTAAAAAATCCATAGAGAAACTAAACATGAAAAGATGCAACCTTCAATGGTTTCATGTTGATTCATCAACCTCATGAAATCTACTTGTGGATTTTGGTCCTGGCAAACTTGTATGGTTTTCACAATTACCACTCTTACAATGTTATTTCAATTAAATGACTTTCTTCCATTCATATCCTTCTCATATGGATTTGATGGTATCCATGTGTGTCATATGACCTTTCAATGAAATACCTTTTCTCCACTCAAAAATTTTTAATGTCATCCATGCATAGAAATGGAAACTTGTACTTGATGGTGATCTTGTTTATAGATCTCAATCAATCAAATATGCACTCACCACCTTTCTTTAGTGTTAATGCACCATTGGATTTGTACTACATTGGCTCAAATCTCTCTCTAATGAGTCCCTTTTCCAACAAATTTGCACTTGCCTCTATGTATCTCTGCATTCTCTTATGGTGTCATCCTGTAAGTTGCCTTGTTTGGAAAACTTGATCCTAGAATTAAATCCATGTGGTGACTAATGTCTCTCATAGGTGGTAACCCTTCAAGTAACTCACTAGACAACTTCCAAAATCTTCCAACATTTCTTTCACTTTTGATGGACATTGTTTCTTCTCCTTTATCCACTTCCAACCCACACTTGCTTTTTTTTTGTAAGATATGAGTGCATGAATAGGGCATTCGATCTTACTTCACTTTAGACTCAGGAATTACTTACCCAAGAGTAACAACAAGGTTTGATTTAGTGTTACTTCACTCTTCTCCCATAATGGGTTCAAAGTATACTTTACTTTCATCCTTCTCCTAAAGTGTATGTGTTTACAACATGGCCATCATGTTGTGCCTTTTTGTTCAAATTTACAAGGCCTTCCAAGTAGCAAATGACATGCATCCATGGGCATGATGTAACACAATACTTCATCTTCATATCTCCCAATTTGGAATTTAATCAAACATTGTTCCTTCACCAACAATTGGTGTCCCTTTTGCAACCATGAAACCATGTATGGATTTTTGGATGCTCAATTATTTCTAACTTCAATTTATTTTTCCTAGATTTGTCACCATTTCCTCCACTAGTAATAAATTATCAATGCTTCCACTATCCACTATTACTTTGTAGAATTTTTCCCTTATTACATGTCATCCTAAAAAACTTCTTCTCTACTTGGGACCAATTTCCTCCTTTGAAGGTTTCAAAATATGTTGTTGAACATCAATTTTCTCCCATCTTTAGTTTGATTCTTCATGACTTGACAATCCATCTACCTCTCTTGTACGTAATGTGTGCACTTCACTTACCACCATCTTGGGTATGCAAGGAACTCATACCCTTATTCCCTATCATCTCCACGTTTTTATTCATGTGTCATTGAATTCATAACCTCTTCCATGCCCTCCTCAAGATGCACTTTCATTTTCTGAGATGTTCCTTCATTTTATGCCAAATTCAAACATGACTCACTTCCACCTTGCACAAGAATTTGTCTCTACCTTTATTTTGTCCACTGACCTCAAAGTGGATAAGTTTTCCTTTTCCCTAGTTAGCACTCTATTGTTTGCATGTCACATCATCTTTTTAAATTGGAAGATACCTTCAAAGCATATTGATAGGTTTTTTCCACATAATGGATGTTACCATACTAATCTCATCTTGAATCACCATTTATAACCTAATCATATATCTCCATATTTATCCACATCATTCTCCACATGTCCCACTCAAATGGTGAGTCGATAAAATTCCTTAGTGTATTATTTCACACTAAGATCCCTCTATTGCAAACCTTGCAACCTTTTGAACAAACTGAGTTGGTAATATTAGGCAAAAAACTTCACCTTGAGCTTTGCCACCAACCTATCCCATTTCTTGATCTTCTTCTTGCCATGTTGCACACCTAGTTGGTTCTATATATGCTCCCACCAAAGTGATGCATGTCCTTTCAACTTTGTGCATGAAAAATTGAACTTCCTATGATCTTCCATATATTATACTCAAAATATTTCACCCTCTCTATTATCCAATCCATGAGTTATATTGGTTCCAAACTAAAATAACAAGGGGTATCCAATTTAGGATTACTCCCCATCATATCGATCTTGCGAAGTAGTCTGTCCTCAAGACCATCTTGTGCTTCCTCTTCTTCTGTGTTTATGTTCACATCCACATTTGCATTAATGCATCATGTGCACAAAAAAAGTCCCTATTGTGTGGGTCTTGCCTTCATCATCACTTATGATCTTCCACAACAACCTTGGTGTTGTGCAGCTTCCATGGCCTCCAAGCAAGCTTACATAGTTCACATCATTTCAGCCAAGTCCTCAACTCTCACACCCTAATTCTGGCATCCTACATTCCTCCAATGTGTCTATTTTAAATGTTTTTTTATTCATTTTCCTTCTTAAATTTGCAAGACACAATCTTAATCTTCTACCAACAATCCTCTTGTAAAAAGATGCCTACAATGACCTTCTACCCACAATCCATTGAACTATGGAAACAAAATCTTTTGTGTCACTTCCTCTCACACCTTCTACCCAAAAGTGAACGTCGATTTGAATATGTTTGCAATAATTTTCTACCCACACTTGCAAGTGTGGAAAACCGAAAATATGTTGTACCTCTGCCTTCAAAAATGAAATTCAATCCCTCTCTAATACCAAATGATGCAATGTGTAGGGATGTTCAACTAAGGATCCACATCACACCTCGTTATGCACCAAAAAATATGCATAGGAATAACAACATCAGAAAGAAACAAACATGCATCCACATAAAATCAAATGAACATAGAATTTTGGAAACATATAACACAGCTTGGGAATATCTTATTCAAATAGAAACAACATCATCAAATCGATTACCAATGATTTATCAACACTATGGATATGGTATATCCTCCATATACTACTACTCAATACTTACACCTTAGGTAGGGTATGGTTTATTATGGTTATTTTACCATCATCATGATTTGGTGAGCTTTAAGTTCACATCCACACTCTTCTCTTTAAGCACTCTGAGTTCTCCCTAAAACTTCAACTACTTTCTTGAGGAAATTGGCTCTACAGTATATGGTCATTCATGCCACCTCTTAAGACTCCTGATTCTACGGAATCAAAAATGAAGGATCAAATAACCCAACAATTAAATCCGAACATAACTAGTTGGCCTTCTCTAAAAAATGTGTTCATTCAAGCATTCAATATTTTTACATTTGTAGCTCAAACAGGATTATGTGGATAACATTACACACTATATGATTGTGCAATAGACCAAACATTACACATATGAACTACACATGCCCACATATATTACACAATGGACTTGCACACTCAAAATAATGTATCATTGTATTCACCGACTCATAGGTAACATGATTCTTTGATGCACGACCCACAAACTGTGAAACTCACTGACTCCAATTGTTTAACTATTTTAGGTTCATACATGATTTCTTTTGTGAACATGGATGTTCCTACATCAACAAGGTTGATTAATTTTATCCTATCACTTTAAAGGAGTCTATTAAGCAATCTAATAGATAGGACTATCTTAATCACAGATTTGAGAAGCCCCAAATAACTCAACCTCAATCTTATGCATAGAAAAAACTCAAAATTATAATGAGAGCTTAGAATTACAATGTTATGGAAGGCAGAGTCTCAAACATTCATAATCCTTGCAATTCCTTCCAAAATAATATTCACAATGTTGATTCGCACCCTCTTAGATCTAATGGAAGTTTCCTTACCCCTTTTCTTCTTCATATATGGATTTCCATCAACCTCTCTCTATGGAAGAGTTGAGGCATCATCTTTGTAGACCTTATAAAATGCTTATTAATACATGTCACTACAATCCCTTGTGGTTCAATGAGAATCACTTTTGTTTTGGTACATTGTTTGGGGCTATTCACATGAAAATTAAAAATCTCTCTGTAATTTCAACTATATTTTTTTTACTTTGTGATGACTTTGATCATGAAGGTATGGCCCACATGAGACTTAAGAAAATTTTGGCATCTCGTGACCATGCTCAAATGTATGACCATCACAATTTTGTAAATCAATCTAACAAACATCTGAAAGTCTATACCAATCCTTTTCCTAACCACTTCAATGTTAAGGAATCTCCTCAACCCAATAATGAAAAATAGAAAGCTTCTTCTTCCACTAAAATTATAGAACCACTTGTAATCTCGAAATAGAGCTTCCCAAGAGTGTTAGCATGAATGGTATGAAAACGCGTGATTTTCACTATCAATGCCTCAATATTCATTCCTCATTATCAAACTTATAAGTATTCTAGACTATCTTATAATTCAAATTTTTAAAGAACCATCTCCTCAACAAAATTCTTGAACTAGTAGGGTCAATGATCTCTATCTCCCGTTATGTCATTCCCGGTGGCATTTTCCATCCTAAATTAAACAAGTCAAAATATTGTTTTTCTCCTCTTCCTATCATTCTAAACAACATCGACCACCCCTAAACTGGTAGGTTCAATACCATTTATCTCTAATTTATGTCAATTGTGACAATATCATCCACCATGCACCTAGCAATGACCGATACTATATATTTTGGGGAAAAAAATTAAAATGATCCAATATGAAACCTTAGTCCCTTCATATCATATTCAGACTCACCCTCATTAGGTCCAAACTTGTTGTTCATCAGCTAGGCTTGGAGGATTGGTGTTCAATCACGGAACTCTCAAACCTCCCAAGTTGCATCCCCTTATTTGTACTAATCCAAACTTCTCCTAAACATCTCAACTGACTTATGATAGCCCTATTTAAGGATGAATATAACCTTACCAGCATTTTTTGGGGCAAGGTTCCCTTTTACATGGCTCCCTTTCTGGAGAGCTTGTAGTTTGAGAACGATCAAACCACAAATCAATTTCTCTCTACATTTTCCTATCAAATTTATAATCTCAGACAAGTTTCTCTTTCGAATAGACAATCCTCATCTTTTCATCTCATTCAAGATCATAAATGTGGCAAGTTAAATGAGATTTCTTCTACGATGTCTCGGGAACATGTTTCACTTCCTTAAAAATTCATTAAGTCTCTCATTTATTCTACTAATAATCTCAAATCTACTCGCAGCACATGTTAAGGGTACAACCAAAGTAAAATTCCCCCCATGATTTGCATTTGGATACCCATTATCATGAATCCTCACATCATTAGATGAAATTTTATGATCTTCAAGTTCCATATTTCATATAACATTCTTCTTGGCGAACCATGGACACATCGAATACATGAAATCGCATCATCTTCTTGTCAACGTGTTCAAGTTTCTATAACTAGCCTTCATGTTTAAAATTCAAGGTGGCAAAAATCCATGAAACTTTGAACATTTTCAACAATGTGGTGTTTATAAGATTCATTTCTCTCAAGGAACTTCCTTTTGTTTCATTTTGAGAATATCAACACTTTAACTACCTTGTCAATTCTCTTCAAGGATATAGTGGACACCCCAAACTTTGTAGGGAATATCCTCCTTAATCTCATCAATATGAATGATGATATCTAAAAAATATCGAACCTTACAATACAAAGCTATCAACCTTCCTAATTTCTATCGTTTCTCATTTACCTCATTTTTTACAACCCCATTCATACAAGAAGGCAACTAGTTTGATTATTGTCACTTTTTCTTCTTCTTTGCCTCCTCCCAAGGAGTTTCTTGCTACACCACCTAGTGAAACAATTTTTGAATCACTTCACATTGATATTACACCACCTACGAGTATAATGATGGTTATTCACTTGATGAATCACTCTTATTTTCCTATGCCGAAGTAAAGAATGTGCAATTCCTTCAATATAAGCAATCATTATGTTATTCCCTCAATATTCACATTTTCTTATCTTTGTTGAAATCTTTACAATCATCTTTCAATCATAGCATTGATACCATTGATATATCTCATATGGAATTTGAATAATGTTATCTTGAAAAAGATGATTTGATTATTAATGAACCAAGTCATCCATCACCTTTAGTAATATCTCTAACTAGTTCACCTACTTGCAACCTAGAGCTTGATCGGCAACACATTGTGGCTTCTCTAGTTATCCCTAATATCATTGATTCCTCCTCTCCTTCTTCTACACTCACACTTTCATCTCCTATCATTATGACCTCATACTAAAACGATCCTTATCCTTATTACACATGACATAAAGCACATGTGCATGATGTAAAATATTTTTGAGCTTATATAATCCCCTTAGTAGGCCTATGGCTCCTTAAGTGAGGTCCCAAGGAATAGAGAAAATGTCTTGGGGAGTTATAATACACATTCACTATCATATACTATTATATTTGACTACGGATATATCTTTATACTCCACTAGTTGGCTCTGAGTTAAACTCATCTACTCGGGTTCCTTCTCACCTACATGATGAAAAATTTTAATCATATCCTTTTCATTTGAGTGTCTCATCTTTGTTAAGGGTCTTACATCACCCTCATGAAACCTTTCTTATTACCATTTTTTCACTCACTTTAACTCCCCTTGATGGATATTGTTGGTAGTTGACCATGAGTTTGTATCATTTTATTTATTACTTATCTTACCATATATTATTATCTATTTTATGACCCCCAAAACATTGTCTAGATTTGGTGAGTATCATTGTAAGACCTTCAATAATTTCATACAAATATTCACCCATTTTCATCTACTCCATTTTCACTCATCATAGTCATAACATTAGATTGTAATGTTTTATCTCTTAATAAATCCAATGTGTGCATTAATTGTAATCATATTCATTTTCAATGTTTACTCTTTATCATGTCTTATGTTTTTCTTTGATCTGTACTTAGATAACATTTTTATATTTACAACCAAGCTTTCTTGTACAGTCTTATATTTTCTTTGCCCGTGTCTTAGATTCATTTGATAAATATTACACCTTAAACACATCTTTTAAAATTATTTGATTACCTTTTTATATTTTACTGTCTTACAAATCTTTTTCCATAACTTATAATTTCTTGTACTTATTTCTTAGGATTATTAGGTGCCTTATTTCTCCTTTAGCTTATCTTTTTTATCTCTGGAGTGTTAGATATCATAATATGTCATTATATCTACCTTATTAGCACATCTCTTGATTTACAACTTTTTCCTATCTTTTTCATTAGATGTCCAGTTTATCATTATCTTATGTTTGCCTCTTCTCTTTTATAATCCATTGATGTCATCACATTTGTATAAACAAAGAAATTCACACACGTAAAACATAAGTAAATTTATAACCACCAACATACAATCTCATAAGACATGTACACAATAGGCCAAAAATGTTGTAATATATATTTATATCTAGTGTTTCAAAAATAGGTACATCAAAAAAATCATATATATAAGCCTATGCCTCTCACAGACCTCCTTCACCCCTTGGAGGAAGAGGGCATTATGCTCTGAGTAGACAGATTTTGGCTAGTTATTTGTGAAAAATGAGACAAGGATGATGCCCTATATCTGGCACCTGAAGCTTCACCCTCTACCCGAGAAACCCTAATATCTAATATAACTATAATATCTATGATAGTAAGGGCATCATCTAACCACCCCGGCCTACTTCTGTATAAGGGGCCTCTTGATTATTCCCTAACATTAACATAAGTGTCCTTATATCTTCACACTCTCGCAATTGCAATTACTTCTAACTCATGCTTTAGCTCTCATGTCACATCTCCTTCACAACTGAAAATATCTCGCATAATCTCTTGTTGAGGGAACTATTGGATACAGCATCAACACTATGTCCCTCCTCTATAGAATTGGGTTCAAAATATCAAAGATACAAGCCTTCCATTAATGCCCCATGATTAATCGTAAATCTCTTTTGCAAAACATAACACATAATACACAATTAACACAATGTACCATCTTGACATCAATCCTACTTCCTAACATATATTTATATTCTAGGAAAGGAAATAACTTCAATTAAAACAAAATCATACCTCGATGACGAAGTCGGTCCTCTACAGCCAACCCATTAGCTCATCTACTAAACATGACATCATCATTTTCATCGTATTGTGGCCTTGTAACAATCAATTGGCATTTCACGTGTCTCACTAGCATCATCGACGTCTTCCTTTGTGCTTGAGTTGATGTCATTAGATCCCTAGCAAGAATAGCATTGATCTTTGTACCCCGAGAATAAAAATATCCTCCTCCTGGCCATTTAGGTCTGGATCCAATTTCCACTCTGATCACTAAATACCTTGGTGTGGGAGATAGTGATGTCACCCACATGAACCAGAAGACTTGAAAGATAGAATTCTTGGAAGACCTCATGAACCAGTTGAGGAGAAAATATTCTCGAGTGGACTTTCAGAGTAGGAGGTCACCCACTATCTATTCAGAGCACTGAATTAGTCCTAGACATGTGCACAACACTACGAGGTTGATTCCAGTAACAATTCAAGAAAATGAAAACTCACTCCTTGTAGTTCTCACTCCAAAGGGAATTTCTCAGTGCCTAAAAAATTTCCACCAGTAGCAACATGGTCATCGTAACTAAGGAATTTATTTTTCATAGGAGTGGGTGAAGACTGATTCATATCTGCAAGGCCTAGCACTCGGTTCGTGGATCAGACAAGGAAGAAAGCCTTCATGTATTCCCAAGAACCTGTCAAGGAGTGAATTTCATGAGGCCTATTCTGATGCCATTATTCTACTGAGAAGAGTGATGGGGGAAGAAACAAAAAAATATTTCCAAGATTGGATGGCTCAATTCATCCTTGTGGCTACTGAAGGAAACCAGGTGGTGGATTGGGGGAAAATCATCAGTGACAACATCCATGGGAAGTTGTTGCAGTTGTCCACCACTAAGAAGCTCACCATGACTTCCTACCTTGTATGCCCTTCCCTTCAAAAGACCATTCAAAGGATTGTCCTACTCCCCATGTTCCTCAAAAATCACCTTGCATATGAGAAGTATCCATAGATGACTCATAAGGAGAGTAATTCCCACTATGTCAGGGTGAATGATGCATTCACCATGTTCATTATTAGGCTCCTTGAAGGTAAATCTGGAACAGAGGATCTCTTCTCAAGAATTTGCACTAATTGAAAATATGGGAGCCACTTCATCCAATTCCCTACCTTCACCTACATCAAAGTTAGAGGCTATGATCTCACTCCTCATAGGTTACCTAGGTACCCAAGTGACAAAATCATAATGTTCAAATTGTGCAGACAATTGGCTCATGTTCATGTCAAGTGTAAGAATAAAAGAAAGAAAGGTGTGTCATTTCCCATATCCTTGGGATTATATTCATGCAATAATGTCACAGATGTGGTGAACATCAAAGCATATTTCGCTTCCCTCAGTCTCTACTCCTACACATCTAGGTCTGAACTTTGACATCAAGAGAAATCCAAAGACTTTCACCTTTCTAGGTTTGCACCATACACCCCAAATTGAAGACTATTGGGCCAATTACACTAATGATTTTGAGGTATGGAAAAGGGACTATATGTGGATGATGGTAGACCAGATGAGGGATCTCAAATTTGATTGGGTGATTGAGGAGATAAAAGATGATGGGTCAAAATTGTGTGATCCCGAGACCAAGTGGTGCAATCTTCACCCCTTCCTCCGACTTCATGAAATATCATAGATTCAAGTGATATTAAGGAGAGGAATATAGTAGTAATCCAAAGACCAAGAGAATGGTTCAAAAGGAAAAGAATACTTTCATCGAGTTTGGTGGTCTCCTGACTCTATCTAGATAGTGTCTCACACTTCCTCTTAAGGGCATCCGAAAAATCCATGGGTTCCACTCACTCAAAAGAATCTTCAAAGAGAAATGATTATGGAGGAAGAGCACACTGAATATTCCCATCCTAGGAGGCTTTATAAGAAGGTTAAGATCATTGAAGATCCATTGAGCCTCTCAAACAAGGTGAAATTGATCCTTCACAGTCTCCTGTCCACCAATGACATCCAAGTGTATCTTCCTCGGCAGTAGAGTCATCCCACCATGAGAAAGTTGTGATCCCCTATCGAGCACCTAAAAGTGCCCCCATGCCTGATATTGTGTCTACTCCAGGCAGAAACTTTCCCATGGATTCAGGAGTTGTTTGGAAATGAGTCAAGAAGGGTGCAGAAAGCCACAACACCTAATTTTGAGGCCATCTCAAAATTCATGAAAACCAAGCAAGCAAGAAAACACAAGTAACCTCTTGTTTCTTCAGTGGGGCCTCTAAAATCCAGTATGTGGAGGTTTCCTGGACAAAAGTTGTAAAACCTATGGAAGAGATGACTCAAGATGAATATGAGTTGACCCAAATATAATTGGGGAAAGCCACGCACGAAGGAGATGCACATCTATTCAAGGAGTTTGTGACATGCTTTCTTGCTAGGAATGAAGAGTATAAATAAACAATGGAGCAATTAGAGGAGAATGCGAGAGATATCATTTCCTATGTGTAATCCTTCTTAGAACCCAACTAAATGTCACCTCCTCCTATAGAGGCCATCTCTCCCATCAGTAGTTTTGACCCTCAGGTGATCAAGAGAGCACAAGGATACACAATGCAAGGGAGAGCTAATGATAAGTGGGTTGAAAGGATTCTCGAGAAAGGAAATACACTTTTTCCCATGAGGTTCTCTCATTGTTTGAATTTTCCCTCACCACTGCTTCCAAAGTGAACGTGACCAAGGAGGAGATTGAGAAAGAAAAAGCCCACTGGGACAGTGTGTTTCCATTGGTATCTGAAATGAGCAATCTTGATTCTCACTCCTTAGTGAGAAAAATGTATTCACCTCCATCTCTGAAAACTTGTCTCCCATATGGTCTCACACAATGAGTGTTAGATATGACATGATAAATGATGTTATCTCTGAGCTTGATTCTTGTGGAGAAGCATGCATCCAAGATCTTAAAAGGTGTCAGTAATAGTGTATAGAATCTCAGGTCACCTCTGCTCAATGAACATTCATATGTGGAATAGCTCCTTAAGTCTTTCCAAGATTTGGTCAAGAAAGAGGCAGGAGATCCCTTCTCATTCAATGAATATACTTTGAAATATCTCACGGAAATTAGAGGTTCAATATCTAATACTACAAGAGCTCATCAGGTATGGTTCAACCAATGCAAGACCCTTGGTGTGTTCCTGAGACTTGGATCAATGCTTTGAGTTTTTTTGTATTCCACAAGCAGATAAGGTGGCACCTGTGGTAGAACCATTTTAGTAAAGAGTTCAAAGGTGAGGAAATCATTCCAGGAGTATTTCCTTAATTTTCTCTAGCAGTTGGATCTTCATTAGCGGAAGCTTCATCTTCATCTTCAGAATGATCATCCCTCTCTCTCCTCTCCTTCCTTCTCTCTCTCCATGTTCTAATTCTTCGTTGGGGGATGTACTTTTTCACTATTTTGTCTTATTCACTTAAGTGACCTTTAATTATACATTGTAAGAGTTATTTTTCATTAATAAGAAAAAGACTCACTTTCATTCCCTAGGAATATGAAAGGTCACAAGTGATAAGAAGGTGAAAGGTCATGTGGGGGGAGATGAAAAGTCATATTGTAAATCTATAAATTGGAATGGCTTCTCCATTCCAAGGGGTTGTCAATTGTGAGTTGCTAGTGGATATATTTTGCTCTACTAGATACAAGAAAAATATTACTTTCTTCTATTCCCTCTTGTCTATGTTTCCTCTACTTCTTGCATACTCAAATTTGTAAGCATGGTGATCTTGAAAAACCAAGAAAGGACTTTGTACCTTTGATGAATGAATCAATAGAACTTTGTGTCTTTGGTTTGTTAGTCTCATTTTTTTTGCATAATTGAATTCTTCTAATTGAGTGTGGATCTACTCCAGTTAATGTTGTGAAATTTGCAAGTTCCTATTCACAAAATTAACCTTCCCTTCACTATATTCTTACTCCCCTCTACCTCCTTTTCTAAGAAATTTCTTCCATTGAACTTAGTACAAACAATTTTCCATAGGTATAGTGAAGTATTCATGTGTGATCCCTAGCTTTATATCCACCCACTGATTTTTTTTTCTGCATTCAATAAATGGGAGATGTGTTGATTGATCTTGTTGGTATTGCTCTAACTACTTGTGCTCTGGGCAATTTAAAAGAAAGCATAGCATTTGACTAACATTCTTGCCTTAAAAAAATACAATAGCAGATATAAGAAGGCCCGAAGGACCAAAATTAAATCAGTATTTTCTCTACTCGTGTGATAAGCCTTCAAGCACTTCCATGAAAGGTCAAAAGCGTGCTTTTTTAGAAGAATAACGTTGAATGTTTCAGGTATTAGGATAACCTTGATTAGCCATTATTAGGATGGATAAATTAGGATTTAGTGGCCCCTACTATTGTCTAATTTTAACTCCTATCAAAGAAGACAATTATCATATATATTACCAAAAACAACATTTTTAACCAAAATGCTTCCAAATAGCTAGATAAAAGGGAATTGAGATTTCTAAATTGAACTTCACGACGACTTATGTGCCTAAATACCATGAACTTTATTAATACTCGAGTCAATTGCGTAAGACTCGAATGGAGGAAAGAAACACTACACATTATAAGCATCGAGATGCCATTAACCTTAGAAGCAATGTCAGAGTTTGATCAAAGACGTGAAAAAATCATCTGCCAAATCTTTATAAAGCTATTAGATGGCCATCCCTCCACAATTTATTTTTAAAGCCAACACTAATAGGCCATTGCATGGAACCAGCATGAGCGAGTATTGGGGCTAAAATAAGAGATAGTAACGTATGCTCAAATAAAAGGATTTTCAATGCATGGGTGAATGTCAAATAGTGTTGTGAAAGGCACTAATAGGAATTAGAATAAAAGGAGGAGGGGTGTAGAAGAGGGGGTTAGAGGTAGGAGAAGCAATCGGGAGATGATACTATCAGGTGGAACCATTTTGAGAAAGCTAACTTTCTTAGGGCGAGGAACATATGTAGCATGTGCATATTTTGTCAAATGTTCTATGAAGAAAGGGGATACGACACATGGGCCATTCGTGTCTACGAATTCAACCTCCTGAGTCTTTACGATTCCCTGGAATCTGTCCCACCAATTGGTAAGTCGGCCTCCGTAGGACTCACCAAAAGCAACACTGCCAATAACCGGATAAGCCGGACAAACAAGCCTAGCTCGGTGTCAGTAAACCGACATTTCTGTTGGGGAGAACGTGAGTCGTACGATCACGATCGAATGGTTGGCGTCGCCTAGAGCCTTGTACTTAGCACAAAGGAGATGAACAGTGATGCGGAGCACCTATAGCCAAATCCCTTCAGTGAGAACAAATTAAATTATTATTATGTCATCAATGTTCGGATGTTAATCTACGTCGTCCACGTCCTTGTCCGCTATCAGAGGGGGGAAGCCTCAACCCAATTGTGAATGCCCAACTACTTGATTGCTCACGTGGACAGTGAGGATTTAATTCATTGGCGTACGACCACGATCAAATGGCCGACATCACCCAGAGCCTTGTACTTAATAAGGAGGAGATGAACAGTGATGTAGAGCACCTATAGGCAAAGTCTTTCGGTAAGATCAAATTAAATTATTATTATATCATCGATGTTTGGATGTTAATCTACGTCATCAAAATTTAGGGTTAAAAGAGTTAGGACATATTTTAAATTTGTTTTTAAGGGCATTCGATATAGATATTCATTGTCTGTTGTTAGAGGGGGGAAGCTTCGACCCAATTGTGAACACCCAATTGCTTGACTGTTCGCGTGGACGGTGAAGATTTATTTCATTGACATATGACCACAATCGAATGGGCGGCATCGCCTAGAGCCCAGTACTTAGCACGAAGGAGATGAATGGTGACGCAGAGCACCTATAGGCAAAGCCCTTTGGTCATATCAAATTAAATTATTCATTATGTCATCAATGTTCGGATGTTAATCTACGTCGTCCACGTCCTTAGTCCGCTATGCAGAGTTGGGGAAGCCTCAACCCAATTGTGAACGCCCAACTACTTGATTAAGCTCATGTGGACAGTGAGGATATTAATTAGATTGGCGTACGACCACGATCAAATGGCCGACATCACCTAGAGCCTTGTACTTAATAAGGAGGAGATGAACAGTGATGTAGAGCACCTATAGGCAAAGTCTTTCAATAAGATCAAATTAAATTATTATTATATCATCGATGTTTGGATGTTAATCTATGTCATCAAAATTTAGGGTTTGCAAGAGTTAGGACATATTTTAAATTTGTTTTTAAGGGCTTCGATATAGATATTCCTTAGATTGATAAGCATTGCAGGTTGAAAATATGTGATATGAATCGTATAGCTTCAAAGGTATCGTATATGTTGTTTGTTTCTCCATGTTTTTAACATCAAAATACAAGTTGAATGGGAAAAATAAACCCATGACCCACCAATGGGCGGTTATCTGCTCTTTGAAACCCAGACGCCAGAACATGGAGAGCGACCCACATCCTAAATGACCTTATGAGGCATGTCATTTTCCTATTCATAATAATAGCAAGCACTTAATTACAATGTCATCAAAGCTCAAAGACGTTAACCACACTGAAACCCAGGGTTTGCGGAGTTGGGACACATTTTAAAATTGTTTTTAAGGATCAGTTGCGATACGAGATATTAAAATTAGATTGATAAACAGATCGTAACAAGGTGGTGTCTCCTAGAGCCCTATACTTAGCACTGAGCTAGATGAATGCCGTGACTACAATCAGCACCATTATAGGTTAAAGCAGACCTTCACATCAGAGATCAAATCTATATTACCCTATTATGTCATCAATGTTACGGATGTTCAAATCTGACGTTGATCGAAATCTAGGGTATCTGCAAAGTCTGAGGACACATTTTAAATTTGTTTTTAAGAGGCTTCGATATAGATATTTCTTAGGATTGATAAGATTGTGGTATGAAGAAGATATGATATGAGGATTGGCGTATAGCTGTCAAAAGTATCTAGCTATGTTATTTGTTTCTCCATGTATTTAACAACAAAATAAAAGTTGCCTGTGGGAAAAATAGACCCTACCAAGCGGGTTATCCGCTCTTCTGAAACCCGAAGCAGAACATGGAGAGCACACACATCCTTAAACAACCTTATTGTCAGACATTGTGCGGATTTTCAGAGGGGGCAAGGTTCGCATCCAACTAATACACGCACTTAATTTGAGATCCAGAGGCGTTAACCACACTGAAACCCAAGTTAACGTTGTAAATTTAGCAGTAATTGGATAGTTGCAACGAGATTTAAAATTAAATAAATAAACAGAACGTAACAAGGAACTGTGAACTGTGCAAAACAGAGCTCTCACTAATAGCCGTCCTAAAATCAGCACCATTATGGGTTAAATCAAACCTACACAGAGATAAATTTATAACCCAAATATCTCCTCATTTTACTATATACAAATTGATTGATCTTGATTTGTCCCTGTATCTGAAGCGGGTTCAATTGTCTCTAGAGGAAACCACTACCTGCGGCTATTTTGTTTGTTGTATGCAGACGCAGAAGATTGAAGATTAGGAGGCGCATAATGTCTAGATGTATTGATTTTGCTTCTTCTCCCTGTGAGCACCTGAGCTACATGCATTGTCTGTCTTCCATAATGCATGGAAATTTGTGCACACCGGTGATTAAAAAATGATTTTGTCAATTATGTGCAGATGTCGGAGTGGGGAAGGTTCACTCCAACTTACTGCATGCACTTCATTTAAGATCCAGATGTGTTAACCACGCTGAAAACCCAAGTTAACGTTGTAAATTTAGCAGTAATTGAATAGTTGCAGCGAGAATTAAATTAAATAAATAAACAGAACATTACGGAGATCTGTGAACAGTGCAAAATGGAGCTCTCGCTAATAGCCGTCCTAAAATCAGCACCATTATGGGTTAAATCAAACCTGCACACGGAGATAAATTTGTAACCCTAATATCTCCTCATTTTACTATATACAACTTGATTGATCTGGATCTGTATCTGTATCTGAAGCGGGTTCAATTGTCTCTGAGAGTAAACTATTGCCTGCAGCTGTTTTGTTTGTTGTGTGCAGAAGAAGAAGACGACTGCGGATTAGGAGGGTGCATAATATCTAGTTGTATTGATTTTGCTTCCTCTGCCTGTGAGCACCTGCACAACGTGCACTGTTTGTCTTCCGCAATGCATGGAACTTTGTGCACACAGCAATTAAAAAATTATTATGTCGAAGATGTTAGAGGGGGCAAGGTTCTCTCCAACTTATACAACGCCTTTGGCGTAATTACCAAAAAAGCTGACAATCTTCCAACTATGGCTATTGATTAAAAAAAATGGGACCTCCAAACCAAGGATCCCAAGGATCTTGCATCCTTGATAATTAATAATGATAATTTGCCAAGTAAAAATATTTAGCATCAGTGTATCCCCTGCAGTCCACATAATGATGGGCTGGCTTGGGGCAGCAGATTAAACCCTAGGAGGCAGACGGGCTCAAAAAACCACTTGCCGTTCCAATGCATACATATTTCGTCTAAATATAGCATCACTTCTGAAGTTATTATAAAATCCCAGAATGATGGATGATGGGCCACTATCTAAATATGAATAAAAATTTGACATTTTTATACAAGTACAAAGTAAACATCCTGACCAAGGGAAATCAAAGCAATCAATTCATGGTTAATAACAGATTACTGAAACAGTATTATGGTATGCTTATATTCAGAAATTGTCTGTAGCAGTGGAGCATCAATCAAAAGAGGATGCTCCAACAATGAACAATCTTCTTCCAATTCACGTGGTCATAGAGATGTCACCAGAATGACTTGGCAAGATTTTTAACAAGTCAGCCTCCATCACGGACCAAAAAACCAATTGATTATTATACCAAAGTAGAGTGACTTCAGCCAGATTTGAACCAATGACCTCCATCACGGACAAAAAAACCAATTGATCAGTATAGCCACGTAGGATTATGGAGCTGAAGTACATATGAATAATCATTTAGGTAGCGGGAATAATTAGCACAGCACCATGCAATTGATTAGGTCCAAAAACAAAAACTGATCAACATGATACCAAATATGGGCATGCAATGAATGATCTATTGGTGGAGCAGAATCATTCCCAATACCATCATCAACATTTGTTTAACATTAAAGGCTAGAATTAAACAGCGCACATATCAAAAAAGGCTCAAGAGAATTCAATCATGGCCAGCTCAGTAGAGAGTTCATCATTAAAGAAAACCAACTCAACCAAACAGTAGGTGATTGACTTGATTACCGCTTTGAAGCATAAAATAATCTGGAGAACTTCACTCGCAGCTAGCACGCATGCAAGATTAAGGCAGATGTATGTTAGCACATTGAAGCAAATGCCTCGACTGCCTGAATGACTGTGTTCATCAAAACTTCACAGGCATAGAACATAAGGCAAACAATCTGAATTGTCCACAACCAGAAGATAAATGAATTGAAACCAACAGAAAATACAGACAGAAGAATGTCTATGCCCACTGTGTAATGAAGGAGAAATTGAGGAAGCAAAGCATGTAATGTTGCACCATCCCATGCATGAGACAATGAGGAAGAAGCACTCGATAGGGAATGAAGATTTGAAAATCTATATAGCTTGTTCAGTTTGAAAATGCACAGTTATACCAAGGATGTTCCAGAACATCACAAAAATGAGCACAGACGGCCTTGAGGAAAAGAGCAACTAAATTGCAAAACATATGTAGTTGTTAATGCATTGCATCCCATAAGTCGTACATGGCCTTCCACGGATGTAAATTGAAGATATTCACTTTCATGGAAATATGAGTCTCTCAGATGGAGACTACTAACAATGCTCAAGCCCATTTCTTGGAGGGAATACATAAAAAGCTTATCCACATAAAGATTCAATGGATGTTTCTGCCAATAAGAGAAATTTGTAGATGAAGAATTATCTCCTACATCAGATTACCAACTTTTCAACTGAGCTGAAGGCTTACATTCAGCATATTGTAACAGACCTGACCACCAGAAATGAAGCACAAGCCACAATAGTTTCTATTATTTTTGGTTGTTCTCTGACGTTCCTGTGAATCTCTAAAGGTAGATGGCCTCTAGAATAAGCCATAATCAACTCTAATGGCTCTAATTAGGGGTAGAAAGAAGTATAATTATCAGAATGCTGCTAGTCCATTCTATAATGATAGAACATCTAAGAAATCTTTGGAAAGGGTCCCTCCAAAGAAAAACTTGCCTATTCCAGAGGCCTCATTTAGTGAACATGCAAAGACTCCAGAGTATCAGAACATATCCAGTCAGATTCAGAAGCTCATATCACGTTGTTTTAAAAAACTAAATCTATGAAAAAAAGGATGGAGAATCTGGCAAAGGGGACATCCTATGATTCCTTAATGATGTAATGGTTTTTATTTTAATATGAGAGCAAACTTTATTTTTCTATCATAAATTTAAAAAGACTACAAATGTCTGCCACGGGACTGCATCGAAGTTATGAATCAAGGTCAATTCAGAAATGCTATCATGTTATAAATTCCAAAAATAAAAATGCATGATTAATAAGTTGGAAGTAAAGATGATAATAGCTGGATTAAGCTTTAAAAAGCATGGAGCTAAATTTCCCATATTCAAGAAATGTGCAAGGGACAAATCAGACAATTCCGTACTTTCCTTGCCACCGGATGACACTGCCGAACACACAACATTAGAAATTAAATTTGCATTTCCAGAAAATCGATTGTCCATGGAACCTACACCAGTATCATACAATTTTCAATGTCTATACCAGCTATAACACCAGATCAGAATATGTATTGAGGAATCAATATTGTTTTATTTAACTTGCAAATTTTCCAAATTCAAAAAAATTACCCCATTTTTTTTTCTTACAGCTCAAAGCAAGAAAAATTCCCCACATCCCAGTTCATAAATTGGTTAGATGAATTAGAATATCAACATTGAACTGGCTTTAGCATCAATTGACCAAATTCCAATCAATAATGGTCAACTAAACTTAGCCCTTAGCAGTCACTTAATAATCTCAGACTAGGCTCAGATGAGCCAAAGCTTGCCCTGTTGATAATTAAGATATTCACTCACATTCCTGGCTTTACTGGTATAACCATACCATATGGCTTATTTGTCCAAAAAAAAGAATTTGGGTGTCTTATATCAGGCACCAAAGAATTCTTATGGAGGGGTAAATGTTGAAGGTTTGTTCAACTTCAGGATTCCTTTACCAAAACCTTCACATGACAAGACGGAGCAAACCCAAACCAACAGCCATTACAGAAACAATGGTACCTGCAGAAAAAATTCAGCATACTCAGTTACACAAAAGGACCATACAATGCTAGCCTTTGGGCAAAATATATCAGTGTTTCTTGAAAACCACAAGGGGGCACAGAATCAGACCTATACAATACTTTATCACATCATACTTTGCAGCCTCCAGCTGTGTCTTGAGAAAATGAATCTCCTGCCAATCAAATATTTTCAGGAAATTATTTAATTTTGTTAACTAAGACAGCATTCTTCAGAAACCGATATGAAAACCACCAAATATCTGATTTCCTAAAACAGACCCTATCAAGTTTATTTGTCAGATTTCGATGTCTCTGCACTCTGGTTTGCCAACTCATCACGAACGCGCCTGCATTAACAAAACCAAAAACATCTTAAACTGATAATTTCCTTTTAACAAGTTTTCAATAGTGAAAAAACCATTGAGCAACACAACAAATTGTCAAGTAAACAAAATAAATTCATTTACCAAACTAAAATATCAGATCCCCCTATTTTTCTACAAGTCAAAATGCTTGTGAGTTTCCTTCTCTTCTGTATCGGGGAATATGTTTCTTAAAAATATAAATTACCAATTTAAAGGGTACGCTTACCCCCTTTCCAAGTTCAAATCCAACCGCTGCCCTGCAGTCACTTTGTCGATCTCATACCTATCAAATTAAAAAGGGTCAAATAAAGCTTGACAAAAGGTGTGTTAACTAAAATGAATCAATGCTACATTAGGACTTAAAACCTCAATTCGCTGCGCATTCTGTCTATGTCAGTCCGTAATTTTTCTGTCCCACGTTGCAACGAAGAGAAGTGGTGCTCCTGGAAAATCATAAATCATACCAGACCAGTCTTTTATGAGTAAATATCTACTTGTCAATTTGGTCAAATAAAAATATGTTTTTAATGGACTTGGCTAGAATTACTCATCAACCTAAGAAAACAAAAACTGTTTGGACAAATTTTTAAAAATAATTTTAACTCAGTTCATAAATAATAATTGCAGACTTACAACATTGAGGAATAGTTTGACACAAAACATCCCAATAAGTCCACTCATGCCGATTGGTTTTGGCTTCCTGTAGAACATTACATTAAAACAATGATAATGCTTTGGAAGGAATCTAGGGAATTTACAGCATTGATCTCATTAAAATTACTGCCAACGAGAACAAATGCTAAAAAAAAATTTAAAAATAGGGACCCACAAATGAGGGCAGTATTTTTGATCCGGATTTCAGAAGATATCTGGGGGACAACACTCTAAATTGTAAGATGTAGATGTGTTAAGTGTGTGCAGAAGCAATAATAATTAGTTATTTAGATAGAACATTTATGTGGAGACGCATACAAAAAATATTAGCACTGGGACAAAAACAATTTATTAATTTGTCCTGATGTAGTGCCCCCCTCTGGCTCGTAGAAAATGTTCATTGCTTTGGCCGTTGCGGTTTGCTTGGATGTTTTTGAAAAGTGCTCGTGTCGGGTGTCATTTCAACCACATCTGGATTGATCGTCAAATGTTCCCTAAATTTTAAATGCCCCCAAGGATGAAGAGCCATCCATTCTTCGCGTTATCGATTCCATCTTGGAAGATAGCTCAACGGTTGCTCGAAGTCTCTTGTCCGCAATCGTAAACATTAATAATTTCTTTTTGACGACTCAAAATTAGTGATCGGAATTTAAATCAAATCACGTTTAATTTTTGTGTTGTGTGGGCGTGTGCATGTGGGGGGCATGCACGGCTGTGGACGTGTGTTGCGTGCGTTGGCATGCGCGCGTGCATGTGTGTGTGTGTTCTGTGTATGTGTGCGTGTGTGTGTGATGATATATAACAATAATAACGGAAATTATAATTATAATAATAATAGTAATAAAATATAGTAAATGAATAAATTTATTACGGATAAATACATACTTTTATATATATATAAATGTAATAATGGGAAAATGCAGAAAAATGAGGGTGGTGGTTGGAGTAATGGAGTAGAGGAGATGTGTAGTGGGAGAAGAGGAGGCTTTGTCAGTTGTCATAGTTGCAAATTCTTTAGTAGGTTTGTTTGCATGAGTGACGTATGACTTGGGTAGTGAATTCATGCACTCCACACCATGCGTGCAGGTTCCCACAATGGTTATGGGATCTCTGATTATGGTTTTGCGAAATCTAGGCACTGATGTAATGGATAGGAAATTCTTTTTGTTCTTGTTTACTGTTGCAGAGGTGTGTTCATCTGAATGGACACCTGCTGGTTGACTTGGGGAAGTCTGTTCCATTGCTTATGTGGGTGCAAAGGTCCTAGCATAACCTCCTATCTACTACCAGCATCCAGCCAACCTGTGCCAAGATAGAAGTTCAGATCAGGGTCTGTATATTCATCAATGCTTGATAGGAAGAAAATGGGTGTCTGATGTGGAAACGCACAGCAGGGCGCACAAATGTTTGGCAAAACACCTTGTAGAAATGTGGCTCATAGATTTCAATGTGTTGCTGGATATGCCCAAAATTGGTTTGTTGAATAGGCTCTTGAAACTTTCCAACAAGTGCACAGCAAGGCACAGGAGCCGTATGACAGAATTCCTCAAAGAGATGTGTTCTCATGGAACGCATGCTTGCGGGATCCACCTAGAATGGGTTTGTTTCAGTCTTGCTTCTACTTTGATGAGAAGGTTAAGAGACCAGACCCCAAATCCTTCTTGGCCGCACCACCTATCTCAAAGAAAATCTGAGCTCGTCTTTGACCTGCGAATGAGATAGGGCGACTATGGTTTTATTTTGTTTGGGTGCCTGAGGAGTTTTAATTCATCGAATGGGAAACCCCCTTATTTCTTTACACCTGCATTTGATCCTCAGATCTGCATGGTAGCCTTCTTGTCATACTGGCTATTTGAGGACAACTCTAAAATTGATCATTGTACGTGCCCATTTAAGAAATTGGTTGTGATGTGGTTTTGGTAGCACATTATGCACAAAAAGGAGTTGTAGAGAAGGCTTTAGGAACTCGCCAGTAAATGCAATTCACTGTTGTAAAGCAAAACACTGCAACCTGTGCCATAATGGGAGCCATGGAGCAGGATATGGACAGTCCCTCCAGAGCAAAAAAAAGGGAAGACTGTCAAATGTTGTAATTTCTATTGCTCTATTGAAAAGGGTACCGAGGTGGAGATATGGCCACATACCCATTTAAACCTGTGGTGGTTGTGTGGATTTGTTTGCTCGGTGCTTGTAGTATGTGCAAGCTTTTACTAGGCATGTGAATTGTTTGTCAAATTGCCTCAAAAATGTGGTCTGATGGAGTGTGAAGATTGCAGGTTAAACGGTGCTCTTATGGAGTGTCATGGTTGCAGGATATGCATAAATGGATTTATTGAAAAGCTTTGGAAACAATAAAAGCATAACAGGTAGCAACTTTTAAGAGAGTTAACTGCTACTGTATCTGCATTTTGGTTGCAAAATGTTGGAGCTGCAGCGAGCTCATAAATTGGTTGCAAACCATGCTCAAGTTGGATTTCTGAAAAGGCCTTGGAAACCATTGGCAATTGGAATTGGTCCATGTATCGCCAACCCCCGCAATTAACGCTCACTAGTTCGTCCAGACATGGTCATCTTACTCTATCCTTGCATGATTTTTTAACGTTCTAGTTTTCCTTTTTTTTATGGAGTTGTAAACCAGCTAAAGAAGAATAATTTTGTTTAGGTGAATTTTAACGAGACGTGTATCTATTAGTGAACTTTGCCTCAATTTTATACGCAACTAGATGAATAACCATGAATGTAAACACTACACTCATTTACCTCGTGAGATGTTTGGAAACACTACGATATTAGTTGGAATATGGAAACCACACGGTTGGCGGGTTTTGCAAAACTTAGTGAAAACCACTTCTTGACGACCTTGTGTGATCTTAATAAAACCTATTTTCAATGAGGCGTAAAAACATCCCTATCAACCCTAAAATGAGAAAATCAAATTTTGATTGTCCTTTGTCACACGGAGTGCTCAACCGAACCCTAAGTTGTCCCTCGGATGTTCGTTTGATTTTGATTCATAACGCGTTTAGGAGCCCAACAGGCTATAGTTCGCAACTTTAAAAAACTGTTGCAAGTTAAAAATGCAGTTTGGTTTTGACCGACCATTTTGGCCCGGGAAAGAAATGGTTTTTTGGTTTCCGCATACCTCTAGTATTTCTCCGTGACAATTACTACCAACCCTTATTTTGAAGAAAACATCCCGCAAGCTAGTTTTCTAGATAGGTTTTGTAGGCCTCCGGTCGTTGGGTGACGAGGCCTTTGGGTGCATTTTGATCAGTAGCTCCGGAAAGATAGGCGCCAATTGAATCTTGTTTTCCCCAGTTTTGGGTTCTGTCAGCTCTGATTGTTTCCCTGGATATAGGGGAGTAGGTAGGGATTGGTTTCCTTGTGCGTTTGAGTCTCGGAGTTTGTTTTTGAATTTGATTTTTGGGCTACTTGTCTAAATTTGAACTTTTTGGAAACTTGTCACTAACTGGAGAAAATTGTCATATGACCTTATCCAAACAAATTAACTATCGAGAAACCTTGTAAACACAAATATATGACTATATAAAACCGTAATGACGATTGTTTGAAAATATTTTGAATGTGAAAAGAAATGGTCTTTTCTCTCTCATCTCTCTAGCACTATCTTTAGCTTTGAAAATGAAATGAAATGGCAATTGTATTTCTTATTCTCCTTTTAAGTGTGTTAAATATTTTTCATTATTATTGGAAAACTGTGAAAACGTAAATCGTGCTTGATTGTAGTTAGATGCCATGCCAGCAGTTGTGCTGACCATGCAGTGGTTGCAGGTACACAGGACAAGAAGAAAATTGTAGCATTCTAGTGCTTTTGTAATAATGGGATATCGTTGAAATATACATGTAATATTAAATAGATGTATCAACACTATTTTATGAACATGAATGTTATTTTTGGATTATTTTGTGATGAGTAAGAAATTGTAGTATATTGGTATCTTGGGAAAATGGGCATCCTATTCTAGGGGTGATTTGATTGTGGTGTTCATATATGTTGTTAATCGTGTAGATGTACATTTTTTAAATGGAAATGAATGTGATGACTTTCAATAATGTGCTTCTTGTGGAATTATGATTATGTACTCCTTTGTGTTTTTTAATGCTTGGAAAACTCGTAGAAGAACCAAACTATCAAAAGGAACCTTAGCTCTAACCCTTTTGACACTCTCTTAAAGGTTAGTTGTATAGCTTTCCAATACCCTAATTTAAAAATATTTAAAGGTATACCCTTGAGCGTTTATTTCCTTATCACCTTTGAATGATCTCAGCTTAAGAGATTTAAGTAAGTTAAGTCAGCTTGTTTTAGGATCGCATCAAATCCTCACGTTTCGACTCCATTTTCAACCCCTCTCACATCTAATTGATCGATGGGAGGTTGAATTGCTCTAATTGTTATCTTGTATCAAATGGTATATTCCTTTAGACATTGTGTTTATTTGTGTCATTCATGTACATGGTTTCTTGTGCTGTGGAAGTATGCACATTATTATAGTTAAGGTGCATATGTCACTTTGTGACATGATTGATATAATGTTTTTCAACGTTTTTAAATGGTTGTCTTTTGAGGTTAGTCATGGAAGGGCTAATCACTGTAACGTATGGGATCTTAAGGGCAAATAAGGGCAGGTAATTATTATTCTTTGAAATGTGATCAAGCATACTTTGGCAAACAATAAAGTGAGGTGGTACCTCACTTGTTACCTCTAAATAGAATCTTGACTCAAACTTAAAATGCGATGATATAAGACTGTCACATGAGTGAAACTTGGAGTTATCTATAACTTAGTTAGGCCTTCTTTTGATGTTGAAAGAGCATGATAAAATTCTGCTCATGGAGTTCGATTCATTCGAGAAACATAATTCTCTTGTTTAGAAAACAAGATTTCTTGACGTATAACTATTATAAATGACTCTAAGCTATTATCGAATCATAACAACAACAAGAGTCAAATGTGAATGAATTATTAATAACCTTTAGAATTTAATTTGTATTCTTGAGGTGTCACTTTTTTGAAAGAAAATAAAATTTGAAGGTTTGTTAGAAAAAGATGTTTGAACCACTCCAAAACTGATTTTTATTGAGTGAAAATAGAAGTAAATTAAAACCTAGGACTTTTTTATATGCTATTTGGTGTTCAAAACCTATTAGTCAACTTTGTCTATCAAAAAGGTGTCCCTAAGATGTTGACTTTTTAAGTGAAACAAAATAATGATTTTCTGAATCTAATCCCATTTAAGCTTGGGGACCAATGATTAACTCATTTTTGTGTACGTTAATGATGTTAAATGGAAATGCTACCATGACGAGTTTAAGCTTTGGAAGATGAAACTCTATGACGTGCAAATGTTAAAGTGACCCCCTTCTAACCTTGTGAATTTTTGAATATAAGAAACTAGAAATGTCAAGCAAATGTGATTTTTTGTGAAACAGAAACTCTAGTTTGAGACCAAGAGCTAGGAGACTCTCACAGGTGCGATAAAATGTTTCAATCTAATATTGAGATATAGGAAATTTGATAGTAATAGAGAAAATAACCCAAATAAGTGTATTTGTTAAACCTGAAATGGAATAAATAATGGGTATCACTATAAATGA
Source organism: Taxus chinensis (assembly GCA_019776745.2). NCBI lineage: Eukaryota > Viridiplantae > Streptophyta > Pinopsida > Cupressales > Taxaceae > Taxus > Taxus chinensis. Next base: position 222,659 of record JAHRHJ020000543.1, on the reverse strand, counting down.
GAATATCTACTTACTTAATAAAGGATTCTATGATATTTAGGGTAAACCAGGGAGTTTAAACAGTAGTGAAGATGGAACCATATAAAATGAAGTGTTAAACAAAATAAATGAAATGTTAAGAAAAAATGGTAAATGTATGTTTCATGTCTGTGCCCTTCAAACCTTTAAGGATAATAATGAAATATGGTTACAATAAAGAGATAACCATGAAAATGTGATATTGTGGAAGGTGATATTTTGTGATGTTCATGATGTTCGTGTTGTGGTTTCATACTTGTTTGTTCATATAAGTGTGGCATCAATTTGCATCTTGTGTCATTTGATATTTGCATGTTCTTCTATGTTGGTGTAATTGTTGCATGTGGTGTTGAGAAATCTCTTGTGAGCATATATGGTGTCACATAGTTGTATCAAGTAAATGAAAGTCAAAAAAAAATCCTGGTATATTTGGTCTTGTGTTTGGGTCCCACATGGGTGGGCACTACACCCTTTTGTACATGGCATACTCCTGAGACAGGTGTATGGCTGTCTATCTTCCACTACCTATGTCTATACTGTGATATGTTATTCAATGATTAATGATTTGTCTAGATACATACATACATATACAAAGCCATGATGGCTAAAGACCATTACGGAAACGAAACAGTTACCCTTCTGCATAACTCTTTATCATCTGGTAGTTGGGATGAACAGCAACATAATGTAACAGTTGAATCTGGCCACTCAAGGGAACCCCTTGCATCATATAGGTGGATCTGCCCCTTCCGGAAAGAAGTAGCAACGCTGCCAGCACTTGGAAGTACAGTGCGTTGTGAGTGGACCTTAGGGGTTTGGTCTGTACATGTCTCGAACCCTGTCAAAACCAATGATGAAGACCACATAAAGTTTTGAGTATGCTTGGATGGTGCCGCACCCATAGTAGGAAAACTCAGCCAGTGAGTTGGTGAGTACTCGCCAAAATTTTGAGAAAACAAATACTCGCAAGGAAAACCTGCCACCTCAGACTCGCCAAGTATTGGCGAATATTCGCCAATACTCGGCGAGTCTGAGCCTCAAACTCGTCTAACGCAGAGTAAGTCTCTCAAATATTCGAAAGAAAAATACTTTTTGGGGTTTTCTATATTAATTTCAGTTTTCGACATTGTTATATGGTTCATGTGGTAACTTTGCTGTCAAATTCAACAGTATAAAGAAAATTGAGACTTGAAACAGACCTCATCAACACATATTCGTGCAGTTTCCTTTGCTAGCTCCCAAACTCCCTTTATAAGGATACTTAAATTGTTTTTTGGGAGATATAAGTTATGGCTGGTAACCACATTATTTTAAAACAATCTAATACAAATGGGTGGACTAAAGGTCAATTTCTTTTTAGATTTTCTTGTAAACTTATGTCCAAAATTATATATATAACAAAAAAGATGTAGAAAGCAACACAAAAAATAATATATTACCTTTTTCTTGTTCATGATATCAAATTGTCTATCTAAATTTTCCATCTAGAGGTTAGTTGTTTGATACTGTTTGCAAAATTTCCCTGAAAGCATGCTACCACTTTATGAAGCTATATTTTGCATAAAATTTATGTTTTTTACAGAAATTTGTCTATTTTTTAACTTGCTGAATATTCCCAAATATTCGCAGAGTCTTGCGGAGTCAAAAAAATTTTGGTTTGCTGAATACGAGTATGCGAACTATGCCAAACCCGATCTGCCAGGATTTGTTTACGCCACTGGAAATGTGTGTGGGGCATCTAGAGAAGACGGACTGGCAAACTTGGAGACACCGCAGGCCTCTAGAGAGTGTTCAGTAGTACCACAGACCATGAAACATGAATCGGCCTTACTGCATGTCATGAGAATGGTCTTCGTAGTATCACTGACAGTGTATTTGGAGAACCTATCCGGATCACTTTTATAGTGCTTTGCAAAAATGAAAATGCACCATTTTAGAAGAAATAGAAATTAATTGGCTAATCAATTATCCAACAAAGGGATTTCATTAGCAATGAAAAAAAAATAGAGGAATTTCAATTTCTCAATGGTGACTTGATGAAATCTGAATTTTGCCATGCTGATTATGCCTTTTGATTGATCATGAGGCGACAAATCAAAATGGGAAACCTTGAGGTCAAACAGCTAAAACCTCATATAACCTTTACCAGAAGTTTCTAGTAAAACTGTTTTTCAACAGCTACCTTTCTCTTCAAATGAAATCATTACCAGCACTCCATGTTCCACTAATGAGATTGCCACACATTAACCTCATTGTCTTCTCAAAAAGAGTTGCAATGAAAACAGATATTCTTGAAAAGATTATATAGTGTTGTTCCCCTCAAAATTCCCCTCTTTTGAAAGTCAAAAATTTGAAATTTTGAGTTGGCACCCTTCAGCAGTGTTTTAGTGAAGTAAGAAATTTGAAGAGATGGTGAAAATTCCATTTCTTAGGGTCATTTTAGTGACTTGTGGGTCTGTCGAACATTTTTGCCCCTCGTGTCCCAAGGACTGGCGGGCCTCATGTTCGCCGATTGGCCGATTTCCCCGCAAGTCCTTGTCCGTCGGCATTTTCGGACTTTTTCAACCCATCTGTCCTAAGTACGCCCGAGCCTCCTGTTCACTGATTCCCCGCATCGCCCGCATTGGCCGAATCGGCTCTTCGCGTCCTTCGCGTCCCAATGTTCCATGGACTGTCCAAGCCTGTTTTTTCCGCTTTTCCCACATTACACCTTTTTGAGTCAGCGCAAGGTATATTTAATACGCATTTATGATCTTCTCTCTCTTAAACGGCTATTTAAAGGAGCAACCGTCTATGCACTTGTCGCATTGCCTGCTCATTATCTCTTGCCCACATTTTTGCAAAATCGAGTCGTTTGTCCACCTTCCTGTATCTCCTTGCAATAATTGTCGTGAGTTTGTTCTTTGAAGGCCATTCCTCTGTTCACTGTCAAAATGAAGATCAAATTTCAAGGGCACGACCATCTGTACCCTTTGGAGACTTTTGTGCCCGATATTGGAGATAGCGGAAGCATTGAAGAGATTCAGGCACCAGATCCTCAAAACAATGGGCCCTCCTCAGCGACAACCGGATGTCTCTACTTCTGGCTCTTGACTTTCTTCTTCTATTTTTAGTTTTTATCTCCTTGTAATTTAATTAAGGACTTTATATTGTATATTTCTTTAATTAATCTTTTGGTTAAAAGAAACGGTTACTAAATGTAACCACTTTGTAAACTATATATTGAGCTCTCCACACCATTCCAAAGGGCTGGAACTCTGATAATTTTTGAAAGTGTAAAAGAACTAAAAGCTATCAATACAGAAGATTTCCCTTCATGTTTCTATCTGCATCTATTTATTCTCTCTTGTTTGTCTAAAGTTTGCGAATCATTAATCTATTGCATTAAGAAGCTTTGTATTCTTATGGATGTCATTTCTGGAACTTTGTGTCTATGAAATAATATCTGGTGGTTTAATATGAATGATTATGTTCTATATATCATCCTTGCTCAACATTTATAAGGAACTATTTTGCTATCTATATTTCCGGGGAATGTTGTTATGTTCTACCTTTTCCCTCCCCAGTTCTTCTGTTCTTTTGTATTGATGATCTACCTTTGCATTAAAACACTTTCATGGTATCAGAGTTCCTCATTAAAGTAGAAAGTTGTACATTTGTAAATAGTTTTGTTGTTTGCTTTCAATAAGGGCACCTCTCCCATTAAAGAGGAGGGACTTTCTGTCTCCTGACTGTTGTTTTCATTAAAGTCCTAATTTGACAACCAACATATAGCCTTTGTAAGTCTAACCAAAATGAAATAAATTTTGTATGTGGCGGCTATTAAATATTTGAACATATGTGAACATCTCTAGGTATATTTGAAAAGTCTATATGCAATGTAATAAAAAAGTGTTAGGCAAAAGCAACTTGAGGTGTAACTAGTATTAATATCTTAAATACATCTATTTGAAAAATGCCAATAGATATTAATTTTAAGGCTAAAAGAGCTCTAAACTCTACCACATGGTCAAGATATTACTATTTTCACAACATTATAACCCACCCCTTGCTGCCATTGTAGCACGATATTACTAATTTTTCAATGATTTCTCATAGTTTAAAAAATCTGAAGAATGGACATAAATTTAATGTAAAGAATAAAAGTTGACACAGTCATGCCATTAGATCCCTCCCCTTGTTACCATTGTGGAATGCCTATCGGCATAGTAAGAAAAATCAATTAATATGTGCCTTCAAAGGATATTCCTGTAGAATAAAATTATCTGTACATTCCTTACCAAAATTCTTATGTCTATAATATATTCTTACATTTGTTTCTCATATGACTTCGGTCTTATTCCTAAATTTTGACACATTATCAGAGCCAAATTTAGATTTGGTTGATGTTGCTGAAGTTTCCTATTTGGAGTTGCAAAAATACACGTATGGGAATAAGTTAATAAATGTAAACATTACAGAAGCAACTATTTTTTTCTTTTATTCAAGCTTCTGGCAGATATATGTAGACATCAAGAATCCTATATAGGATATATCTCAATGGGTCATATGTTAAGCAATGTACAAATGCTCTATTGAATGGAAATCAGAAGTGTTCTGCATGCACGAGAATGTGTGTTTTTGTGCCTTGTGCAGCAGCAGCTACTCCTTGGATGCTGATACTCCCAGAAAACGTCCTATGTCTACTTAGCCTTAAAGTGAGGCCAAGACAATCCATAGTTGTAACTCACACATGTAGATGAAGCAGCATTCCAAACCATTTTCAGTGCCACACTCTCAGTATTCAAACCCATCAACATCTACCATATCCCAAACAACGATTAACATATCCAAAATGCCTAACATCATAAATGTAAAGATAATATTGCCATTTGTTTCATTGTAAATGAGGACACTTCATCATGGTCTGTTACGGGGCCCTTCAAAATTTGTGATGGCCAATATTTTGGGCCAAATTTGTTTATGTAATGCCTGATTCTTGCAATGCAAAGAAGGCATACAATTGTAAAACCAATTAATAGGTATAACATTTGTTTTCCCCATCTCTTCTCTTAGGAAAACTAGGTTAATTACATCATAATAATTGAAAACTATTAGTTTTTCATACTCGTGAAAACTAATTTTAGTAAAAATGTTGGATTGTTAATAACAAAGATAGACTAGATGATTGGGTTTGTTGGGATACTAATCTAATTAGAGAGCTAAGCATCCATAGAATAGAATACAGATAAATAGACTATTGTTTTATGGGCAACTAGAATGTATAAATAAACCTGTGTTGTAATGAGAAATTAAGCACGTAACTATTGTTTGTTTTGTGCTCCATTTTCGTATCAGAGCAACCCTTTTCTGGAGAGCTGTGAGATTAGGCAGAGATGAGAAAAGGAAAACAAAAAATTATTGAGCAGCCTTGGGTACTCAAATTTCTTTCCCATGCAAGTTTCATAGCGGCACATACACTTCCTGATAAATCCTATGAAGCAAGACAAGGAGATTTCAGTGTAGAGAGAAGAAATATATGTAAAAATATATTTCTTTTAATTCCACCTCAAGCCTAGCTTGGAATATCAAAGCACCTAAAAAATAAGGCCGGCCTTAAGAAAGGCATGAGGCATCAACAATTTTTTTTAAAAACTACTCAGACAAAAGAGAAGCACCGTTGTCTCTTTGTTTGCTGAAAGGCATTGTGGCAAAAGAAAAGACATCAGATTTATAACACAATCTATCTCTTTTGCGTCCATATCTACAACCTGATCAGAGAGAAGGAACGCAACCTAAGTTAAGTGGTGCAATTTGGAGCATTTCAGCCATTTGAAGCACCAATACAGTGGTGCAGCCAAAAGAAGACTCCACCAGACACCACCAGGAGAAGAAAGAGCACCATCCATGAGCAATTCTTAAACTGAAAAAGACAAGGCACAGCTCTACAGACCAAGGCACAGCTCTACAGACCAAGGCACAGCATAAAAGAAATGGCATAAGGCATATGGGAGGATGACATCCTGCATAAAAAGAAAAGGCGCAGCCCTGATGAGTGCAACCAAAGGCACCATACTTCATATTGTTAACACAAGTTCTCAGCATTTAAACACATCAGATTTGAAACACAATCTATCTCTTTCGCATCCATATCTGCAACCTGGTCAGAGAGGAGCGCAGCATACAACTTAAGTGGTGCCGTTGGAGCGTTTCAGCCATTTGAAGCACCAGTACAGTGGTGCAGCCAATAGAAGACTCCGCCAGACACCACCAGGAGAAGAAATTGCACCATCCATGAGCAATTCATAGTCTGAAACAGACCAAAGCACAGCTCTACAAACCAATGCACAGTTCCACAGACCAAGATGCAGCATAAAAGGAAACGTTAAGGCCTATGGGAGTACGCCATCCTGCATAAAGAAACAGCGAAGCCCAGATTAGTGCAGCCGAAGGCACCATCCTGTATTTTGATAGACCGAGTTCTCTGTGTTCCAAAACCCTCTGATGCCATTTCTTTCCAATGCCATTCCTGTCTCTACAAGCACTCAGGCAAAAATAAAAATTTATCGCTTATTCCTAAGTTTTGATAAAGTTTATTTTTTTGATTAAATTATGGAAAAAGTTTCTTTTCTAATTAAAATAATTTCAAGAAGTTTTTGAATGTAAGAAATTCATCAAAAAGAACTTCATAAAAGTTTGGTACGAGTAGTTCTTGAGCAACTGGACCTTTAGATCCGGTGCATACCGATCTGTGGTCCCATAAATCCAAGTGCCAGTGGATTCATGAACTTACAGCCATTGTTGATGATTACTCACAAAAGATGTGGATATACTGCTCGAAAACCAAGAATCAAGCCTCCCAAGACTTCAAAGAATTCAAAGCCTGTGTGAAAAAAAAGACTTGCCGTAGCATTCATGTCCTCTGATTTAATTGAGGAGGGCATTCACCAGCAATGAGTTCTCTGCATATCTAAAGGAGCAAGGCATCAACCGACAGTAAGCTGCCCCCCTACTTGCCACAGCAAATTGCTATTGCAGAAATGTGGAATCATACCATTGTGGAGATGGTACACAGTATGATTCAAAACTCAAGCTTGGGATCGTTCATATTGGGCAGAAGTTGTTTGCACTGCGGTTTATTTACTGAAACTGTGCACCCACCAAAGCTCTCGATGGTATCACTCCACAAGAAGCATGCTCTGAGTATAAGCCCTCTACCTCTTGTATGCATGTTCCAATGAAGAAGAGGAAAAAGTTGGAGAAGTCTTTGAAATGTATATTTCCTGGGTATTGTGAAGAGTCGAAAGCCTATCAACTCATGGATCCTAAAACAAAGAAAGTATACGTCAGCAGAGCTATATTTGATCGGACGGGTGAATCCAATCCACCCTATACAATGTCACCTGATCCACGCATTGATCCTCTTAACACTTTTGATGATGATGGTAGTAATGATGAGGATGATGGTTATGGTCAACAAAGTCCTCCAGCTCCACCATCCACAAGTACTACGCAATGTATACCCAAGTGGTATACCAGTACCATTCGAGATGCGAATTTGGATGGAGTCGAAGACACTTTAACTTCAAGACCGAGGACTCATAGTATAGATCATAAGAAGGTGTTTTTGACCTTTATGAGCACAATTGAAGAATCTTTTGAGCCATCAACAGTTTGTGAAACCCAAGAGTCGAAACTTTAGAAGGATGCCATGGATTCTAACTATCAGGCACTCGAGAAGAACAATACATGCAACTTGTTGATCTTCCAACACAGAAGGAGCCTATTGGTTGTAAGGGGGTCTTCAAGACCAAGTACACAATAGATGGCAGCATTGAAAAGTGCCTTCTTAAATGGAGATATGCAAGAGGAAGTTTACATAACCCGACCAAAAGAGTTTTGCCACACCCGGTCAATATTAGTGTCGGTTATTATTTATCTTTTTATTTATTTATTAGAATAATTCTTACTCTTGTGTTAGCCCTACACTTGTTGGGTTAGCTTGCTTAGGTGTACTAGTTGTGTGGAGTTAGTTTACTAGTTGTGTTGAGTTAGTTTCTTAGTTATGTGGAGTTAACTTACTAGTCTTTTGGAGTTAACTACTAGTATCAGTTAGTGGGAGTTCTTCATCACTGATTTAGGTAGTAGTTGCTCTTCCCTCCTATAGGTACATCTTTCTTATTGAATAATTCAAGTCATTTTATTGTAATGTATTGGATAGCATTATGGATTATGATGGATTTCCATATATGGTATTTTAGCTCTTTTGTTTTGCAAATATAATGTGGTGTGCTATTATCATCTCAGATCGCGGCTTGGAACAATCGTCTTATCGTTCCTTTCATGGTATCAAAGCTATAGATGATGTAGACATCTATCTTCTCTCTTGTGGGGAAGCTATTATGATGAAGCCCAGTGTTAGTTTGTCAGTGTTCCAATAGTTGATTTTGGCAACTCATACAGATATGTGGTGTCACTCTACCCATTCAGCAGTATGGGAGGGTATGGTGTTGATATTGATTCTTTGGGTTTCGTGTCCTTTTCTTCTTATGTGTTGATACTACTTATTCGAGTTTCATGTCCTTGCCTTGTTACCTTGGCTTTTCTTGGATCGTGATACTCCTATTTATTTGAATCTCGTGTCCTTGCCTTGTTACCTTGGTTGTTGAATCATGGCACACCTATTTGTAGCAGTTGATCAAATTATGTTTGGTGTTTTTTTTTACACTTTCGACATCACCCCATTGACAATCTCCTTACATGGAGCTATTCTGATGAAGTCCAGTGTCAGTTGTTTTTGAGTTCTATGATCAAGCAGTGGATTCATACCACAATGCGCACCACACTTCTTCAGCATTGTACGAGTTTTTGGAGCTGAGCTTCTTGGGATATCTTGCAGCAAGATTTTTCTCTCTTTACTTTGTTATTACTGGTTTTGGGTACCTTGCGGTGTCTAATTTTCCCAGTTATTATACGTGGGTACCTCATCAGGCCTTGTTGTCGGGACCCGCCTTTTCCACCCACCTAAGCTATGCTTACCGGGAGGGTGTTAGTGTAGGTTATTATTTATCCTTTTATTTATTTATTAGGATAATTCTTACTCTTGTGTTAGCCCTACACTTGTTGGGTTAGCTTGCTTAGGTGTACTAGTTGTGTGGAGTTCGTTTATTAGTTGTGTTGAGTTAACTTCTCAGTTATGTGGAGTTAACTTACTAGTCTTTTGGAGTTAACTTAACTATCAATATCAATTAGTGGGAGTTCTTCACCACTGATTTAGATAGTAGTTGCACTTCCCTCCTCCTATATGTACATCTTTCTTATTGAATAATTCAAGTCATTTTATTGTAATGTATTGAGCATTATGAATTATGATGGATTTCCATATATGGTATTTTGGCTCTTTTGTTTTGCAAATCTAATGTGGTGTGTTATTATCATCTCAGATCGCGGCTTGGAACATTCTTCTTATCGTTCCTTTCAGTTAAGAACAAAGGGTGTGTAGACTTATCAAGTCTTTGTTGCATCAAAATTGGCAAGCATCTTGTGCGGCATGGATTCCAACGGAGACCATATGATCCAAAGCTTTACCTCAAAGAGAAAAGGAGAAAGGTTGTAATTCGCATTGTATATGTCAACAATCTAATCATCACTGGCAGTTCAATTACCATGATAGATTCCACAAAGAATAATCTTAAGCAATTGCTTGACATAACAAACCTCAAGTCGCTACACTATTGTCTTGGTTTGGAGGTATGGCAAAAGGGACACCACGAATTAGTGACTTTGATGAAGCATGCCAAGAGGCCCAAGACTATGCTCAAGAAATTCCGGGATGATGAATTGTAAGCCTATTACAACACCCATGGAGACAAGACTTCAGTTGTCTCATTTTGGTCCATTTCCATCAATGTTGTCGAATACTCTGCCCCTACTGTTAGGGTGTGTGTGTCTAACTGCTGGATGCAGATACGGCTTGGGCGCTTCTGGGATACGGCTTGTATACTGTACCCAGCTGTATCTAAATACAAACTTGCATAATTGTGCCGTATCAGATACAACTGGATATAGTAAGTAATGACAACTATAGCTATATCTGATTTAACAGTTTAAAAATTTAACAAAAAACCCCTTCAAAAGGCTAAAAAGATGCTAAAAACTGCAAATGATCTTCTATAATGCATTTTAGTAGCAACAATTGAGGACATGGAGGTGAGAGTGTTGATTCACTCTTTTACTTCAAGCTTTCACATTGGCTCTGATCAACATGCAATTTTTTTTATCCATTTCTTTTCGCCTACTTTACTTCGTTTATTTCATTTCTTCTATTTTTTACTGGCCTACACAATCTACAATTTTTTCTAATACATTGAATACCGAATTTTCTACCTTCCTGTACAGGCTGGATGTGTGTAATGTACTTGTAAATTTAATCTAATGTATAAGTTCATTTTATAATTTAAATTTGATAATTAGTATTAATATATTCCTAATTTATAATCTAGATTGTTATAGTACTTCAAAAATTATTATTATATATTATGCTGTATCTAACTGTATCCATATTAGGGGAGGCATTAAAAACTAGTCCTATCCGTATGTGATACCATATCCACATACCATACTCTGTATCCATGCAACTCTGATTTCCACCTCATTTGCTTAACATATGCTAGGCCAGACATCAACTATGTTGCTAGCTATCTTTCATAGTTCATGTTGGAACTGAAGTATTGCAAAAATCAAGGTTAAATAAAACTTGTTTGAATCCAATATTTTATGCGTGCACAAAACACGTTGCATGTCAATGCCATTATATATGCAAGTATGTTCAGCAACACAATATTCAACTTCAATTTTGCCCCACTCAAGATCAGTGTGCAGATATCTTCACCAAGTCACTTGCACGTGAGAAGTATGAGGCATTCCAAAATTCTCTCTTGTACTCTTAAGACTGATAAATTGAGGGGGAATGTTAGGGAAACTAGGGAAATTACATCATAGTAATGAATCACTATTCATGAAAACTAATCTTATTGGGTTTGTTGGGTTGTTAAATACTAATGTAGACTACATGATTGGGTTTGTTGGGATGCTAATCTAATTAGAGAACTAAAGCATCCATAGAATAGAAAATAGATAGATTTGAGCCTATTGTTTAGGGGCCATTATTCTTAATACTCTTCCACCTACCTAAATTAAGAAAATACATCATCAACATTATTCCAGTAATTAATAATCACCAATACTAACATTACAAAACGTGCACCCAATGCATTGTGAAGATCAAGCAATAATTTCCAGAATATTAATCATTGAGGCATAGATTAAGAGGTTTAAAGGTAGACTCTAGAGAAGCTGGAACCTAGTTAAGACAACTATAGCGATATTTTCTGCTCCATTATGCACAACATCGCTAGAAGACAGGTATAGAAGAGAACATATGAAAATGCAGCATCTTAGACATGTCCTATATTTGTGTAGAACTCTGTGCAAAATATGGTTTCAACAAAAAGGAAAACTGCAAACACACCTTGCATGCAGAGGCAGAGCAAGCCAACTTGGATGCCTCCATTGCCCAGCTTTCATTACTTGATGAAGAGGGGGAAGAGACTTCTACATAGGAGCGACATAGATAATATAAACCTATGAACATGACTAATATTGCTGGTGCAATAGGATAATTTATTCACATAGTTCTTGACTTTGATCGTGACCATTGACTATTTTCCTATTTTGAACAAATGATATAAACCTATGTGATATATTTTTTCATGTCTCATTTGAAACTTTGAATCATCAATTAGTATTATAATTAGTTTTTTGTTATTTTTTTGTTTATAGTATGCATATAAAATTGATATTCAAGTTAATTTTGTTTTTTGTTTTTTTTAAAATTTTGTAAAGATTTACCCAAGCCATATGAACCCGAAGCTCCAAACAAATCAGCAAAACCCCATACACTTATCCATACCGTTATAACTTAGGTATCTAATACAACCCCCTTTTCATTAGTATGTAAAATATTAATATCTATGTTCCACAAAATTACATCCTAACACCTCAGTTCCCAACCCCATTCCCATCCCCATGCCAAGTTATTTTCCATTTGCATGTTGTTTTTAGGATTTTGGGGGTACTTCTAGGCACTTCCGAATTTCCCATTCCCCCCAAAAGGAAGCTTGTGAAAGATAAAATCTTATTTAGCTTGTTAGCAATGTTAATGAATTAGATGTCGATGACATGAAGAAGGGTTGGTAAAGTGGATTGGTTGTACCCAACCACACCCAAGTTCGACTATCACTAAGCACATGAGGCCATTTGTAGCCATTTGAATTGTTTATGTGGTTCCATGGCCAGTGGGTGACTGTTTGTGTTGGTTACGTGGTTCTTAGGGATTGGGACCCCTGTTTGTGTCCCAGATCTAGTTCGTAGCTCTAGTCAAAGTGGTTAAGAATCAATCAAAAAGAATGTTAATGAATTAGTTGGTTAGTGAAATTTGAGAGTTTCTAATATCTTACATATACATATAATATGTAGTAAAGATTAGCAGGAAGACTTTGATCAATGAGGAGAAATTGCAGAGAGAAAGAAAGAAGAAAGAAATTATATTAATGTCCACAAATGACCAAAAATAGGTCAATGGGACTGAAGGATACAACCATTAGCAATACAAGTTCTCGGTAGAGAGAATCCTAGATACGAAGTACAAAAGACAAAATAGAGCAGCATATCACTACCACGAGTGGCAAAGAAACCAATACAAATAGCAATGTGAAGCGGCGAACAAAAATCCCAAGAGCACGTGTTGATGAAGATTGGAGGCAAAAAAATCATCGAATGTCCTTGTTTGTGCATGAAGTGGAGGAATCATTTGACCCATTGTCGATCACTATGAGGGATCTAATAATGTTGTTCGTCAAGTATACAGGCTCGAAGGAGCCAAGTTGGGGGAGCCTAGGAGGAAGCAAAACACTTCCTCTAGAATCACCCATAGCATCCAAGGCCAATGTAACTCCCGTCCAAGAAAAGAAGCTTGTAATATCAATTTGCCTCTGTGGTTTGGGGGGCAACGGGCAAGTAGTAGATCCATGTCGCCGAAGAGGGGCAAAGCCACACCAATGGGTCAAGGGAGAGCCACAATGCCGAGAGATAGCAGGCCTGGAGATCTAAGTAATCTAAGTAGTAATGATCCGCTGAGAGAAGTGTCGCTTAACTGATCTATCAACTTTGATGTGTGATGTATCAGTGTCCAAAGGACGTTTAGTGTTGCCAATCACTTGGATGGGCTGAACGAAAGAGGTGATCAATATGGGAGCTCTTGAGCCTCTATGCTCCTCTTGTAAGGATCTGCATTGGAAGGTGACAACCTCGCGAAGATAAAGAGCCAGGCACCACTGGTTAGTGTATCTGAAGAAGGTAGCTAGAGTGTTGTCTGAATCTCTGTAGAGGCAATGATATCTTCCCCGGATCTCATAATAAATGGGACATCTGAAAATGAAGTGGTCCTCAGTCTCCACCTTGAGGGAGCAAAGACGTTTGCTCCGGTCATGCCGGAGAATGTGATGGTACTGATTTGCAATCTTCGTAATTGGTGAATTCCAAACCCTTATCGAGCACCAACGGGAAACTGCTACCAATGTTAGAAGATTACGACAGGAGAGATAATGCTAGGAGGAGCGATTGCACACATTGGGGAAGATCGGTCACTAATGTGTCCGCCACTTTATTATATGCAAGAGAATAGTTACAAAATGGTTGAAGTTGCTTACGACCATTTTTAGTTAAGTACTTAACTAATCATTGACTTAGATGCTACCATTATAACTCCATACATTCAAATAGTGCCAATTTATAGAATACTTTTCCAATTGTCTAGAAAGGTATTGTTTTCCTCCACAATGACTTCTATGGGATTTTCCATTGACATGTCATCCAAAAGAGTTCTTATAACCAATACATAAAGCAATGTCTTTTATTTCACCTCGAGCACCTATGTTATGCTAACTCCTGAGAAGAGGCTAGCATAGTATAAATTCATCGTGCAGCCCATGATCTAGTGCTTGTCTCACTGTAATATATAACTCACACATTATAATTGAATTCTTATAAACCACAATCATGCATTTGCTCTTTGGATAAGAGCATTTACCAATCATAGCAGGCTTGGCAGTCCACATCAATAATAAAACTATATATTCTTTCATAAATCAAAATCAAAATCAAAATTTGGCATGGCATACATGCTTATCTATAATCCAGCCAATGATAAACACATACGTAGACAGTTCTTAGAAACATAGAGTAGGACCTAGATAGAATTTCCCATAGATATTATTTTCTTTTGGAGTAAAATACCATTTTAAATACGTCTTATTGTTCAGTATGTAGTCAAAGCAAACCCTTAAGAATCTACAGATTTTCATATTATTATAGAAATGCGTTCACAAGCTAAGACAATATTTGACCATAGTTTCCACAAGCTAAGCAAGAATGACTCTATACATATCCTGATAGTAGCAAAGTTGAAACTTTATCGAGTGACACAGAGTAATCAACAATAACTGTAGAAAACAGCAACGATATTAAGCAATAATAAATGTCCATGGGACAATTGAATGAGTAGAAATCTCAAAGGCATCATGAAAGAACTATAGGTTCTTATATGATGCTTGCTTACTCCCTCAAAGGGTTGAGGCAAGAAACTTACAGGGTATCGTTTTCATTCTATTTGAATACTTTCATACTCCTCCCCCATAAGCCATTTGGCTAGCTGCAAGCAATCCCCGAATGTGCCATACCTAACAATGATAACTTCAGAATTCAATCACAATAATGATTGGTAAATATGGAAGCTAGTGAAAGACATCGATGAACAACTTATATTTTCACTAAGAGGCTTTTATGCCAAGAATTAGTGTGAAGAAGAAGAACCACAGCTCTATCCACCCACGGTTCAGAACAAGCAAACCATTAATGAATGACATTGGGCAAGTTAAACCATATCTCTACGAGTACTTCTTTAGAACAAGATTGAATCCATAGTCTCAAGGTATGTAGAATGTCCCCTAGAGTTTCGATGTGAGAGCCTAAGAATTGATCAACTTCTTGTCATTCTCCTCAATCAAAATGATGGCATATTAGCAAAGTTGAATGAGAGGTAGTCGGGAAGGAATTGCAGTTTTTCTTTTCCCTCACCAGCCATTAATTATAGAAAGGAAAAAAAATGTTTTCTTCTAGTGTTTTCTTCATTAAAGCAGGTTGGCTGGCTTGGAGGAGTTTTGAAAGGACAAAATAAAAGATTAAATAGAAGCCCAAAGGAGGTCGGTCCTTTGCCTATTTGGCTCTTTGGCGCCAAAGATATGGCTATTTAAGGAGATCTAATGACTTCATTTGCACCCATCTATCTTCGGCGCATTTTCATCTACAACTGATCTTTGGGCTGTTTGCTCATTGTTATTCCCCTTTTGGGCGGAAAATCTAATTGTGTGGCTTTTCCAAGGAGGACAGAAACCCTTACTTGTGGCGGGTTGGAGGATGAAAACCCTCCATCCTTGAGTGAAGTGAAGACATATTGAAAACCTTTTTGCAGATTTGGGCATTAGAAAGATCAAAGAATATATCTACAAGTGTTAGCAAGCATTGTATGAGCCCTTCCTAGTTGGAGCAACTAGGGTTTGATAGCACTTGAGTGCCTTCTAGGGCACGAAATTCAGATTTTATGGGATATTCTGATTTAGCATAATTTATAAGGCCGGAATTATGTTTTTGTGATATTTGGTGGAGTATATCTATCATTTTCAGCCTTGGTTTGTGGTTGTCCTGTTGTTCCAAATTTAATTACAGCAGTGTGTTATCTTGGTTTTTCTCCATTTGTTTATAGCAAATTGAATGGATCAGTGTTGTCATACATGAAATAATTATTTAGAAGTGTTTTCAGCTGTTGTGCAATGTTTTATGGTGCTTTTAAGCCCCTTTACAGTTCGCTGCTAGGGTTTATATTATTGTTGGAACTGCTGTCATAAAATCATATTATTTTCATTGTTGGTGTTCGCATATTTTCAGAACTGATTCTCGGGGTTTGTGGCCAAACCCTTATTTTTTGTTTTTGTCCTAGAAAGGGACATTACAAATTTAGAAAGAAATAAAAAGCTAAACTAAGAGATTATGCTCCATTTTAATTTTTGCAAACAATCCCTACCAATGAGAGGGTAAACACTTATTTTTCAAAAAAGTGCATTCTTGACATAATTTGTGGGATTCCAAAATGTGGTGATTTTTACTTCTTTTCCTATGACATTTACAAAAAAATCCATTTATTTACAACATTGGACAAAGGATTCTTATGCCACTTTTCTTAACTTTTATGCTTGTTACTTGGACATTTCTTTAATGATTTGATCATCTGCAAATCAAGATGGAAATTATTATAGGACTAATAACAAATATTCTGCCATTTAACATGAATTTTTTGTGCAAGATTGCACAATAACATCGACCTTCCTTGCTTCCATGTAAATCAACCAAAGAAGACACTGGAATGCTGTAATAATAACTAGGTGCACTTTTTTTTCATGTTCACATGCCGAAAGCATTCTTTTCATATTTATCATTTTGTTGTTGCCATCTTCTACCAGAAAAGAAAATTCTTATATGCAGAAAGGGGTGTCATAAAACCATCAAATACAGGAGACAAAGTTCTCGTGTAAAACCGGGGAAAAATAGTGAAATATATATATATATATATATATATATATATATATATATTCCTAAATGCTGCAACACAAGATACAGCACAGTTCTTTTCTCGTTCTTAATTGTAAAGTTATGTATGTTGATATGTAATATCTATCTCTAAATCATATTTGAAGTTATTAATGAGTAATTTGGGATCCTTATTTCAAAGTTATTCTGCAAAAACTGAATAAACAATAGATGTTATTTTCTAAAACCCATTAGCTACAAAAGAAATGGAAACAAGAGATATTTTAACAAGTATTGACCTACCTGGGAACTTTGAATCTCTGCTTTGAACTTTGAAAGTGCAGAGTCATGTGCCATTTCGCTCTGTAAAAAAAGCAAATACAATTATGCATAAATAATGGTATTGCATGACCGGTTCCACAGTGCCTGCCCAACAGATTACCCTGTCACATATCTATAGACAATAAATCATTTCATTGCATACAGCACTATCCTAATAAAAGCCATAGGTAATCAACGTTCCTTGACAAGTCATCTTATGGTCAACAACCACACATATCAAAACACCAAACAACTGAGCAATAAAGGTTCGATACTAGATTAAAAACTTCAGCATGTATGTCAGAATCAACCCAGTCCACCATTTATGTAGCATATCAGCTCCAATCAAGAAAACAGAAATCAAACTATACAGTTGGTCACCTTGATAAATACTGAATAGGAAACATGTAGTTTAAAATGACTAACTTGTATTAAAGCATCTACAAGTGATTTTTCAAATTCCAGAAGCAAAGGTCACATGGACAATAGTTTATATGATAAGACTTACAGCCAAAGATATTAAGTGAAGTTTGAACATGAACATACTCTTTGCATTTCTGCTTTTGAAACAAAGGATTGCGCTACGTTTTCAAGGCTATCATCCAATACTTCTGTGATGGTAGCCGTTATCGCCTCAGCCTGTTTTGATGTCAAACCCTGAGCTTCCAACCGTCTAACCTGATCCATGAATGTTCACAATCAGCTGCATTGTAAGCTAAAAGTCACTGAAAAGCAGAATTGAAAAAGAAAGAACAAAATCATCATGCACCGGAGCATCAAACATTCCATTCACACGATAATTGCACAAATTGCTTTAAAAATTTAAAACCTGAAGTAAACATTTATTTGAAATGAATAAAAAAATCATTTGCTACTTTCCTTCAGAATTATTAAATTTATTTACCAACAAAGACAAAAAATCCACTTTAGAATATTCTTTCTGAAATTTTTATGAGAAACGTGGAAGTCATTTGTCATGTGATTTAAAAAATTCGTGGCATTTTACAAAGGCAGCAAGTTGATATGTTCTAGTTAGAAGGCGATCAAAAACCAAGCAATAAACATTGCAATCACAAAACAAATCTCCAAAAGGCCTAGATAAATTGCTTTAAATATTTAAAACCTGAAGTCAATCTTTATCTAATATGGCTAATCTTTGTCATCTGTTATATTTCCCCCAAAATACTTGAAAAGATTTTGTGACAAGGAAAGATCAATCCAACTTTAGGCCATTTCTTTTCTAGATTTTTATGAGAGGCAACAGCATTTACCGTCTGAGAAGGGACATCATGTTCAATATTCTATTGCAGTGATCTAATTATACATTTTCACAATGAATCTTGCTTTCTACGTATAGGCTATATTTGCCAGAATTCTAGAATTACATAGCAAATAGCACCTACAAAGGAGAATAAAATTATTCAAAATAGAAGGAAACGTTAGTATTTTAATAAGACGATGAATTATAAGAGATTGTGACATGGATTCCCCGCCAATTTTCAAGGCAGTAAGTTAATTATGCATTCTCACAACTTCTTTGGGGTTCTGGTTTCTGCATCGAATCTAAAATCACAGGTCAAATAGCATCTATTGAATTGCTTCTCGTAATTTATCCGTAAAAAATATCTTAAAATGAAGAAGAAGAAACATAATTGCTTCTATTTTAAGAAGAACAAATTCCTTAACATTCTGCTTTCTGCGAAGTTTATGTTTGACCGAACGTTAAATTCCTGTCCGAAAACCTTTTTTTTAAACCGAATGTAATCATCAGTGTTTCAATAAGGAGAAGAAAAATCAAAAGGCAGAGCACTCTACCAATGCAAGAGTATCCACAAGAAAAGGTCGCTTTCCATTCGACTTGACAAGCTGCGAGATCTGCCGGGCATCCACTCTCCTACTCCCTTCATTTTTAAATCGAACCGAAGATGGCGATAACCTAAGAAAAACATTTCCGTCGCAACTCCTGTCAACAGATAACGGCAACAACACCGACGGCACCGAATGCAGCCTGAATTTTTCTCTGCTTGGACTGAGATCGGCGTTGGAGGAAAGAGACCGAAAATAATAAGAGGATTTACACGCCTGTTGTGCAACTCTTCGGGCAGCAGATGTTGCTGCCATGTCCTTTTCAGCTTTTTAACTGTAGATTGCCCCTTTTTTCTTTTCCGTCGGATTGAGAACACACGGATGAGGTTTATCTACTAGAAAAAACCACAGGCACTGTGCTAACCCTGGATATACCTTAAAAATACGATCCTTCGAGCATTTCCGTTGCTCACATTTACTTCTTCGCGGTTTCTAGGGTTTCCAGATTTTAGATCCTGTGGTTGTCTTTTTCTTTGATAAGCAACCCCTTGTTTTCTGTGAATTTGTTAAAATGCCGCAATTCTATTGAAAAAAATGCTCTGTATGAATGTGATCGTTTCAGAAATGTTGTGCAGTGTTTCGAGGGTTTGAACTCCTGGCGTGTGAAAAAAATGCTTAGATTAACAGAGACAAAGACTGCAAAATGCGTACTAAGTTTTAACCCGCCACTGCCGGTTTCTTGGTGTGCACGAAACGCCCTTCTGTGATTCGTAACATGGTTTATATTAATTTTAAATTTTCGTGTAATTAATTTATGGAAAAAGGCGTGTTTGTTACAGCATTTACTAATTTGAAGGTGCGGCAGTTTTGTTCCGTGTGAGTTTGGGGGTGGAACCTTCTCTTTTTTTTTGCACTTAAAGTTCGAATTTTTAAAAGGAATATTTTTACTACAATCGCATTCAAGCAGTACAATAGAAATGTCGATAGGGGACTGAAGGAGAAATAGAGCGGAAAAAAGCAGGGTGATGAAGAAGGTGGAAGAAGAAGAAGAAGAACTTTTAACGTCCACGAGGCCAAGAGAAGTCTATGGGACGGTAAACTCTGTCATTTTTTTTAACTTTTGATCCTCTGTTTTTCAAATTGATAATGAAATCTCCCATTTTCTCCGCCCTCTCTTTGGTGAACATCTCCTATAACAAGGTTATCATTAAAACACTTACATATTTCGCTTGGATGTCATTGTATGTATTACACTCAAAAATAAAGTGTTTTTTTATTCTATTGCCCCATTGGTGCAAAAAACACAAAGTCTCTCTTCTCATGCCTCTTTTGGTCTTTTCCACCTACACGTTTCATACTAAAGCCGATGCGAATTTATCCTTAATTGGGCTATGAGAAACTTTATTCTCCTAGGGATATTGGCCTCAATATAGTCCCTTTGTTAATTATCATAATTAGAGTTAAATTTGTCAAGGTAATATTTCTTCTTCTTCTCGAGTGTTTTATCTCACATGGACTTGCAGAATTTATCTATAGTAGACCCCTGTATTTCCTTACTATTATTGGGACATGCACTCAAGTTAATGTGTCGTTTCCTCATTCACTTGTTGTTTTGACTCATCTAAGACTTCTTTCGCTTGCACAAGATCTCATTAAAGACCACATTGTTCCATCTATTTGCCTCAATCTGCCCAAAAAAAATCTAGATATATTAGAAGACCTACCATAACAATGGTTTCAATTGGGACTGCCATTATTTCAACTAAAAGAATCTAATATGAGACCGATAGTTTTAGTTTGAACTTGTTTGTGATCGTGCATTTTTTAATTCTCTCTATTTATTTCCATTTTGAGTCTGAAATGTTGTTAGCCCATAGTTCACACCCATAAAGCACCACCAGAAAAACTAATAGCCTAAAAAGAGTTTGAGTAGTTTTCTAAACCCATAACTCTGCTTCTCTACATTTATTTTGTAGGGCATGTACTACTCTCCACCCTCCCAAAACTTTCTTCTTCTTGCAAATTTACCAACAAAGATTGATATTGAAGTAGATCCCAAGGTATTTATACTTGGTTACTTCTTTTAGAATGCTTCCTTTAAAATATAATTCAATTTGATGTATGTTCTTTCTATTGGAGAAGATCATGATCTTGGTCTTATTGGTGTTAATTTTCATAACCACTACAAGGGCATATAAATGCTCTTGTAACCCTTAAGAAAACTTGGCAATCAAAATAAGGTCATATGCATACAAAAGAAGCCTTATCACATACTCTCTGAAAAGGACTCCCTCCCCACCCTAAAAATTCAACCACTCTTCAAGTTTGTTTATATATAGGCCAAAAAAGGGTGGGGGATAACAAGTATCCTTGTTTGACTCCAATGTCACACCTAAAACTTTTTGAAATGCATTTTTGAGTTCTGATTTTGAATCGCACCTCTTCATAGAGTTTATGAACAGCTGCTCTAAATTGTTATGGAATACCAACCTCATTCATTTTTTACCGTAGCTTATCCTTATGGACAGTGTTAAAAGCCTTTTTGAAGTCAACAAAATAACAATAGACTTCCTTTTTTTGTGCTCCATACTTTTTTAATGATATGCCTCAAAGTAATTCCATGATTTATTATCTTGGGTCTGAAACATGCTTGCCCTTTTGCTCTCTTACCTTTTTCTTCTGCCCACTTGTTGATTTTGCATTCCACCATGCTACCAAACAACTTTGCAAACATTGGAATGCTACCAAGGGGATAGAGGGTACAATATTATAAGGGAAGGGAAATTATTGGAGGGAAAGTATCTTTGCTTCAATAAGTTACATATGAATCATGTGTCATTTGTGCAAATTGTTGGAAGAAAAAAGGATGTGAGATGCACAAATCCTTGAGGCAACATACTTCGGAGAAAACTCTGAAAGTAAGTGTAATGTTCCCATTTTTGAAAACCCTTAGCCTATCATTCCCCGTGGGCTTTAGGGATGTTACAAGGGGGAAAATATATTAAATAATTAGATAATATTGTCTGGAGAGTGATTTTAATCATTTGACATTATAAAGCAATATTTATTTAATTATTTAATATTTATGGAGCAAGTAATGTATTTAATTATTTAATTATGAGGACTATTTAATTTAATTCCCCAAAATATAAAATTAAATGGGGAATTAATTAAATAAATATTTAAGTGGCTTTTATTGATAAAATCACCCTTAGAAAAGGGGACGCCACACCTAAGAAAGATAAACTGCTTTTATTTAATAATTTCCCTCTCCTGGGGATTTCGAATTTTGTGCCTCCTTGCTTATAAAAGGAGTGTTAGGATCATTGTTCCATTCATGTTATGATAAGATTTATTTGACACTCCATGCTTGGAGCTGGGATGCATGCCCATTGATACTCTCTCTCTCTCTCTTGCATATTGAACCGGTTATGTTATTCAACTAAAGAGTGTTCATGAGATTTGCAATCTACTTATTGAAGATTCACTTCCTAGCCTTGGCGACTTGTCATTGGTATTTGTGGGCTATTTTGCATATCATTTCTAAGATTCAGCAACTTGCTTAGGGTGTTTTGGGATTGATTTAAATGCAAATTGTAACTGGATGGTTGTGGAATCTTGCTCTCTTCTATCTCTGAGTATTGGGGATCTTAGAGCTGGTTTCTTTTAACAGTAATTGGAGTATTTATTTTAGCCTTGCAAATCAATTTACTGTGCATTTGTGAGAGTGGTACGACTTGACATATATGCTTAATTTGGTAAGATTCACAGTCTTTATTTTTGCAGCGACTTCTCCTTTTATTTAGGTGGATTAGTTTGAGTGGTTCGAACTAGGAGTTGCATGTTTGTATGATGTTTGACAGTCCCCTTTGACAGCGACCTGAGTAGAGCAAGTTGGGTAGTGATTTTACATGACTATGATCTGATTTCTCGTTCAATTAAACCTGCTGTCATTTCTGGGTATCAGCGAGACTTGTTTCTGGATATTGTACAATGCATTTTGGGGTGCTTAAAATGTCCAGCGATTGCCTGGATGTCTTGATAACTGGTTTGTGGTCTGTCTAAGGTGGATTGATCATTCTATCCACAATTATATACTTCTATTGCAGCGATTTTCCTTCAGTACAAGTTATTAACAATATTGGATGTTGTTGGCACTGATTTTTAGGGAATAAAGTCTGCCATTCTCCCCTTCACATCAACGACTCGGAGTAAATATTGAATACTGGAATGCATGATTGAGCTTCCAAGGACCAACGAACTGTTAAGCATCGTTGGCATGAGTAAACACTGAATTTGGGCATTGATATTCATCTATATGCATGTTCCTAATAGCCTGAATGCAGCGATCAGAATTATTACTCAACACTGTTCAATAATAATTCTGAGTTCATTTAAAGAGGATGCATGCATTCTTTATCACCTATCTTGCATCAGTCCATGCATAAAACATATGATCAGATTGTATAAGTGTTTCAGTGGCTTCCATGGATGCAGTGGTTTGTCTTGTTTGCATTTAGGAGAATACAGCGATCAGATTTCTATTGCAGCAGTATACATTCATGAGATTGTGGAATTTTAGTGGATGAGTTAAGGCCACTAAACCCTTACCCCTCGGGTTTATTGAGTCATTTACTCAACTGGTATAAGTAGTTTGTTGTATTCAGTTGATTGATGCATTGAAGAGTTGGTTGCTTGCCTAATTTCCCATTGGTCCCAGGTTTGGGATATTACACACCATCCCAATTTTGCATAAAAAGTACAATGCTACAAACCACTGTATGATGTTCTCTCTTAACTTGTGGCTTACCATATCATTTTATTATATCATTTATACTTTCTCATGCTTAATAGGTCGGCCTTGGTGATGGCCATAACATATGAATAGTATATATAGGGGATTGTAGGTAGTAGTTCATTATCATTTGAGCATTTGAGTCTTATTATATGGTTTGGAGGTTGCCCCCTCGAAGTGGCGAAGCTATTCTAATTGCATATTGATATCATTATTCTGAAATATTGTGTTATTTGGTGTTCTATTGTTGCTCATAATCTGAATTATACAAGTAATTTCATTACAAGTGGTATCAGAGCTGCGATCTGGGCCAAAATTAGGGCAAAAACCCTAATTTTTTGTTTCCGCCATATATTGTGAACCAGAGTGAATTGGTGGGAGATATTTTTACCAGAGTTGCAAAACATTTCAAGTAAGGTTCCCTAAAAATTTCAGACTTTTTTGATTTATTTTGCAAAAGTTATTACAAATTTAGGGTTTTTCATAAAATCACTCCCTAGGGTGCAAATTGTGGAATTTTTCAAAGTTGTTTACATTTTCGGAAAGCTCTCAAAAAAATAGTATTAGTATCTTCTCTGTGTTTTTTCCTGTTCAGGCCGAATTTGTATCGAAACCCTAAACCCTAAGGTTTGACATCATGGCGGGGCCTTCCACAAGAGCAAAAAAGAATCCGGTTACTCCAGGTAAAACCCCAGATAAAGATGGGGTAGTGATTGAAGAGATGGAGTCAGAAGGGGTAAATACAGATTCCTCAGCACTAGGGTTTACCTCAGTTGATCATAAGGTGAGCCAACTTGAGTATGAGCTGCGAAATGTACAATCTGAGATGGCCTCTAAAGGAGACATAGCCCAAATCAATCATCGGTTGGATGATATCATGCAACATGTAAAGGGTAAACAGTATGGCCCAAATCCAGCCCATATCAACCAAGGAGGATCTTCAGTTCAAAATCATGGACAAAATAACCATGTTGGATCACTTTTCCAGCCCAATCAGAATCTAACTTATTCGCAACCACGGAACATGATGCCGAAAGTGGATATGCGCAAATTTGATGGTAAGGATCCCCTGAATTGGATAAATCAAATGGAGAACTTCTTTGAGTTACATCAAACACCATCAGGACAAAAGGTGACATTGGCATCCCTATATCTTGAACCAGACCAATTCGTTTGGTATCGATGGCTATGTGCTCAGAGGCAGAAGAATGGTCTCAGGTGTCACTTGGACAGTTTTTACCGAGGAGTTGCAATTGCACTATAGTTCCAGTGTTTCAGAGAACTACTTTAGTCAATTAGCAAAGTTACGACAAACAGGATCAGTCAAAGATTATGTGCATCAATTCCAAAACCTATCCTTAAGGGTGGAGAATATTCCAGAAGAGAATCTGAATGACCTGTTTCTTGGGGGTCTTAAGGACCACATCGAGCATGAGGTACGTATGTTTAATCCACTCAAGCTTTCTGATTCTATTATCATGGCACGTCGAGCAGAGGAAAAAATTCTTTGTAGTAGGAGGCCACCTTTCATTAACACCAGAGACCGTAGTATCTCTTCCCCTTCATTTGCTAGGCCAATTAGACTGACTCCTCAACAAATGGAAGAAAAGAGAGCAAAAAGGATTATGTTTTAACTGTGATAGCAAATATGGACTGGGACACAAATGTGCTGAGAAGAAGTTGATCTATATTGACGGAGGTAATGAGGATGATGAGGAAGCTGAAATTATAGGAGAGGCTGAGGAACCAGTAGAAGATGAAGTAGAGGATCACCAACCTACAATTTCTTGCCATGCATTGTCAGGTATTAGTACTCCTCAAACACTCAAGGTTATTGGCTATCTCAAAAAATAGAAGGTGACGGTGTTGATTGACTCGGGGAGTACTCATAACTTCATAAATAGTAAGTTAGCTGCCCGCCTCAATTGTTTTATTTACCCAGCTCCAGAAATGCAAGTTATGATTGCGGATGGTGGGACAGTCAAGTGCACAGGAAAGTGCCATAGTATCAAGCTTTCCATGGGAGACTACATGTTAGACTCACCTATGTTTGTTATTTCTATGGGAGGGGCAGATATTGTTTTGGGTGTCCAATGGCTCACAACCTTAGGTACTATAGAGATGAATTTCCAAGAATTGTTCATGCGATTTCATTCAGATGGAAGGACAAAATACAATTGAATGGGATGGTAGCTAAGTCTCCACATGTGAATTATTAGCTCTCATCAGATGCAGAAGGTTCTGTTCAAAGGAGTGGATGGATTTATAGCAAACTATTTTCCATAGAAGTACAAAATACAGACTTCAATGCCACCCGATCTTCAGAAGATTGTGGATGCTCACTCATCTATTTTTGATGCAATTCCAAAGGACTACCACCAGTTAGGGATCATGATCAACATTTGAGTTGATTCAGGGAGCCAAACACCTAACTCAACCATACAGATACCCATATTAGGATATGAGTAGCTGACTTTGGCTTACCATATCATTTTATTGATATCATTTATACTTTCTCATGCTTAGTATATTCTTAAACACCTTGGTGATGGCCATAGCAT
Organism: Taxus chinensis; assembly: GCA_019776745.2. NCBI lineage: Eukaryota > Viridiplantae > Streptophyta > Pinopsida > Cupressales > Taxaceae > Taxus > Taxus chinensis. Next base: position 196,478 of record JAHRHJ020000543.1, on the reverse strand, counting down.
ATGAATAGTATATATAGGGGATTGTAGGTAGTAGTTCATCAACATTTGAACCATTTGAGTCTTATTATATGGTTTGGAGGTTGCCCCCTCGAAGTGGCGAAGCTATTCTAATTGCATAATTGAGATCATTATTCTGAAAAATTGTGTTATTTGGTGTTCTATTTTTCTCATAATCTGAATTATACAAGTAATTTCATTACAAGTGGTATCAGAGCTATCCGGGCCAAAATTCAAAAACCCTAATTTTTTGTTTCCAATGCACATTTCAAACCAAAGTGAATGTTTGCCCTCTATTTTTACCAAAGTTGATGAACACATTTCAAGTAAGATTGGAATCTGAAAATTTCAGACTTTTTTGATTTTTTTGAAAACATTACGCAATTTATTTTTCATAAAATTGCTCACTACGGTCAAATTTGTGGAAAAGTTTTCAAGTTCTTTACATTTTCGAAAATCTCTCAAAAAAATCCAGTATTAGTATCTTCTATGGAGTTTCCTGTTGGGTCAAATTGTATCGAAACCCTAAACCCTAAGGTTTGACATCATGGCGGGGCCTTCCATAAGAGCCTAACAAAAAGAATCCAAAAACTCTGGGTAAAACCCCAGATAAAGATGGGGTAGTGATTGAAGAGTTGGAGAAAGGGGTAAATTTGACAGATTCCTCAACACTAGGGTTTACCTCAGTTGATCATAAGGTGAAACCTTCCTTGAGTATGAGTTGGAAATGTAGCAATTTGAGATGGCCTCTAAAGGAGACATAAACCAAATCAATCATCTAGGTTTTGGATGATTCATGCAACATGTAAAGACCAGTATTGGCTCAAATCCGAGGAAATATCAACCAAGGAGGATCTTCAGTTCAAAATAATGGACAAAATAACCATTTGGATCACTTTTCTAAATGAAATATCAGAATCTAAACTTATTCGCAACCACGGAACATGATGCCGAAAGTGGATATGCACAAATTTGATGGTAAGGATCCCTGAATTGGATAAATCAAATGGATAAAATCTTTGAGTTACATCAAACACCATCAGGACAAAAGGTGACATTGGCATCCCTGTATCTTAACAGACCAATTTGGATTTGGTATCGATGGTTATGTGCTTAGAGGAGAAGAATGGTCTTAGTGTCATTGGACAGTTTTTACCGAGGAGTTGCAATTGCACTATAGTTCCAGTGTTTCAAATAACTACTTTAGTCAATTAGGACAAAGTTACGGCTAAAACAGGATCAGTCAAAGATTATGTGCATCAATTCCAAAACCTATCCTTAAGGGTGGAGAATATTCCAGAAGAGAATCTGAATGACCTATTTCTTGGGGGTCTTAAGGACCACATCAAGCATGAGGTACATATGTTTAATCCACTCAAGCTTTCTGATTCTATTATCATGGCACGTCGAGCAGAGGAAAAAGTTCTTTGTAGTAGGAGGCCACCTTTCATTAACACCAGAGACCGTAGTATCTCTTCCCCTTCATTTGCTAGGCCAATTAGACTGACTCCTCAACAAATTGAAGAAAAGAGAGAAAAGGGATTATGTTTTAACTATGACAAAAAATATGGACCGGGACATAAATGTGCTGAGAATAAGTTGTTCTTTATTGAAGGAGGAAATCAGGATGAAGAGGAAGCTAAAATTATAGGAGAGGTCTGAGGAACCAGTAGAAGATGAAGTAGAGGATCACCAACCTACAATTTCTTGCCATGCATTGTTAGGTATTAGTACTCCTCAAACACTCAAGGTTATTGGCTATCTCAAAAAATAGAAGGTGACAAGTTGATTGACTCAGGAGTACTCATAACTTCATAAATAGTAAGTTAGTCCCGCCTCAATTGTTTTATTTACCCAGCTCCAGAAATGAAAGTTATGATTGCGGATGGTGGGACAGTCAAGTGCACAGGAAAGTGCCATAGTATCAAGCTTTCCATGGGAGACTACATGTTAGACTCACCTATGTTTGCTATTTCTATGGGAGGGGCAGATATTGTTTTGGGTGTCCAATGGCTCACAACCTTAGGTACTATAGAGATGAATTTCCAAGAATTGTTCATGCGATTTCATTCAGATGGAAGGACAATACAATTGAATGGGATGGTAGCTAAGTCTCCACAGATTATTAGCTCTCATCAGATGCAGAAGGTTCTCAGAAAAGGAGTAGATGGATTTATAGCAAAGTTATTTTCCATAGAAGTACAAAATACAGAGTCTTCAATGCCACCCGATCTTCAGAAGATTGTTGATGCTCACTCATCTATTTTTTATGCAATTCCAAAGGGACTACCACCAGTTAGGGATCATGATCATGCCATTCAGTTGATTCCAGGGAGCCAAACACCTAACATCAGACCATACAGATACCCATATTCCCAGAAAAGTGAGATCGAGAAAATGGTTCAGGAAATGTTGAAGGCAGGTATCATCAGGCATAGCCAGAGTGCATATTCTTCACCAGTGGTCATGGTACGTAAGAAGGATGAAACATGGAGGATGTGTCCAGATTACCGAGAACTCAACAAGTACACCATCAAAGATAAGTTTCCTATTCCAGTAATTGATGATTTACTTGATGAATTGCATGGTGCTATTTATTTCACAAAATTAGATCTTCGTTCGGGGTACCATCAAATTAGAATAAAAGAGGAAGATGTTCATAAAACAACTTTCAGGACTCATGAGGGCCATTATGAGTTTTTGGTAATGCCTTTTGGTCTTACAAATGCTCCCTCAACCTTTTAAAGCTTGATGAACATTGTTTTTCGACCATTTTTAAGGAAATTTGTATTAGTTTTCTTTGATGACATATTGATTTACAGTAAGACATGGGAAGAACACTTACAACATGTAAATAAAGTGTTGGAAGTTTTGGAGAAACATACTCTCTATGCAAAGCCATCCAAATGTTCTTTTGGTGTACAAGAGGTAGAGTACTTGGGTCACATTGTATCCCATGAAGGTGTCAAAGTTGATCCTCAGAAGATCAAAGCTATGGTGGAATGGCCAAGGCCCAAAACTCTCAAAAATCTTCATGGGTTCCTAGGACTAACAGGGTACTACAGAAGATTTGTGCGGGGATATGGTAGAATAGCAACCCCACTCACTGCATTGCTAAAGAAGGATGCCTTCCATTGGACAGACGTAGCCACTAAATCCTTTGAGCAGCTGAAGGAAGCCATGTGCAGCACCCCAGTTTTGGCTACTCCCAACTTCTCAAAAACCTTCATTGTTGAATGTGACGCTTCAGGATCAGGATTGGGAGCAGTTCTAATGCAAGAAGGAAGACCAATTGCATTTGAGAGTCACCAATTCAAAGGAAAATATCTGCTCAAACCTGTCTATGAGAAAGAAATGATGGCTATTCTTCATGCGGTCAAGCAATGGAGGCCCTATCTCATGGGTAGACACTTCAAGGTAAAAACTGATCATGATAGTCTCAAATACTTTTTGGAGCAAAGGTTATCATCTGAGGAACAACAAAAGTGGGTAACAAAAATGTTGGGTTATGATTTTGAAATCATATACAAAAAGGGTAAAGAAAATGTAGTAGCTGATGCATTGTCCAGAAGGGATACATCCGCAGATGCCTTACTATGTGGAATGTCCATGTTGACGGCCGATTGGGTGGATGAAGCAAGATTGGAATGGGATCAAGACAAGGATACACAATCTCTAATACAAAATATCAAGCAAGGATCTATGACATCTAACAAATTTGAGTGGAAAGGTAATGCCCTATGGTACAAGGACAGGTTATACTTGAGTAAAGATTCTGAGTTGAAGCATAAGATTCTTGCAGAGCTACATGCCTCACCTGTTGGAGGACACTCTGGGTTTTTGAAGACATATCATAGAATAAAAAGAGAATTCTTTTGGGAAGGACTCAAGGGGGATGTACAAAATTTTGTATCAGAGTGTTTAGTGTGCCAACAGAACAAAGGGGAAACAATTAAGACACCAGGTCTGTTGCAACCCTTACCAATTCCTAGCCAGAGATGGGAGGAGGTCTCCATGGATTTCATCACCGGATTGCCTTGTTCAGAGGGTAAGAATGTTATTTTTGTGATTGTGGATAGGCTCACAAAATATGCCCATTTTTGTGCCCTATCACATCCATTTGCAGCCAGTACAGTCGCAACTATTTTTTTGGAGACAGTTCAAAGGCTACATGGAACCCCAAAGATAATTGTAAGTGATCGTGATCCTATTTTCACAAGTAATTTTTGGATGGAATTATTTTCATGTTTGGGTACTCAGCTAGCTCACAGTTCATCTTATCATCCTCAAACTGATGGGAAAACAGAAGTGGTCAACAAATGCTTAGAGGGGTATCTACGTTGTTTTGTATCAGATAAGCAGGAAAGGTGGATTAAATGGCTACCACTTGCAGAATGGTGGTATAACACATCTTTTCATACCTCTTCTCAAATGACCCCATTTTTAGCATTATATGGTTACCATCCACCTTCTATCACTTCCTCCTTGAGGGTGCAAACTAAGGTCAGAGATGTTGAGGAACACATTCAACATCAACAACAGGTTTTGGCTAGTTTGAAGGAGAATTTAGCATTAGCACAAAACAGGATGAAACAACAAGCAGATCAACACCGTAGTGAAAGACATTTTGAAATTGGTGACTGGGTTTTTGTACGTCTCCAGCCTTACAAACAGATGTCCCTAAAGCAACAGAAAAAGGAAAACAAACTTGCTCCTAAATATTATGGCCCTTATCAGGTTCTACAGAAAATTGGCAGTGTTGCTTATAAACTAGAGTTGCCTCCATCTTCACACATACACCCAGTATTCCATGTTTCATGCCTGAAGAAGGTTATTGGACAGAAATTTGAAGCCCAGACAGAGTTACCAGAACTTGATGAGGAAGGAAGAATCATTTTGGAGCCAGAGAAGATTCTGCAAACACGTACTAAGAGGCTGAGAACTAGAGACATTAAGGAATATCTGATCAAGTGGAAGAATCTGAGCATAGAAGATGCAACCTGGGAGGATGAAGGTTTTCTGCAGCAACATCCAGGATTATTCAACATTGAGGACAACATTGGTTTGAAGGGGAAGGGCATGCTACGCCCTTAACCTATTGCTTGTATTAGGATATGAGTAGCCGACTTGTGGCTTACCATATCATTTTATTATATCATTTATACTTTCTCATGCTTAATAGGTCAGGCCTTGGTGATGGCCATAACATATGAATAGTATATATAGGGGATTGTAGGTAGTAGTTCATTATCATTTGAGCATTTGAGTCTTATTATATGGTTTGGAGGTTGCCCCCTCGAAGTGGCGAAGCTATTCTAATTGCATATTGAGATCATTATTCTGAAATATTGTGTTATTTGGTGTTCTATTGTTGCTCATAATCTGAATTATACAAGTAATTTCATGTCATTCCGTCACCCTTCCTCTTCCTTCACCTTTTAGTAGTTTGTACATGCAGCTAACGTCATCATAGTGAAAAACCTATATATCTCCAATGTCACTCATCCCCGCCGATGGCGTCAAAGACTAAGTTTGAATTATGGGCATCTAAGGTTATGTTCCCCTATATATGGGCGTCATTATTGTCTATTTCTCAAAATAATCCCTCAGAATAATCTACTTTGCCTTCGCTCTAAAAATCTACCCGTAAAGGTTTATCATATTATTCCAAGTGTGATTACTGGCTAGTACTTACACTGATGGAGTATGTATCATTAGAGCATTGGGTCTAGTAGAAGCTAGAATTCATGAGTTGAAGCCAATGACCATTCTACCTTAGATCTTTGGAGTCCCTAATTTAAAGGTCTACTTAGGGAGTCTGAGTCTTCCTATCCTTACTCCAAGTCATTTGCCTACATGACACAATCATCTCACGAAGGTGCTACAAGCCAAGGAACGGGGAGTTAGATGATGCCGATGGTGTACCCCAAAGTTAGTATCTCTATATCCTATACTCTTTCCTTTATTGTGAGTTTTGATTGATTATTTTGATGTATCATTTATTAGATAGGATACTTAGCATGTCCTTTATCTCTTACATTATATGCTGAGCTTTGATGAGTCTCTTGCTTTGAGCATGCAAAATGGCATGGACAACCAGTTAGATTAGGTCATATAATTGTTCTTGCTTATTCTCCATTAGCTCTTGCTTTGGCCTAGAGTGCCACCATGGCTTTAGGATCCTAGTTAGGCCCTACATACTCCTTCTACAAATGAAAATCATGATAGCAAGCTTGTCAGGTCTGTCTACTTACAACCAGTCATACTTAGGGACCCCTTTGGTTATAGCTTGCTTATGTGTCTGGCTCTAGTCCAATGTTCTAACTTATATCCTAATTTAGGGAGAGGATTCTTTATATTGACCATCTTAGCTTGCATGCAATTGGAACATAATTACATAGGTGATATTTTTAATGATGTTTGCTATTGGTGCTTGAAAAGGTGCAATGAGCAGCCCATAAGCATTGCTCAAGTAAACATAACAAATGATAATTCTCCATCGAGACAGGTACATGGGGGTTATCAATCTAAGATATGAAGTTCCTAGGCTATAGTCGGGGATATGGTAGTGATGGATGCATGAATTGTTGTTTCGTTGCTCTCTTGTTTATCCATGCTTGTGCTCTTCAAGAAAATTTTCTGTGTAGGTTTCATACCATGCTACATAATAAGGAGTAAGGAAGTCATGACAAGGCCATTCATTCTCTAATTACTATTTAGCTAATAAGATTGTTAAGATGGACAATCCAAGGTTTCAGCCTCATCATCAATACCTTGCTATCATTATTAACGTATTTTGTGCAGTTGGGTTAAAGGAAAAGTGTTCCATGTTAAATGTATGACGATACAAACATAATCTATGGCATGTAAATCTCCAAGAGCCATCTTGCTTGCAAGAGGAATGTGTGCAAAGCATTTGCTTCATAATCGATCACTTGCTGTAAATGTTGCACATTTTTGGTTTGTTTGAGGACATATTAACATACATACAAACGGATGTAGTCACAATGTTCAGGTTGATTTGCAATTTGAAGCATAATTGGCTACATGTTACAGGATCTTCAGGTTTGACCATTTAGCACTTATCTTACAGTGTGGTTCGCAGCGAAGCATATAAGGTTTGGTGTTGAGTTGTCATGTTATGTTCATGAGAAAATAATGGTAATTATGTCATGTATATATTCAGTCAGTAAATTAATTAGAGGTACCAGGTAGTGATTCACTAACAATTGCATCTCTTGCATAAAGGCTCTATATCACGTGGTGTATAATTGGCGCCCTTTTTTCATTTCTATGAGTATGGCCAACAATGTATTGCCAAAGATTGTCAAAACCAAGACATGGATCACATGAGGATTCACATGGCAAGTTTAAGAGTCTCATTTTCAGTTGTGCATATACATGTATTTCTTCCATGGAATAATATAAAAACCAGTAGAGTATATCACCTTGCAGTGTGGGCCTATTACTTTGTACTAGATGCGTTGCTGAACTTGGACATGGGAAGCTACATACACTTGGAAATCAATAGATGAGCTCTTGTCCTGCTAGTTTCTATGGATCTATAGGGTTTAATTTTTTAATTCAGATTTTTCTTCTATCTATTCGATTGCTTACAAGGGTGATGGTACATTAAATGTGGTTTCATGGTTTGACTATTTATAGGTGGAAACCAAGGTTTGCAGTTCTGCATTTTTGACAGATTTGTATTGCAGTACACTGAGTGGGCATCCACATGACGGAGTTCAGGGGCAGCCCATGGGCGTGTGAGGAAATCATAACAACCCATAGATGGACAGCATTGCGTAGAGGGTTCTTCATAGTACAAAATTGTGATAATTTGATTATTTCATGTGCAGTTTTTAATGAAGAGGTATATATCAGACTACACTCGAGTACCACCTTGAGGAGAATGAAGCAATCCCAGATAGTGTAAATGCTACTGCGCTTGAGTGGCATGGGAGCATGGTTTTTGCACCCCCTGAAATTTTTGGATGCGAAGAGATGATGCTTGTTTACCTTACTACCTATGAGGAGAAAAAAATCTTGGAAAGGGAGAATTGTAATGTCCCCATTTTTGCAATTGCACCCTTAACCTATACTTCCAGCGGGGGCTTTTAGGGATGTTGCAAGGGGGAACATCTATTGGCCCAAATATTAGATTATTCCCTGGAAAGTGGGATTCATTGTACATGATAAAGCAATATTTATTTAATTATTTAATATATGAGTTCAAGTAATCTATTTAATTGCATTGTAATTAAATTCCAAAATGGCATGCAAATTAAATGGGGAATTAATTAAATAATATAGGCTGGCTTTTATTATTTAAAATCACCCTTTTTTAAAAGGGGACGCCGCACCTAGGGAAAATAAACTTCTTTTATTTAATAACTTTCCCTCTCCTAGGGATTTCGAGATTTTGTGCCTCTCTTGCTTATAAAAGGAGCACTAAGATCATTATTAGAGGGTTTATGTTGATTGATCATTTGATGTTACCTCCATGCTTGGAGTTGGGATGCATGCCCATTAATGCTTTCTCTCTCTCTTGCAATGGGAAGTTATTGTGTTGGTTTAATCAATTGAAGTATTCTCTCCATTGTTCTACTTCATTGGTGATTCTCTTGTTTAGAGTGTTGGCGCATTTTTTGAGAGTAAACTATGCATCTTATGTGAAGGGTTTGAAAGTACTTTTATGAGTTGTTATTGCTGCTGCAATTTATTTTAGCCATCGACTGGTTATTGGAGCTTGTTTTCATTATATTTTGAAGCCATATGGCTTGATCTAAAATTTGTTGTTGTGTCTATCAATTATTTAAGATGCAAGGGGTGGATTGTTTAAGGGTTATTTGGAAGGGTTAGAAAGAGCTGGAAATTATTTTATAGCAATTTTATCTAACCCTAGCGACTTGGTTTCAGATTTCTGGGGCTGTTTTGAAGGAGTTTCAACAGTTATCAGAAAATTTAGATTCTTAATATCATTGGAAAAACTCTTAATTTCTAGTTTATTCTGCACTTTATTTCATGGCAAAAACTCTAAGTATTGAATGGAGTTATGAATTTTAGAAGATTTCAGCTGTCTGTCAACTATTCTGGGTTTGCTAACAATTAATATTAATTTCAGATTTGCAGTTTTCGGGGTCAGATTAATATTGGATTTGGTTGTAGAAATTAGGAGATCTATAGCTTGTTGGAAAGCTAAAAATATTAAGAATATTTTGGCATGAGATTTGATAGAAAAATAATGGATGGTGAAGGAGTTACCTAATTTTTAGGTCAAGTTTGCAGCAGTTTCATGTTGCATTGTGCATAAATCTAATTACTATTGTATATTAATCTTCATGATTTGAAGTGACCCAATTTCCTAATTAGTTCTCAATATCTAATCCACGGACGGTTAAGCAGGACTCTAACCCTTTTGAGGGTTGTAGCAGTCAAGCTTTGAACATTGGATTATTTTCAGCTGTCGAACTAGGATCCGATTTAGTCATTCTAGAGTTCTAACTTGTAGTAGAAGGGGATTTTGCAGTAAGTCTTGTCATTCAATATCCCAGAATAGGGGATTAAGTTACATAGTCTACAGTATAAAACGTTGTACAAGTCCGCCAAGATTATGGTAACATGCACCTATGTTTGGGGTGTCATTTTCTCTACTTCTCAATGAAGCTCGTCATTTTTAGATTCAAGCCCAATGCTCTTAGGGGTAGAAAATTCCCTAGGATCCTCGACAACCACCATTGACGAGTGGTTCATGCAGGTTAAGAGGACGAGGGAGAGTGAATTAGGAGCCAAGTGGATTTCCATGATTCATTGATTTCATGTTGTTAAAACTTTCACATGTTTTATGTCATAGTTGTGGCTAGGAAATTCTTACATGGAAAGAAGTGATTATGGCATGAACTACATGCTACGGTCTAGGACATGCCAATGAAGTCCTTGAGCTTGATATCAACAGGATCAAAATCATGTACTTGTTTATTACATCCTTCCAGCAATCAAAGGTAGTAGTAATGGCAATTATTATTAGTTGCAGGTTAGGCCTTCAGATCAGCCATCATTCGGATATGGGGCCTAAAATTGTATGGATAGTTAATTTTCAGTTATGAAACTACAAATTGTATCAGACTCTCGCATTGATCACATGTGGACCAATCAAATCTACATGAACAGATACAACTGATGATGGATTAATACCATCCACCTTTACATTGTCATTGATAATGTTAATGAGAAGCAAGGGTCCATTCTGATTATGTGAAAGAAAACAATTAGGGTCTGGGACAAATATATCAGAGGGCAATCTCTTAATTTGACTGGAGTAATTTTGATATTGAGAGACACTTGTCTGAAAATAAAGAGAACATTTTCCATGATAGTAGAACAGAATATTCCATTAAAGAAAGGCTATGATGAATTTGTGAACTATAAGGCTTACCTTGCATTAATGAGAATATCACAAATGTCATGAGGCACACACAACGCAACCAAGAGTTGAATAGAGAACTCCAAAATATGCAAATCCTAAGGGATCCTTTTCATAAAATGTTTGAACGAATACTCAAGTCTATTCATAATAGTCGAATTAACCTCACGTAGGAGAACTGTATGTTTTGCATGGTAATGTACACCTTACAAGGGGGCATTACTAAATAATTTAAAACAGTATCCTGTATGTTTTACACTCTAACATAGAATCTATTACAATCAATAATAATTATGGCACTATATGACAAGAAACATAAGAGTGAGTGCTAAAATAAAATACCAATCTATACAGGTCCTTTTGTGTCCTAACATTTATTGTGATCATTGGGTTACATGGGGTTAGTGTATTACTAAAGGTTGACTTACCCTTTTCATATATTGTGTGTTATGTGCATATATGTGTTTGGTGCCTACTACCTATTCATTAATTCTTTTATTTGATTCCGTCCATTCAAGTATCTCCGGTGTCCTTCGAAACCACCAATATATCTTAGTATTCCTTCATGTATGGTTTTTTTTATGGGAAATGTTTATGGATTCTAATATGGTATAAGAGCCGAAAGTGTAATTCCTTGGATTAGTGTCACCTCAAGCTACTTGGTGCAAAAGCAATAGCGAATTCTCAAAGGTGAAATTGGCACATTGGAACAACATGAAACGGATATGCCATCTCACAAGACAACTTACAAGCCTCGCGTTTTGTCATGGCCCATTTCATTAGCATTGTTGTCATGTTTATTCTTTGAAATATCCTTTTTTGTGAAACATTAAAAGTTGTTCCTGACCAAAAACAATGAAAGTGTAAAAAAATACAATGGAAAAGAAAAAACCATGTTGTATCCAAAGAACAAAGATAATGTCATCATCGTTTAATGTATCCTCTTTTTTAAGAGACAAAAAAATGTTGACAAATCAGAATCATCGTTGTCATTACAGTTGTGAATGTCCATATCATTGAGTCATTACTCCTCGATTATGTTTCTCGTGAATCCTTCGAGGATATCCCTCTAAAACACCCCAAATTACATCGGTTCTGATATAAATCATGAGTCAGGGATAACCAAAGGGTGGTTCATGCATTGTTTCCCAAAACATGGAAGGCAATTCTCATAGTAACCTCCTATATTTTTTTCAACAACATTGTTCGCCCACCACAAGGGTGCATGCCTTCAGTTGTTGTAGGTGTCATTCTTGAGCATGATCATCCAAAAATACTAGGGGAAGTAATGGGCTTTTTTATTCACTTGGTAGAGTGAGGTGAGATAAATCTTCTTTTCCATCAGACACCTATCCAGGTCTTGGTATTAACAAAAGAGATTAGGCATCTGGAAGGGAATGATGTTCCTTTTACATTGTCTTACTATTCATTTTTCTACATGGTTAGACGTATCCTTGTCTCCAACCAAATCTACCCCATCCCATAGTGCATAAGGAAATATATAATTTACATTAATTATTAGATATATGGAATCTACAAACCTAGGGATAAGCATTATGGGTGAGAAATGACCCCAATTGACCTTGTTGTAAAATAAATCATCTCTTGAATGCCACTATGTCCTTGTCGTTGCACATTCATGGGTCTCCAATTAGGCTTCTTGTACCTGCTTCAGTTAATGGAAACAACACAAAAAAACCAACATAACCACAAAATTGATGAAATGGAATCCATTATTACATTCACTATTGAATCCCTATTAAACCAAAAATTATGGTGTTGCTTCCAATCTATTGATTTTAAGTAGGCATCATGCAATGTTCATTTTTGGGCTAAAAATAGAGAAAAAGGGTTTACCGGATATCACCACAAGATATGATATGAAAATACCTTCAAGCACACACACACAACAAACTGAAAATATCTAAGAATATCTTAGAATGATCAGCCAATACAAAATTTGTAGTCTCCTATGGCAGTAAACTACCTATGATATTTGAATCCACTTTTGACTATGTAAATCAATGTAGAATGCTACAAAATAATTTATCTTAGCCACGACAATATTAATACATCACAAATACGTCAATTATTAAAGAAATATCTAATAAACACAACTATAATTAAATATCTGACATCATTAGTTGAGCCTAAACCAAGGGCTAGAAAAAATAGCAAATCCTCACATAAATTCTCCAAAGTTCAGATTATGGGCTTATAAATTATGTTTAACAAAAATATCAAAACTAAAATAGTGAAATCAACCTTAAAACATACAAAACCCTCCACCAATGCAAGTTACAAGGGGGGAAAATCAACAATAACCACTTTGAATCACTTTGGAAACCCACGTACGAGATTCCCCTCAAGCTTGAGGAGTTTTCATTCCTCGATCTTTCAATAACGGATGTTTTCATCCCCAAAGTTGAGCCACACTAAAGGTTTTGTCTTTAGTGGAGAGTAAGGCACATTGTGCACAACACCAAGATATAAATCATTAGAAAAAACATGTATAACCTTTTAAAACGATCCTTCATGTCTTTATATATCCTCAAGTGTCACCAACATCATCAAAATAGAATCGCAAAGCATGAGTCCTTTAAGTAATTCTATTTCTTCATTAACCTCTATGTAAGCTCTCCAATAAGTATTAGAAGTCTTTGAACTAAATAAGAGGATTTCATGCCCAACTCACCATTAAAAGTATTTAAAAATACTTTTATGCCAATACATCAAGTAGAATTCATCATCCATCGAACCAATATTGACTCAAACAAAGACATAATGGAAACTAGAAGAAATATGAATGCAATTCTCATTATGTCCCATTTAGGGGACATTACAGTCCTCCTCGCTCAAAATTGCTTGTCCTCAAGAAATTTCAAGTGCATGGATCCCAAATGCTTCCTATTTGTACTTTGATGACTTAAACATAATAATTACATGGCATAAAAATTATGCAAACAATATCCTCTATGAAGACAATCATATTGTTTGTGTTCCCCATAAGGTTTATTTGATCTTTCTCTCATCCTGACACTTGTAATGATAAAATAAAACTACCAATAATACTGATCTTGAAATCAAAATTTTATCCTTTTACAATACTCACAAAAACACCCATATCCCATATGTGGAAACAAACTGATGTAGGGATCCACATCATTTGCATTTATTCACCATGTTTATTAGAACTTACCCATTTCTAGACACTAGTCCATTGTTTTAGTGATCTTGATCCAGGGTCTAGAATGACTCAAATTGTTAAAAATTGGCCTTTCAAACAATACAGTATTACCCTGACATCAGCCCCCACTCTAGAAACATGTACTTATGCTCATTCAACTGTAAAATAGTCCCAAAATGTTGAAATTACTCACTTACCCTGTCTGACCCTCTTTTCCTATTCTTTGGCTTCTTGGAATCTGGACTCAACTAGGAAAATACTCACATTTTTTGCATTTAAAAGCTCCTTCACTCCTTCATACTTGTTTAAACAACTTAAACAAATGTTATTATGACCTATGAATTTATTCTTAAGCTTCAAACTTCATTATATACTCCAACTTGTTCATGTTGTCTTCTCATCCCTTCAAGACAACCTATCTTTGGTTCACTCATGCAATCAAGATTCAACAACTACCCATAAAGTACTGTCACCTTCACTAATTATCTTTCAATACCCTCGAAATCTTGTCCAAGTTACAAGACTTAATTCCTTGTTCAATTCTCTATGGCTCACCTTTTATATCTTGGCTTTTAAGCACTTTCACTAGATTTGTCTTAGTCAATTGTCATGTTTATCTTAACTTACATAAGGTTCCAAAAGACAACTCAAACATGCTCAGTGACCCATTATGTCTCTTTTCATTCCTATAAGGTTTCAAGAGCTAACTCTTGGTTTAAAGGACACTTGCCTCGTGAAATGGTTCTCAAAATTAGGCCTAAACTGTGTATGACTATCCTATGAGGGTACTGGTAAGGTTTTTCTCCTCTTTCCGCTAGTGGAAATTTAATTTTCATCTTGAGTCTCATGAAACATTCCCTTAGAATCATTTACTTCAATTTTTAGATCATAGTTCCTTGATTTGAATCTTCAGATTTCTAACCCTAGTTGTGCACTGTCAAGGAACACGAGAGGAGTGAAAACCATATAAATCAATCAAGACTTTTGTTTCAAGGAAAACCTTTAGGTTTCTATAACCATTATAGTCTTCTCTCTAGTCTTGGGCTATCAAGATATTTCGTGCAAGCATTGATCTTTCAACAAAACATGAATTCTCACTCTCACAGTTCAACAAATCAGGGTTTGTAATGGAAATTCAGAGCACAAAGCAAAAAATATATATATTCACTTACTCTATAGTACTTATATCCTTGAATCATAGTTTGGATGTTCCTCCTTGTTCAGGCCTAATATTTATACATGTTTAAGGCACAAGTAACACTGTACTTACAACCCATTATCAACTTTGCCCCTCTGAGTCTTTCACATAATTTCTTACATACACTTATAAGGAGTTACATAAGTTCCTTTTTCCAATGCTTATATTAACTCTACATCATTCACTTCACAAGAAGATTTGACAGGTTAAGGTTTCTTTGAATAGCTTCAACAGATGGATTCCAAACTTCCTTATAAGAAATTACATAGTCACTAAATCACACACAGTTAGACTATATTCTTAGAAACAGAGCAAGTAGTAATAAACTCCATATATTGCCAAGGAAAACTACAAATTCTCTTGAGACTCTTTATGAATAATCTTTGAATGTATACCTTGAATTCCATGAACATATTCTAAATGTTCTTTGATGAATACTTTTACACAGATTTCTTGCAAAACAAAGTCCTTAACTTATCTCTAGTTTATCACATCCTCCCAATCACAATTACATTACATACATAGGCCTAAACTAAACTTCAACAAGATTATATGTCTCTCCACTTTATTGAACTCTCATGCATGGATTTACAGTCCCAGACCAAGGGTTTCTATTTAGTATTTAAATATACTCTTGCAATATCTCAAAAACCATACTAGTTCCACAGTGCAAGATCCCACTAAGCATTAGTAAGAGAAAATACAAGAATTATCAAACATGTATATACACAAATGCTCATGTCAATCCCTAAAATTTCATTAATTCAATTCATAAACCAAGAATATTTTCACATACACAATACCAAATAACAAAATCAAGCAAGAACTATAAAAAACTGAGTCTTCTTCTTTACTATTCCTCTTACAAACTTCATACCATTATTATTACCCGAGTAGAATGAGAAAAGGCAGTTAAATTTGGCCCTTTTATATCCTCTTATTTGAGATTATCCTTAATTAGAAAATTACAAGTAGTTTCATGGTGAAATTCCATTCAAGGAAAGGGGAGTTACTTTTTCTAAGAGGGAATTAAGTCTAATATGCCTAACTCGTTTTATGACACATGACCTAAAAGGTCCTAATTACCCCCACAATGTCTCATTCCAACCTTGTACATGATTTCCAAGGTTCAAGAAGACCTTACAATGTTTCAACCAAGCCAAAGATGACTAAAAATTCAAATTTTGCAAAAGTGGAGGGAAAAGTTCCATTTATATTTTATACGGCCTAGATACTAACTAGCACTCCAAAATGGTTTAGATGAACCCCTAGGACCTACAACCACACCTGCAAGCCAAAATTGATGACAACTTGATCTACTTATAGAGATGGAGTTGATACTCTTGCATCACAAACTTGAAATTGAATCAAAGATATGCTTCTCAGCTCATCGTTCCTTGGAGTATGAAATGCATGATAATATCCATACATCAATGATATAGGAGCTAGAAATGGTCCTATATTGATTTCCAACAATGTTATAAACTGAAAACCAACACTTCCCAAGAATAAATCCATATGTATGCTTATAAATGTGCCACTGTGCAATCTGAAAGTGTGTATGATAGTAGAGTTATGATCAAAATTAATGAAGTCATTATGTAAAAACATATCATCCTCAGTTTCTCCTTTACATACCCAAAAATAGTAGATCTTTGTGAAATGCAATTCCAACAAAACTATGTTATGTTGAATCCAAACTATAGGGTGGGCAAAAATGTGTCTAGGCATCGTGTACTCTTATCATCCGTTCAACCAGGGCATTTGAGGCAACGAGTGAGGGACACACCAAGACTGACACATAAATGGATAAAATTAAAGGGGGTACAGATACCGCTATGATCACATACCCCAAGAGAAATAACCCTTACACTAGGACAACCTAAGGTTTCCAAGGCCTCATGTTGAAGAAGAGGAAGGAGCCCTATGGAGGTATCATTATTGTGGGGGTAATGATAAATAAAAGAAACACGAAAAGTTTATGCTAACTCAGGGAAAATATGAAACATGAAATGAAGAACTTAAATGCAATATGCTAACCTAACATGTCCATAAAATACTAAACTAACATAGAACATGTATCGAATGTAAGAACTACTCTATACAAAATGATAAAGTGAGTTAGAGTACTTACCTATTGGGGGGTGGTCGCTGATGCATCTATCTCCCAAAGGACCATACACCAAGAGAGAACAAATTTCAAGTGGACAAGGGGAAACAATCCAGTCTTAGCTCACTATAGATGACCCAAAGTTACATGTAAACTAATCCAAGCAAGAAAAATCTCCAAGCCAAACCAATCTAAGCAAGAAATCTAGAAGTTGAGCAAGTAGGTGCAAGTTAGCGCAAGAGAGAAAACCTATGTTGGGTTGGAAAAAAATATATCTTGAGTACTGAAGGCGCATAAGGATTGAGTGTGTAAGAATAAGGTGTGTAGGAATGTGCGAGAGTATAGAGAAACAAGGCGCGCACAAGGGAAAACGAAGAGTCGGGCTTAGCCGTTTTCAGGATAAGGCTAATTTTTGGACATGGAGTGCAGAGCACGTTTTTTTACAAAGACTTGCGGAGCACGCAAGGCCATTTTTTACATATGGGAGATCAATCAACATGCATAGCTCTGAGGCTATTAATAGGATTAAATTGTAGTTTGTTATTAGATAATCTATTATTAACAAGCTTGCATGCTCTTGTATTCATTTTGTAAAGGCGCATGGTTATTCTTAGCATGTATCCTATTTTGAGGATGCATGGGCAGTGAAGGGAAAGTCCACACCCCTATATATATGTATTGATTTACATGGTTTAGGGATCGTTCAATCACTCTTGTATTAAAGTTATATTGTTGGATTATGTGCGTGCATGACTCATGGTAACAATATTGTGTATGTAATAGCTTCTGTGTTTTACAACAATGAATATAATGGATCTTTATGGTTGGATATTGATTATAGACATCTTCAATATTGGATCTTGTATGGTGAATCTGATTCTTGTTCTTGTTTAATTACTTATGCTTATAATCATGATCTAGATCAGTTCAACACTTTATCTTTGCATGTTTATCTTGGATCTGCAATATATATATATATATATATATATGTCCATCATGCTAAATTCTTGATAAAGCTCACATAAAAGATGAACCTGGACCCTTGCATGCTTCAGGTGAGCGCTCAGGTTCTTCCTGGGTGAGGTGTCAGCATGCCTTGGGCTTTTAGTGGGTAAAATAAGACTATATTTTGGTTTCGTTGTTGGGACTTGAACCCAGGTCTCTTGGGAGAGATCAATGGATGCCCACTTTAGTGTCTGACCCTGATATGATACATTTCCTTATTACTACTCGCGCTGAAGTTTCACATGCTTGTGAGGTTCCCAAACCGAAGCCCATTATTACAAAGAAAGAAGTGCTCAATGCAAAGTACCCCAACCCTGCGCATCAGAAGGAAGCATATCAGGAATCCATGGAGGTCATCAGGAATCTTTAAGGTGATAAGTAATGCTTGAAGGAGTAATCACATAAGTTAGATTAGGAAAATGCAGCCACTCTACCCTAGACAGATGTGGATGACATTAAGGAGGTTTGTAAGTTGTGCCAAGATAACATCATTCCTTTATTAGGGGAATGGCTGAGAGAAAGGTATTACACGTGGAGATAGAGCGGCAGGAGATAGATTCTACATACCAACTTACCTCCTCATAGTATTGATTATGATAAGGAAATCACGTTGAATGTAGTTGTTCATGACTGGATTTTGAATAACATCTTAATTGATACAGGTGCGGAAGTGATTGTTCTCACTTTGGATGTGTGGCTACAGATGGGGAGACCACCATTACAACCATCTTCGAATGTGTTGTTCATGGCAAACAAGACTAAAACCATGCCTGTTGGATTTTTGAAATATGTCACTCTCATAATTCAGGGGGCAAGCTTATGGGGTGATTTTGAGGTCTTAACACTCGCAGGAGTAGATAGTTTTCCAGCGTTATTTGGGAGCTCCTGGTGTTATGCAAATAATGTTGATATGCATTTCAATAAGGGTTATATTAGTTTTGTAAACAAGGAGTGTGTGATCATCCCATTGAAAGACATAAAGGTTGTGCCTTATGTAGAACCTTTGAGTGAGGAGGATATAAATAAAATTTATGTGCGGACATTCAAGGATCTCGAGGTCCTTGAGCCATCAAAAGAAGGGGTAATTCAATGGGATGATTCACAATTTATCAATGATATAATAAGTGTTGCTTGTGACAACTGGGCACATGGGAATTATGAGACGGTTGGATGTGAAATGAAGAGTTCAGTTATGAGCATTAGCAAGCCACACTTTGTTCAGCAGTTGGGAAGAAACTAGGTACCAAGGTACATCGGTGAAGGAAATCCTGAGGTGCTTCTGCGTGTCATGGAGGCCCAATGGAAAGATCAAGTAGAAAGGAGAAATATTCTAGTTTATACCCTACATGGGATGAAAACATACTGGTGGATTACACATAGGGATAATCTTGTAGAGTGGCGTGAAGTGATACTTGTCACCTTCTTCTATATTTCTAAGGAATAATGTACCTACCCATTATTTTTGAATTTCATGGGAAAGATCATTTTCAAAACCACATTCAACAAGTGTGAGAGAATATATACAGAAGAGAAGGAAGCTTTACCACCTTCACGTGTCGTTCCATAAGTTCTATTTCAGCTTGTGCAAGGCTATGCGTGCTCATGTTATGTCTATGCAGAGTTTGAATAGAGTGACATGAAGTTGGGAAGAGTTAACTGTAAGGTTTTGTTTAGACATTTGATTACTTTTCTTACTAAACTTCACCTTTGAATGAGGCATTACAGATAATGACAGTGCTTGACTATGGGAGATAATAAAGAATCTTGAAGAACTCATCTAGGAGTTTTTGGGATAATAATACCATCAAAGAATGCTTGGAAGAAAAGGAAACAAATGAAGAACAACTTGGGCATGCACTTGGTTGGGAAAGGAAAAAGGGAAGATGGTTTATAATATAAATGATGAGGAAGTAGATAACTTGGATGTTGATGACTATTATGGGTATGTGCGAGGTCATGGATATTGCCGATGAATGGGTGTGTGCGTAACATGAACCCTATGAATACTAAAAAAATTCAACATTGGCACAAAAGATGAACCTAAGGAAACTATCATTGGAGATTATTAGTCTGATGCAGAGGTTACTAACATTATTGAGCTACTGTGGGACTTCAAGGGTGTGTTCCCTAGAGGCTATCAAGAATTAAAAAGAGTGCATAAATATTTTGGGTAAGATGGGGATCTAGTTTAAGGAAGGTGTGCACTTGGTTAGGAAGAGGCCTTACATGATGAACCCTTACCTACAGTGCATCAAGGTAAAATAATAAATTGACAAAATGTTGAAATCAAAAATCTTTGATCCCATAAAGGAATCGAAATGGGTTAGACCTATGGTGATAAATATAAAAAAATATAGTAGGATAAGGATCTGTGATGATTATAAGGAATTTAATGCTTCTTTGTGTTATATATCCTTTCCCCACATCATTTTACATAAGAAACATTGGAGTGAATATCGGGGATGTGAGATATACTCTTTTACTGATGGGTTTTCTAGATATCATTAAGTTCTGATTGCAAAATAAGATCAAGAGGAGAACAATTGTTACAACAAAATAGGGAAGTTTTGCATACAAAGTTATGCCTTTTGGATTAAAGAATTCACCTATAGTATTTTCATGTATATTCTTGTGTAAGCATTTTATGTATTTCATAAATAAGTTCTTACATGTTTACTTAGATGATTGGACTATGTATGGGCTAGTGAAAGACCACTGTAACAATTTGAGACTTATGTTTGAGAAGTGTAAGTAGGTGAGCATATCTATCAACCTCAAGAAGTGAATTTTATCTGCACCCTTTGGAAATATTTTGGGAAATATCATATGTAAATAAGGTTTGTTAGTGGATCCTACTAAGATTGTTGTTACTCTAGGCTTAGAGTATCCTAATAACCAGAGTGCAAGTGCGTAGGGTTCCTTGGACACATAGGTTACTACAAAAGTTCATTAGTAGGCGTTATGAAAATATTTTCACACCCTTAGAGGAGTTATTTAAGATAAAAGGTAAGTTCCATTGGGGTGAGGTGCATTAGCACATGTTTGAGACATTAAAGGAAATGATTACTTCTACGCCTATTTTAAACTTTCCTTCATAGACCAAACCATCTCATGTGCATGTGGATGGTTCTAGCATGGACTATTGGCACAGTATATTATCTTAGTTTAGGGAAGGAATTTTTGATCACCGTATTTTTTTTTGCAATTAGGAAGTTGAATCTAGATGAACAAAACTATATAACTAAGGAGCACGAGCGCTTTGTCTATGATTTATGTGATACATAAGTTTAGGTAGTATTTGTTGTGCTAAAATGTTTTTAGTTTATATGGATAACATGAAATTTAAGTGTCTGGTCAATAATCCCATTTTACAGGGGTGCACATGCACATGGATTATATTTTTTCACAGGAATTTGACTATGTAGTGGTGGTGAAACTAGGAAAAAGTAACTTCAGGACTAGATCATTTGTCTATGATTAACTCAGGTGAGGATGCATAGCATAACATTGAAGCATATGATGTCCGGATGCACAATTTTTTATATTTAACCACATGCACCCTCTGACTTGGAAGATATTATATTGTTTTTGTGAAACATGTGTGACACCTGAAGGGCATAAAGGCCATGTAGAAGAAATAACTCGCTATACGCATCATTCACCCTATATGTTGATAGGTGGATATATTTGCAAGTTAGGTCGTGATGAGGTATGTTTGCGTCGGTGTGTAATTAAACATAAGCATTTCTACCATTATGTAAGATGCTCATTGTGTAATTGAAGGTGTTCACAATGCAGAAAATGTCACCCGCGTGAAAACTTCTACTAGTAGGCCTTTGGTGGGAAATTATTTACAAAGATTGTATAGAATATTACAAGGCGTATGACCAGTATCAGTGCCTTCGGCAAGACTTGGGCATATATATGAAATGCATTTAAGACTAATTGTAAGTGTAAAACCTTTTGAAAAGTGGGAAATTTACTTTGTGGGTCCTATTTCCCCACTCGCACGTAGGACTAGATCACGCTACATTATTACCTATACAGAATTATCTTACAAGGTGGGTTGGAAGCAGCACCTACAAAGGATTGCACGATAGCTACAACAACAAGGTTCTTATGGGAGAATATTATTAGTAGATATGGATGTTTGTTGAATCTGACAAGTGATAGGGGCGCAAACTTTTTGAATGAAACTATCAGGATCTTATTAGTTAAGTTCATGGTGGCGCATCACACAGACAACCCCCTATCATCCACAGGCTAATGGGACTGTTGAAGGCTTTCAACAAAATATTTAACCATACATTGAAAAATATTTGTGATGTTGGAAGAAAGGAATAGGATGACAAAGTCTTTGTTGTACTTTGGGTATACATGACAACTTACAAAAGATTGAAAAAGGCCACACCTTTTCAATTGGTATTTGGTATGGAGGGTGTTTTATCCCATAGAATTCATGTTACCCTCCATGTACATTGTGCATGTAGGAGGTTTAGATGGATGAACAAGAACTTGAAGAGCATATAGGCAAAATTTGATTCAGTTGGATGAAAGGCATGCTATAACACGTTAGAGCTAGAAAATAGAAGAAATCCAGGAAGAAGGCATGGCATGATCAACATATTAAGAACAAGAAGATTGAAGTTGGGTAGATGGTCCTTCTTTATGATTCTAAGTTTCTATGCCATCAGGGAAAGTTCCAAGTGCATTGGTTGCGACCATATGTTGTGACTTACATACTTGATTGGATGGGACACCCTGGTTCATGATTTAGAGACGTTGGATGGGACACGGCCCGGTTACTTCAACGGGAGTAGGCTGGAGCCCTACTATAAATAAGTCTTCTTAGTGTTTGTAATAAGATAGTATTTCCATTAGATTAGATTTTCCTTTCATGAATTTTATCCTTTATATTTGTTTCCTTTCAACGTTGTTATGATTTTTCAATTTAGTTCATTATTTTGTGTAATAAGCACATGCTTGTGCACATGAAGTTGATTACTATCTATTGAATTCATAATGCAAAGGAATGCATGCATACTTTTAGTGTGGGGTGGAGTATATGTAAGATACTTGGTTTGGATTTGACCATTCTCAGAAGAATGGGTATGCATGGAGAATATTTTATAGGTACTTGAAGTAAAGGTGTGGATACATAAAGATTGCTCATGGTTGAAGACCACCTATGGATTAATGGATGTACAACATAACATGAGGTAGGATGCAGCATGGAAAACTACTTGGAGAAAGACATAGTGGATAAGTACTTTGGTACATGAAGGCATATGAAAGGAGGTCTTTGGCCAAGGAGTAGTAGGCGCGTGCAGAAGGTTATGACTGGGGTGTGGAAAAATCAGCACGTAGAAAATAGGAAAGAAACAATGAATTTAATGCTAAGTATAGTGGTAGGTGGAGAGTAATAAATGTGGAGGAATTTTCAAAAACTATATAAGGCAGTGTTGTGTAATCATTTTCACCTTTGCGATTAAGAGAATTTGAATGAGTTGAAGTCGAGCGAGCTAACAAGTGAGTTGTGAAGTGCGAAGAGTTGTGAACTCAACTTAGATTTTTCTGATTTATGCATGGGATTCTTTGGCACTCCATTCTAGAGAAGGTGTTTGATTGAAACTAAGGCATGTGGGAAGGAGAAATCGTCAGTTAGGGTTTGAGTTTGAGCTAGGGCACATGGAATTGAGCTAGAGCATAGAGGAATCTAAGTTATAGAGCTTGAATCAGGTACAAGAACACACTTTCATAGTTGTTATGGCACCAAAAAGAGCACCTAGAGCGGCCACAAGGGGAAAGAAGCAAAAGGAAGTTAAAATTGAAATGAAAGATGCCCCCGAGAGCCGATTTTCCCGAAATGTAGTATTCATAAGGAGTTTTCATGGGCCGCGATTGGGAATTACATGTTCACAATGATACAAATTAAGTGACTACAATCATAGAACCAAAGATACTAAAGATGAATTAGATAAATTTTAGTAGTGAAGACATCCATGAGGAATGAAAAGGATATGGTGGTGTATGATGATGCAAGGGTGAGAAGTTGTTATCAAAGGTAGGAGTTTTGCAGGTGTATGAATTCCCTTATTTTGGAAAACCAGAGAAACTATACCAATGGCTGATGAACAAAGTCCATGAGTACTTTTTCTATTTTGTTGGGCGTCAAATGAGGCTTACCATGCTCCTAATTAGAAGGTTGACAAGTTTGAGGAGTTCAGGTATAGAGATTAACAATGACCTCACTGATAAGGAGGCCATCGAAGCAACTAAGAAAGTGCTAGGGTACGTGAAAGGAGGGCGCATGATGGATATCCCTAAGTTACAGAAGTACCTCAATATCCAGGTAGAAATGCACCTTCTTACCAAGATAAACAATCAAGAGCGTTGGTCATAGGTAAACAAAGCATGGCTGCATATAGTGAAAAAGATGACAAAAGGAGTGGTTTACAATTTATCTACTTACATTGTAGAAACCATCATTGAGGAGGTGCAACAAGGTGAGAAGGTAAGTTTTAGTGTGAATCCTTTTGTCAATTGTTATTTGTTGAAATTGGAGTTCCTGATGGGCCAAAAGGTAAAATATGGCAATACCCAGAAGGAGAAGAAGTCCCTTGCTGAAAGGTTTGAAAAGTACACATGTGATGGATCCATGAGTGGACCCTTCAAGAAGAGAGTAGATATGTGGTATGAGCACCTTGCACGCTGCATTTGAATAAGTAATGGAGAATACCAAATAATCTTCCTATCGGTATTAGGAAAATAGGTACAGTTTGCAGTATATCAGCATTTTTGCATAGCATGTTTTGGCATGAAGGATGGAAAGTGGAGCCCCTAGTATAAGCTCCCCTATACCTTCACCACACGCTTATTTTAAGGCATATGTACATAGGTTCTTCAAACACCCCAAGTTGGTTTTCAATGTAGATAAGGTAGATTACTGATTACCATACACTCAGGAATACTTATGTCTATCCAAGTAAGTCTGCATATATTGAGAAATTAATTTTAGATGATATTAACTTAAAGTTATGAGCTTGGCCATTGGGAAGTTGGGGAAGCTCTGGTATACATATACCTTAAGGCCCAACTTAGGAAAAATGGAAAGTATGTTGAGAATGAATTCAAGCTCCCTAGAACACCCAAAGGAAAACATACTGTGGGCACAATTAAAGATGAAGAAGACACTTTGTCCCTTAGTGAGGAAGAACAAGAGGAGGAAAAAGTGCAAGAAGACAATGATGTCTTAGAGCATGGGAGGAAACAACCCATTGTAGGAGAGAAGAGAGAGAATGAGGTAACCCCTCCTTTGCAGAAAAGTTACAGATATGGGCATGTGAGATAGGTACAATATTTGAGATTGGAGAGGGCGTTTTGGATCCCACAGTACAAAAGGTGTTGCAGAAGAACCAGAGCACATGGCACAGGACCCCACATCCATTGAGGAGGTCACCAAGGACTTCACTTGTGAAGGTCAAACCAGTGAAGAAAAGGTGTAGGTACCTCCTAAGAACTGAGGATGATGATGAGGAGAAATCATAAGACAACACGCTAGAACACACCAGTACATATTGAGGTTCCAGGAGCCTCGGGAAGAAGAATTGAAATATGATGAAGAAGGATTAAAGGAGAAGGAATGTAGGTATTGGTGTCATGGATACTGAGGTTGAAACAGATAAGGGTGAGCCATCAAGCGCACCTCAAACTACATAGAAAGGTGAAGGACCAGTGTTGGATTCAGCCATCCTCTGTTCCAAAAGGTAAGAGCTCAAGAAAGGGAAACAGAAGAAACATATGAGACTCCTAGTTTGATATATTGATGATCCAGGTAAAATCATATGCACGGTTCCAGAAGCACTTTAAAGCCCAAGGAATTGTATGGATGGGAGCTTATGGATGGAGAGATGGTGACCACATGCACATGGAAGCAATTATCATGGAGCGATGCAGACTCATATGGATGATCTTGACTTTGACGTATGTGAAGAATCATGTGTTTTCGCACATAATGAAGAAGGTGCCCCATTCGCACCATGTGACTATAAATCCCCCAGTAATGTCAGATGAGTAGGTAAGTAATGCCTTGACTAGAGTATCTGCTGAAGGTTGCGCGCTGGAATATTGATAAAATGGAAACTATTAGGGGCATTGTTAGATGATAAGAAGGACAAAGATAAAGAAGATAAAATACCTGACAAAAGAAAAGGAAAGAGTTGAGGAGAAGGTGGAATTTTTGGTACGAGTATGGCATAAGAAATTGGTGATGATATTTTGAAGATAAGGTCAAGGCCACACCTGGAATCACAAGTTCTAGAAAATTTTCCTTCTGTAATGCATTACATACATGTGCACTTGTAAAGTTGGTAATAAATGAAGGGACGATGTGTATGCCAAAGCCAAAAGATGTTGTAACAAAATAGCAAAAAGGGCCAAGGCAACTATTACACATAAAATTACTAGTTATGAATATGTTCTGTAGACTTTAAAGGATGAATTGAAGAAAGCAAGATTTGGCATTGAATATGTGCACGGCCCCTGATGTCATAATAAAGATAAGGACTCTAGAAGAAGAAAATGAAGTCCTTAAGGTAGTGAAGAATGAAGCACTTGGGCATGTGGAGAGACTAACACTGGTAGAAGAAAAGTGTGACGTGCTTAAAGACACCCAAGTCCCTCATAAGGAAAGAATTAAGGAGATTGGGAAACTCATTTTATAAAGAATGGATGTGATGGAAGGGATGGTCTCAAGAATGGCCAATGTTCTCAAAGTGTTGTATAATTAGGTTGAGAACATGACTTTAGATGAAATTGATGGAGTACTTATGACATCCTAGACAAAACAAACAAATTGCTAAGTAAGTGGAATGAGTTGGAAGCATAAATAAAAGTAGAATATCTAAAGTTAATTTTATCTGCAGAGGCATGAATGGACTAAGTACTCTTTTATTCTTTCTGAACAATCAATCTTTATTACTTTATTCATATATTCATGAAGAGATAAGTTGGATTACCCATTGTCTAGGTGGTGAAAGAAACTAGTGTGGGGTAATGTTGGGCTGATAAGTTATAGCCCTAAGTACTAAATGTGCATAAGGATTGAGTGTGCAAAAACATGGCGCGTAGGTGCACTAGAAGTATAGTGAAATAGGGAGTGCGCATGTAAAAGTGTGGGTTCGAGACTTAGTTGTTTTGTACAAAAGGCTAATTATAGACTTGGAATGCAGAGCACAGAAAGCCTATTTTAGAGCAGAGTATTTTAGGCGAAGATGGAGTGACATGCATATTTTTGAGTCTATTAATAATGATTAGACTTTAGTTTACTATTAGATAATCTATTATAAGTGAGCTTGCATGCTCTTATATTTATCTTGTAAAGTCACATGGCTATTCTTAGCATGTAGCCTATTTTGAGGATGCATGGGAGGTGAACAGAAAGTCCCCACACCTATAAATATGTATTTATTTGCATGGTTTAGAGACATTCAGTGAATATTTACAAGGTTATGTTGTAGGTTCATGAGCGCGCGTAACCTATGGTGACAATATTATGTGTGTAATATTTTTTGTGTTTTACAGAAATTAATATAATGGATATTTATGGTTGGATATTGGTTGTATACATAACTAAGCATGTATCTTGTATGGTAAACTAGATTATTTTCCTTGTTCTAAGTATTTATGCATTATAATCATGATCTAGCTCATTACAACACCATATCTTTTTATTTTTATTTTGGATCTGCAATATATATATATATATATATATATATATATATATATATATATATATATATATATTTGTCCATCATCCTAACTTCTTGATAGAGCTCACATAAAAGAGGAATTAGGACCCTTGTGTGCTTCTGGTGAGCACTCAAGTTCTGCCTGGGTGAGGTGCCAGTACGCCTTGGGCTTTTGGTGGGTAAAATAAGACTACGAGCTAATGGTGAGTTCCTTTGTGCAATGAAAAGAACTTATAATGTGCAAATGAGAGTTGGGGTATTTATACTGACATCATCACCTGTGGACGAAGGTGTCGATATGGAATTTGAATTTGCACAGATGAAATCACCCATGAGTGATGGCATTGGCAAGGGAGGAAAATGCAAGGAGGAATGTGCAAAGGGTCGTGAAGGATAAGAATGATGCAAGACAAAATAAGAGGGGTCATGAGCAAGCAAGATGTCAAAAGAATAAGAGGAAAATAAGAGGAATATGAGCAAAAGAAACATATAAATGGGACCAAAATGTTTTCCATCTCCATGTATCATCCTTAACCCAATGGTTATGTGAATAACCATACCCCTATCTTGGAGCGAGCCCCTTAGGGCACTTGTTCCATAGATAAATGCATTAACGACCTCTAAACTGAAAAGCGAATTATTAGTAACATGTATGAAAATAGAAAGCATAAAATTTTAAGTGTATATATATGCCCCAGCAGTTCTAAAGCACTTTGGATCCCAATGAATTGTATGGATGGGAGCTTATGGACATAGAAATGACGACTACATGCACATGCAAGCAATTATCATGGAGCATGCAGACTCATATGGATGAGCCTGATTTTGACTTGTGTGAAGAATCGTGTTTTTCTCGTAGGATAAACAAGGCACCCCATTCACGCCATGTGACTGTTAAGCCCCTTGTAATGTCCAATGAGTAGGGGAGTAACACATTAACTAAGGTGTCTATAGAAGTTGCACGTCACAATATTGATAAAGCGGTAACTATTAGAGCCCTACTAGATGATAAGACAGACAAGGAAACAAAATTAAAAATGTCTGACATAAGAGAAAGAAAAAACTGAGGTGAAGGTGAAAGCTTTAGTCAACAAGGCAGAAGAAATCAGAGATGACATTCTTAAGGTAAGGCCACACATGTAATCAAAAGTTCTAGAAAAGTTTCCTTTTGTGATGCATTACATACACATGCTTGTAAAGTTGGTGATGGACGAAGGCTCGGTGTGTATGCCAAAACCAAAAGATGCAAAAAAATAGGAAGAGAGGGCCAAGGCAACAATTACGCATAAAATAACAAGTAATGAACTCATTTTGTAAACTTTGAAGGATGAACTGAAGAAAGAAAATTTGGCCTTGGATATATGCACGGCCCCTGACACAATTATAAATACAAGAACCATTGAAGAAGAGAATGAGGTAATGAAAGCAATGAATAATGAAGCACTTGGGCGTGTAGAGAGACTCACACTGGTAGAATAAAAGTATGATGCGCTTGCAACCGCCCGAGTCCCTCACAAAGAAAGAATAAAAGAGATTGGAAAAATCATCACGTGTCAAATGGATGTAATGGAAGGGATGGTCTCCAGCATGGCCAATGTTCTCAGAGTATTGCAAAATGAAGGGGAGAACATGACCATATATGAAATGGAGGGAATACTTGCTGACATACCCGATAAAACAAATAAGGCGTTGAACGACTGGAATGAGATTGAAGTAGAGGTAAAGGCAAAATATCCAGGGTTACTTTTATCTATAGAAGTATAGGGAGCCTATTCTTTATTCTTTATTGTATAGTTATTCTTTCATTCCTTATTATTTAATCATGGAGAGATAAGTTGGATTACCCATTGTTGGGGGGCAACAATGAAACTAGTGAGGGGTAATGTTGGGCTAGAAAATATAGCCTAAGTATTGAAGGTGCATAAGGATTGAGCGCACGGAAACAGGGTGCATAGGAACACACAAGAGTATAGAGAAACAAGGCGCGCGTGAGGGAAAGTGAAGAGTTAGGACTTGGCCATTTTTAGGATAAGGCTAATTTTGGACATAGAGTGCAGAGCATGTTTTGTATGGAGACTTATAGAGCACACAAGGCTATTTTGGGAAAATGGGAGATTAATAGACATGCATAGATATGAGGTTATTAATAGGATTAGACTGCATCTTATTATTAGATAATATATTATTAGCGAGCTTACATGGTCTTGTATTTATCTTGTAAAGGCGCATGGTTATTCTTAACATGTAGCCTATTTTGAGGATGCATGAGCAATGAAGGGAAAGTCCCCACCCCTATATATATATGTATTGATTTGCACGGTTTAGGGATCGATCAATCACTCTTATATCAGAGTTATGCAGCTGGATTATGTGTGTGCATGACTCATGGTGACAATATTGTGTATGTTAAAACTTATGTGTTTTACAACAATGAATATAATGGATCTTTATGGTTGGATATTGATTGTAGACATATTTGATACTAGATCTTGTATGGTGAATTTGATTCTTGTTCTTGTTTAATTACTTATGCTTATAATCATGATCTAGATCAATTCAACACTTTATCTTTACATGTCTATCTTGGATCTACAAATATATATATTTGTCCATCATGCTAACTTCTTGATAAAGCTCACATAAAAGATGAACCTGGACCCTTGCACGATTTAGGTGAGCACTCAGGTTCTTCCTAGGTGAGGTGTCAGCATGCCTTGGGCTTTTAGTGGGTAAAATAATACTACGAGCTAATGGCGAGTTCCTTTGTGCAATGAAAAGAGCTTATAATGTGCAAATGAGAGTTGGGGTATTTATACTGATGTTATCGCCTATGACGAAGGTGTCGATAGGGAATTTGAATTTGCACAGGCGAAATCACCCATGATTGATGGCATTGGCAAGGGAGGAAAATGCAAGGAGGAATGTGCAAAGGGTCATGAAGGATAAGAATGATGCAAGACGAAATAAGAGGGGTCATGAGCAAGCAAGATGTCAAAAGAATAAGAGGAAAATAAGAGGAATATGAGCAAAAGAAACATATAAATGGGACCAAAAGGTTTTCTCTCTCTATGTATCATCACTAACCCAATGGTTATGTGAATAACCATACCCCTATCTTGGAAGAGCCCCTTAAGGTACCTGTTCCAGAGATAAATGCATTAACGACCTCTAAACTGAAAAGATAATTATTAGTAATATGTATGAAAATAGAAAGCATAAAATTTTAGGTGTATATATATGCCCCAGATGTTGATTACCACATGTCCCAATAGTGAAACATGGGGTAGTTATAAAAAAGAACGATACATAACACCAAAACTAAAAGTACATGTTGAAAGTAAAGAAAGGATTAACTAAAATGAAATATACTTACCAATGTGTACCTGATAGTGTAAGTCATCCTACCATGTATGGGTGCAATTCATGTTGCTAGAACCATGGAGAATAAAAAATGAAAGGAAATGCTAGAGGAACATCAATAGAATAAGACATAAGAGCCCATGGGATGGATGTCAATAATTTGGCATTTAGAGATGAGGGTAAAAAAAGTGTGATTTTTTGACCAAAAGGTGAATTTAGGAATAAGGCATGTAATATATCAAAAAGAATGGGAGAAAATCACGATCCCAACATATTCTACAGAGATCAAGAACCAAAATAGTGGGATTTGAAAGATTGAGGACCATCACGATGAAATTTAATGGAAATTGAAGTTTATATAGGATTTTTTAGGTTTATTTGCTTATTGTTATTTTTGGAATTAAGAGAACTGAGCTCTAGAATTCCAAATTTGGAGATTACGTGATGAGATGACATGAGTATGAGGAGGAGACCAAGATCGATGACGTGGTACAAGTGGCGGAGCATGATCACATGTAAGTCGATGCATTTAATTTGATTAGGCAAATTATTAGCAATTTGATTTTTTAGGAAATGTGAAGGTAATAGGATGCCATTTCATTAGGAAGAGTAGGACAAAATGCAAGTGGGCTTGAGAGGGATTTGAGTTTAGTTTTGTAATTTTTTAGATTTTTCTTTTTAGATTTTAAAAGTCATAATTGTACAGATTTAGACGCCATCAGCCACCTTGAAACAATAGGCTTGATGGTGTTGGGATAGCTAGATTTTTTTAACAAGGGCCGATGGCATAGGGAATATTTATGAGGCATAAAATTATTATGTTTTTAGATTTTAATTTGACTTTTGATCAATCTAATGCCTACATTTTATTGATTTGTGATTCCATGAGGATTCGAGGATCCACCTATGAAGAGTTGTGGATATAACATGGTTGAATGACATGATTGTTGGATTGACAGATGCAAAGACAACAAGTTACATAGATTGGGATTTGAGGGCATCATGCAAATGCCCATGATACCGTTGAGTTTGAATTTACTGCAAATGTTTTTATCCACATGGGATCCTTGGGCCAATATATTTCAGTGGTGGGCAGGTGAGATAGTAGAGATGATGATGACACTTTAGGATGTGCACGAGATATTAGGACTGCCGCTAGAGGGAGCTCGCATATATTGCGATCTCACCATGGATGTAACAGAGAGGAGAGCCTTAGACGTATGGGCCACATGAAGGGATTCATATGATGAGGGGGTGATCAGTGTTAGACATAGTGCAATACTATTGGTGAAATAATTTTTCAAGTGGGAAAATTATGGTTTCTCACCAACCATGTGCGGGACTAAGTCCCTCCGTTTGAATGGGATAGATCTAGTTATTGAAAACAAGGAAATGAAAATAATCTAAACTAATTTCCATAGTGGCCCAAAGATCAAGTATCACACAAGAATACTTCCCTAAAACTGTGGCAGTTGTTTTTATTTAACACAAGGGAGGAAAGTTGCTTAGTGAGGGAGATAGGAGAGGAAACCAAGAAAGGGATTTCTAACAACAAATAACATAGCAGAGTTTGTTGCATTAAAACCATAACATTTCACTTGCATCAATCAAAAGAAACCGTTTGCAAAAAAAGAGTAACAATAAAAAAGAAACATAAAGTCTTATTGAACCATGTTGCATAATTTACAATTCTCATGGAGTACAAGTTGAGATGGAGATAAAACAACTATAGGTAAGAAACATAAGAATTGAAGGCACTTGTTTCTAGAAAGACAGTGAGAGCTAGTAAACAAGCATTGATTGTCCCTAAAAAATGAGGTTCTCATTCATATTTATTGTGTTATGATTGTCCTTTCATCTGCCCCACATGACCTTTCACCTTCCTTCGTGACTGTTGAAATTTTGAATTCCTTTCACGACCTTTTATGTTCGTCCATGACTTTTGGCCTTTTGACTTCTGTTATGACCTTTGATGTTCCTTCGCCACTTGTGACCTTTCACCTTCCTTCATTGTGTAGTCTCCCTACTGCATCTTCTAATCAAATCATCACCAGGTTGCCCAAAATATCCTTGACACATGCCATTGTTTTCCGAGTCACCTAAAATAGTCTTGATGCGCGACACCATTACCGGGTCGCCTAAAATCTCCTTGACTCGTGACCAGATTCTTCCAAACACGCAATAACATTTTTGGGTCACATGACTGCATTATTTTTTCACGTGACTACACCTTGAATTTCTTGACACGTGACCATACTCTTCTAGATGTGCAACCAGATTTTCCTGACACGTGATTACATTTTGTGGTCACCTAGGCCTTCGTGACACGCGCCTACGCCTTCCTGTCGAGCGTCTAAAGTCTCCTAGACGCCTAAAATTCACTATCACGTGACAAAAAGTGATGTCAAGTGAAAAATACTTGTTGTCATGTGATTGAAACATGATTTTAGGCATATTAGGACTTGCAGTCATGCGACTAGAGCTTGCAGTTGTGCCGTTGGAGCTTGCCAAGTCACCAAAAATTTGTTTTCTTTACCCCGGGAGAAAAATTAAACAAAAATTGGTCATCGGATATATGAATATTTATGTAAAATGTCCAATGAATCCAAATAGTCTATTTAGAATTCTTGAAAATGAATTATTAACCAACTTTTATCCATATTCGCATTTTTGCTTCAAGGTGTGCGCCGATAGACTGAGTGATAGGAAGAGTTTACGATCACCCCAGACTAACACATCATATGGGTCACGAATAGAACTAAATGTAATTTTATTTGAGATTTTTTTAGGCTTAAAAATCTTAATAAGGCTCATGAAACCTTTCGAGAAAGTTACAACTTGTACAAGGATCTTTGCGTCACACTGTCAGAAACATTTCCACATCTCAATGTTCCCAAAATCTTTCCTTGATGATTCCAACATTAAGTAAGTTCTGTTATCTCTCTAATTCCTTGGGTATGATCTTATAACTCTTCGTGAGGATTCAGAAACTCTTCAAACAAGGTGACTAGCTTTTTTAAAACATGCATTTCCCAATACCTTGCTCACAAAGACCCGGTTCCACATAACTTGTTCTTAAACATTGATTTTATTCCATAAATTTCCTAAACTACCTCATATGATTTCATATATCTTTCACACACTACTTGGAGGCATTATATCTTCTTCATACATCCCAAGGAGGTGTTCATTAGGTGCAAGAATCATGAAAATAGGCCTTTTTAGGCCTCCGAGATCAAATCCTTCCAGGTGGATCATAATGAGATCATGAATTATTTCCCTCAAACTTACTTGCACATGAAACACACTTTAAAAATCTAGTTATCATATCCCTCTTAGCCATGATGGGGGTTTACATAGTTAAATATTGGCCTAAGGGTAGGTTTACATTACTTGATTCAGGGATTTTTTGAATGTTGACTTAATTATCATGGATTTTTTTTAAAAATTTATGCTAAACATTTAGCATGACATCAAGTACACACTACAGAGATTATTTCTATCCAGAAGGTGATTATTGGCATTACCGTGGAACAAATATTATGTCGCAAGGAAAATGGGATAATTCCATTGTTTTGGTGGCATTGTGTAGGGATGTGATATAGGTTGTCAATAATATCACATGACCTATGGCCCTCTGCGCTCTCTATCAAACCCTATATAGATTGTGCACCAGTTTTCTTGAGAGTAATCCAGTGGGTATAGGGGCTGACGGTGAGAGCATTTTCAGATTATCAGCCTCTATGATAGTTACACCCGAATGAGGTCATATGGGAGCCATGTACAGGGAATGTAGATAAGTGGCCCAATTGGCCACAGATAGAGGACTTAAAGGTGGTTGAGTAGGTGACATGCCATTATTTTCATTGGGTAGAGACCTATCCGATTGAAAGGGTACCTAAACAATTCGGGAGGCTCAAGCCTACTGTGATACCACCACTTCCAGCCTATAGACATTGACATGCGGGAGATGTTGTGAGAGTACTGGATGGAGTACCAACATTATGGCCCTAGAGAGTATGGGCCAAAGTCAGATAGGGATGAAGGAAGATTCAAAGATGAGGGGCAGCTTAGGACCCATTAAAGATTATTGCAATAGAGAGCTCAGATGAGGGATGAAGTGGAGGACTTGCCAGCCCAGAACCACTGGTGGGTGAAATAGGCGCAGCTGGTCCTAACACCAGAGGAGGAGAGGAGAGACATCCAATTCCATGGCTGAGAGAGAACAAGATGTGGCACACAGGAGGTGGCACATAGGAGGTGGTTAACTGATGCCATTGGGTATAGAGATGGCCTTGCAGCTACGATATAGACCTAAGGCCCCGCCATAAAGGAGATGTGATTTTGGTGCGTTGAGATAGGTAGTCACAATATGTCGGGTGGAGATCACAAAGATTTTATGAGGTTGAGGTGATATTGGGTGGCCACAAATATGGAGAGACCATCATCAAGTGAGCTAGGAAATCAAGTATGAATGCGATGACTTAATTATGATTGTGTAGGTGATCAGATTTGATGACTTATATTGATATTGATGAGAGATATATTTTTTATTTTTGTAGAGAGGATGACATAGAAGTGGCACTTACTAATTGCGAGGGCACACCACAAGATCTTAGATCCTGTGTTAGATGTCTAGGATACCTCAGTTATGGTAGACCTTATAACGCCATCAAGTGTGGAGTCCGTAGGAGCATTTCAGTTAGTGGGGGAGGTTGCTAAGACGCCACAAAGATTCAAATATGCACATGTAATGATATATACAAACAACATAGATATGATGTTGCAAATCTTATTACAAACACAAGGTGCCTTGGTTCAAAAGTAGGAAACACACCTA
The DNA here is from genome assembly GCA_019776745.2 of Taxus chinensis. NCBI lineage: Eukaryota > Viridiplantae > Streptophyta > Pinopsida > Cupressales > Taxaceae > Taxus > Taxus chinensis. Next base: position 160,609 of record JAHRHJ020000543.1, on the reverse strand, counting down.
TTAAATGCTAGGAGTGGCATAGAAAGGATCAAGAGGATAGAGGCACAGTTGGTGAGAGCATAGGGAGAGGCCTTTGAAGCCTGATCTAGATAGGAGTGTTTAGCTCACATAACTCGAGCATCCAACACAAAACCTTTGGCATAAAGCATTTAGAGACCACCCCAAGGGGGTGAGGATGCATGAGTCACCTAGATAGCGATGATGTATCATGATGTGTTTTGATGTATTTTGTCGATGTATAAAAAATTAATTTGATATATATATATATATATGATTATTTTGATGATGTTGTGAATATTAAAATTGATGGATGATGATTTACATATCACTTTCCTTTCTTTCTCATGAATGTATGTAGTAATACTCATGGTACTTGGGAATAATGATAATGATGATTAGAAAATAAAGTCATTTGGATGAGAGATAAATCCAAGTAAGGTCAAATACCTAAGAGAGGATGTGTAAGACCACGCCAATCCACTTAAGGAAAGTTAGGGTGAATGAAAGCCAAATGAGGCAGAATCAAGACCGCGACATTCCAACAATAGGAGATATTAGGGCAAAAGATAATGATGATAAACCCAAGCGAGGTGAAGAGCCCAAATAAGGATAAGATTGGTGCAAATGTGAAAAATGCAAGGGGGCTGAGATCCTAAGCAAAGGAAAGAGCCCAGGCTAAAGAAAATGATCGAGGCATGCTTAAGAGAGGTGTCTAACCACTAGGTGAAAATAATCATAGAGTATCAATGATGATATCATCTACTTGGTTCAAGATATGACTGTGCACATGAGTCGTGAGGTCCTCTATAGCATGTTGGGTAATGACTACTTGGCGATGGAATTTAGATCATGTAGAAAATAGGGTGTCAGCTATTCGGTCTTCCAACTGAGCGAGGACACCATGTCGAATATCGTCAAGAGAGGGGTAAGGATCAGGGTGATGTGGATGCCCATATGTAGGTTGTGGTATATATGGTCTAGAGGAAGGTGGATGGCTCCGAGAGGAGTCGACTCTACACTTTTTTCCATGTGGAGAGGACTTGGGAACCGAGTGCTTATCATGCATGACCCAATAGTCGACGTCAGTATGCGAGCATTAACTATGATGTGAATAATGGAATGGGGATTTGACATAAGGCCATATAGCCTTTCAAGCTCGATCTCATCTTACCTCAACTTCAAGATTTTTCCTGTGCTTCTTATAGGATCTATAATTAGACACATCATGCCCCAAAGCCTTATGCCATGCACAGTATGAATTTTCCCCATAAGGTAGAGGAGTCATAATGGTGAGAGGAAACAAATGATGTGAGTGATTAGTATAGTTTAGCATAAATGATGTCGGTACCTACTGGTGCTTCATCACCCATGAGATCATCGCCTTCATAGTCAAAATTAGATATATGCTCTCCTTTGTTCAAATGAGGAAGTATATTGGGTGGTATAATGTTGAATTTATGGGGAGAAGATAAGGCTAGTGGAGCAATTTGAGGCTCGAGTGTTAATCTGTTAGGAGGAGGCTCAATCGAATGTGAAGGGTCTTCTTGTATAAGAATAACATTCACATCACACACCTAAGTGTGCTTTGGAGGGATATTTGGTAACGTCAGACCTCTCTATCCTAAATTTGGAGTGTAACTAGCCAAATGGGGATCGTCTAGAGCATAACCATCATCATAGTCAGGGGTGATAGTATATATCGTTCAAGAATCAACCGTGGTTTCAAGTTGGAACTTTTATTTGGGTGTAGGTTAAGGTGTTCAATAAATATTAGCGGGAATTGATGGCTCCTTCTTATGAGGTCTCAAGTTAGGAGGAGGTTGTGAGATGACAAGATTTAGTAGGTCAAAACCTATTGATCCTAACAGTAATCTCATTAGGTTCGTCATCATCAAAATCCAAGAGATTGGGAGGCATGCACACAACCAAATTTGGATGACCCACATTACTGCAAAGAGACTCAACACTATAATTGAAACATTAATATTCATAGAATGGGATATGTGATAGTTCTTGAAGGGCGGGGAATTTATACATCCCCTTTTGTTAGAGAGTATCATAATTCCGTGGATTTGGGTCACCTTGGATTTTATAGACTCGTCCCCTAGTGTGCAAACTTAACACATTGATATGTTAAAGAGGCAACCACTGTTAGGAAATAAAGGATAAAATGTGCGGAATAATCCCTCACAGAATTGCAATAGTAGAAACTAATATTCAAAAATTATTATAGATCTCAAATAAAAGTGTAGAATAAAATAACACAACACAAAGAGACAGTATTTAACATGGTTCACCCCATTGGGCTACGTCGACAAAGAATCACTTGCTTAGATTTTATAACAAGCCACAGCTCTCTCAATACAATACCCAGATCCATTTGGAGCTATGCTCAACAAACTCTACATAATTCATAGTCGAATTCAAAACACATCTGCAATGTTTACATTATATTTCTATCATATGCATAAAACCATATAAATAGATAACTTCTTAAGTAGTTCAAAAATAAACTTTTTGTAAATCCCTAATGTTGTAGAGTAACAAATGTAAACTATGATAAATAACTGCAAGATACAAGATGACACAGGCAATAAGCTAATAAATATGAAACCCTAGGTGTAAGAGAGAGAGAAAGAAGACTTAGTTGATTTACGTTGATCCTCGGGATTGTGTAGACTAAAAAATGATAAACAAAGGGAAAAATCATGTCGCACAAATGTGCACAATAAAATTTGGAGACTGCTGGATATGCCTGGACTAGGGGCACCTAGACTGGGTCAAGGGCACCTAGGTGTAGAGTCTGCTATTGGTGCCTGTGACTGTGAAAATGGCTAGAACCTAATTTTTTTGGTGTTGTAAGGTTATCACTAATAGTCATTATTGGTCACATGTATGTTGTAGATGATCAATAATTCACTTGTAACCTACAAAGAGATAATGACCTACAAAACCCTCAAACTACATCAAATCCCAAAAATAAAATATGTAATATGGGGAGTCAGACTGACCCCAACAGTCACTCGACTGAGTGAACTTACGACTGAGCATTGCACTACATCTCAGACTCCATGTAGTTCTTTTGTGTGTGTGATAGAATCATGCCCTAGGAAGCCTTGTGCAAGTGCACGTGATAGTGGTGATAGCTAGATGTACCAATGTAAATAGATGTGTGGATGGAAAAATGAACTTCCCTTCCTATGAAGTGTATGTAGAAAATGTAGTCCCTTGTCCCTTGAATGAGTGCTAGATGGATGCCTTTGATGCTCTTAGAATGCCTTTGGATGCAACCTTAGGTGATGATAATAGATGCTTAGAGATTGGTCCTTTATTTTGGTCACATAGCTTTGTATTTATATGATTCCCTTGGTTGAATTTCATAATTGACAACTAGAAGGCTGACCCATAAGAAAATAAGATGCCCAAAAGATAAAAGAGCCCAAAAAGAGTGAGTAAGATAGAAAGAGGTCAGGGGCACCCAGAAGGATGAGGGCACCTGCGCTGGCATCCTAGGGCGTTGGTGTCCAGAGTCATAAAAGATAAAGTAATAAAGTTTAGACTGGGTTGTAGGGTGTGTAAGACCAAAGATAAAGCAAGAAAGATAGAAAAGAGGCCTGAGATAGTAGTCAATTACTAGTTTTCTCACTTAGGAATCATATGAATGCAAGTATGCTTTTAGGACCTAGAAATGTACCCAAGTGTGTGATTTTGTGTCTACATTTTCCCCCACTTTATGTTGTTGAGTGAATACTTGATAACATAAAGTAGATAAGAGATGTGTACCTGATAACCATGTAGAATGTGATGGTGATAGTGTGCCGAGGAGACAAGTGAAAGCGTGAAGTGATAAAAATGAAGCATGGAAGCTAAGAAAGAGGAAGTGACCCTAGGGGTGAAGCGTATTGTGTTGTACCATGTTGTACCTATTGTTGTGCTTGATGTAGGGTTGCTTCTTGTTGTGTATTAAGGATGGACCTACAAAAGAAGAGTGAAAGAGTAGTCAAAGTCATGTATTATGAAAACTCTGTAAAAGTATGTAAATGTGTGTAAAAAGTAGTAAAAGGAAAGTGTGCACCTGATCTGTGAAGAGTGAAAAGGATAGAAAATGTCCTGAACTGTTGTAGAAGAGTGATTTTTTTGGGTGATCTCACACCAAGAATGAGTTTTTTGGGTGATCTCATGCGAAGAGTGAGTTTTTTGGGTGATCTCATGCCAAGTGTGAGTTTTTTAGGTGATCTCATGCCACGAAAGAAGAGTGTTGGGGAGAGAGGTCTACTGTTACTCTCCTTCCATGACTTCTTCCCAAATTTATACACCACTGTAGATGGTACATCTTGTTTAGTTTCTGTATTGTTCCAAATGTATTGATCTTCCAATGTAGAAAATGGAGAAAGAATGCATTCTGATTGCTGAAGGACTGTGCCTGTACTGTGAAAACTGCTCTTTGTGAACTATTGAAAATTGTGTTGATATGAGAAAGTAACTGTAACTTCCCCTGGTCATAGGTGCCTAGGAAAGGTCAGGAGTGCCCAGGTGCTAGTGTCTATATTGGGCACTGGTGTCTGTGTTGAACTGAGGACCCAAGTCAGAATCTGGGTCATTTCTGTAACTGTAACTCTGTTATGTTCCTATGTTGAACTGTGTTGTAGCTCTAAGATGTTGTATGGGGTGACTGATTCACCCAATGTATGTGCCCCTCATTTTGGGTGCATGCGACATCACTAGGAGAATGTGGCCCAAAGGAGAGGACCAGAATGTGATGATCTGAAATGTATACCTGTAGGGGGGGGGGGAATGTGCATGGTAGAAACCAAGGCACATGCAAACAAAGTGGCTAGATACATGTGTTAGTAGAAAAAGAAGAAAACATGTCATATAAAAGTATTGAAACAAGAAAATGTGCATACAAAAGAGACCACAAAAAAGTGGGTTTCAGACATGGGACATCACTCACAATGTCACAAGACAATCAAGGCCGAAGCGGCCAAAAGCATACAATGTGCATACAAGACAAAGGGCATAGCCCGAAAACAATGGAACAATAAAATAAAAGGAAAACAGTAACAAGCAAAGTATCAGACAACCATGGTGGCAAATAGTTCCTGTAAAGAAAATGTTGCACATGAAGCACCCGTTAGCATGTTAGAAAGATAAAAAAGTATGTCAAAGCATGTATAGATCAATGTAAAGTAGTGTGCTAGTAAGAATAGGAAGTAGTAAAAAATGAAACAGTAGCACCTGTAGTGTGTAAGAGTAGAAATGTAGATGCCCCCAGGAGCCTCGGTGGGACTGGTAAGAGGTACAATGCCAAGCATCATTGTTGCATGTAAATATCTGTAGAAAGTCTGCATTCACAACTAAAGAACAAGTGAATGCATGTGTATATAGAAAATATAATGACATACTAGATATCCATCTAACATAGTAAGCAAAGTGTAACATGTGAGTATAAGCAAGCAAGAATAAGTGCAACCAAGATATGCAACATGTTGTGAGTGTGAATGGAATGGAATGCAAAGTGAATGTGATAGGAGCAGTGTGCCCCCCAAGTGGATGTGTATGAGTATGAGATGAGGTTCATTTATAAAATACCCCTCAACAATCAAGAATGAACCATAGAACAAGAGTGTGTCATCAGGAAATGGTTTGAAAGTGTATGCTAGAAAGATAGATCAATGAAGATAGAGCATAGAAGATGAAGAATGTGGTGAGGTTCATTTCAGATTTAGACCCTCAATAGAGTATGAACCATGGAACTAGAGTGCATCATAGTGGTAATGGTTTGGGTAGTATGATGTGTGAGAATGTAGAGTGCTAGAAAGATGTATCATGAAGTATCATGAAATGTGCATGAAATGTGTAATGTGTGAGGTTCATGGATGTAGTATGCCCTCAACAGTCAAGTGTGAACCTTAGCACAAGAGTGCATCATAGGGTAATGATGATATAATGTGTATCAAGTTGTGTAATGATGCTTAGAAATATGAAATATGAAGCACAGAGTGTAATAGTAGAAATGAGAGACACCTGATAGTGCTAGAGGGGGGGGGGGAAGTAAGCATGATGCCCCCAAGTGTATGATGATGAGTAAGATAACCAACGAAATTTAAGGGAAATGGTCCTCCACCTGATGTTTGAGGAGATAAAGGCGCGTGACCATGCTCTAAGATCAGTGGTGTATGAGACAATGATGATGTGAGGACCTATGTGTATGATGTGTGAAGGAAGAGACCTGGAGGTGAAACACCTATGTGAAGGAGACCTAGGAGGTGATGAACACCTATGTGAAGGAGACCTAGGAGGTGATGAACACCTATGTGAAGGAGACCTAGGAGGTGATGAACACCTATGTGAAGGAGACCTAGGAGGTGAAGGAGGAGGTGAACTCCTATGTGAAGGGGTTTCCCGAGTAGGGGACTTAGGCCAGAAGATGGACTAGTGGACCGATGAGAAAGAGTAGGTCACGTGTGAATAGGAGAGATAGGTGTAGAAAATGTGCCTTAGATTTGAGAGGCCCAGGGGCCTAGATGCTTGCAGCTAGTGAAATGGAAATCCTCAAGAGGAGGTGAGGCAATGGTGTGTATGGTGGACCACCTTTGAGAGTGACCACTTGCTTATTGTGAATGAATTTGAGACACAAGTGATTCTTTTAAATGATATCCTGAGCAACACAGAGCCAAGGAAGACCTAAGAGCATGTCACAACCTTTGATGAAAGGTGCCACAACAAATGGCACAAGCATGGTGAGAGGCCCAACTGTAACTGGAAGCTTGATGAAGCCATAAGATTTTGGAATTGGATATGAAATTTGAGATAGTGGATAGTTGATAGCAACAAGGAGTGCAATAGAGCACACACAATAGGAGTGATGGATCGATCATGGTGTTATTGACAGTATAAGATCCAATAGAAGCATTGATATGTAGTGTATTAGAAGAAAATGTAGCATGATAATCATGATCAGAGAATGTGATGAGTGGTGGAGATGCATCAATATGAGCAACTAGAAAATCAAGAGCCCCCGATGAAGGAGGAGGCACAACATGATATGTATGATTAGTTGAAGAATCAACTGCGTGCTTGTCATGCTTAGGCAATGAATCATTGAAGATTTTGAGCTTTTTGTTTTCATTGACTGGCTTGGATGCCGAAGGCTCAGGGAGCTCTTGATTGCATTATTTTGATGAGATCTTGAATGAGATGCCTAAGTTTGAAACATCATTCAGTTGAATGCCCAACACATTGATGATAGTCACATCTATCATTTTCATTATAATTGTGGCCTTTAGGGTGAGATGAATCTAGATTTAGTAGTGGTGGAAGCGTAATAAGATTTCTCTCAATAAGTTGTGGCAATAGAATATGTGGAGCACAAGGAAATTTTGTAAATGTACACTTTGGAGGTTGTCATTGAATATTTTCAGGAGTACAAACAACATTAACAATAGCTTTTTCTTCAGTGGGCTTAGGAGATGGCTTGAAATTAGATTTTCTTTGAAACCGATTAGAAGATGAAGCCTGATCATGATATTTGAGCTTTCCCATAGATAATAGTTTTCTTTCATGTAACTTAAGAGTATGACATAGTTGATCAAATGATGGAGAGGTCTCAAAGATGACACTCTCTTGTAATGGAGATAAAATACTTTGGACAAAAATATCTTGCAATTCAGAGTATGTGAGTACATTAGACATCTTAGCTAAGTTGTTCTTATATCATAACACATAATCTACTAGATGCTCATTAGATCCTTGTTTGATTTGTGCAAGTTGAGCATAGGATATTTTAGAACTGATATTGATTGAAAAATGAGTGAGAAAAGCATTGATAAATGCATAAATGATGTTACCGAATGGACAGGTAGATCATAGAACCAACACATAACATAATCTTGGAGGCTTCTAGGAAAGAGCTTTGCTAGTAAAGTATGATCATCCACATAATCTAGACATGCCACATGAAAATCTCAGAGATGCTCTTGAGGGTCACCATGGCCATTGAAGGTGGGAAGCTTAGGAGTGACAAAGTTTGGAGGAAGTGCATAAGTGGAAATGGCGGGTGCAAAAGGAGTGTGAAGGAGTAAGGTGGAATCAAGAGATGGAGATGCATGAGAAGTAGCTGCTGAAGTTGACGGATTTGAACTTGGAGATCCTGATATAGAGAGGCTAGGTCTTGAGTGCCAGTGGAAGAGAACTTGTCAATGTGAGAAATAAGAGGTAGGAATGTGAAGTGGTTGGTGGAGTATGAACATATACAGGAATAATAAAAGTATGTGGAAGGGTGGAATTATGGGGTTGAATAACAATAGGCATAGAAGTGGTAAGCTGGATGTAGGAACATTAAGCTCAGACAAGATTGGTGGCCTCCTCATCAAGCAGTGAATAAGAGATGATCTAGATCTTAGGGATGTTCAACAAGATGAGCATTGAGCTCCTGAGGGTGTTCTTTAGTAAAGGGTTCATACAATTGAGCCATGATAAAAACCCAAATTGAAAAATGGTCTAGAAAGTAAGGTTGGGTTCGAATGAATGGGTTCACCAAATGACTTAACAAAAATATACTCTAGTAAAACCCTAATTAAAAAGTAACAAATGTAAAATATGATAAATAGCTACTAGATACAAGATGACACAAGAAAATAAGCTAATAAATATGAAACCCTAAGTGTAAGAGAGAAAGTAAAGGACTTAGTTGATTTACACTGATCCTAGAACTGTGTAGACTGGAAAAATGATGAACATGAAGGGAAGACTGTCACAACTGTGCACAATAAATTTTAACTGTCGATATGCCTGGACTAGGGTGCTTGGACTGGGTCAGGGGTGCCTAGGCACTAGAGTCTACTTCTAGGTGCCCGTGACTATGAAAATGGTCAGAAACCTAATTTTTCTGGTGTCACAAGGTGTCATTGCTAATCAGTCGTTTTGGTCACCTGTATATGTCGCACTTGGATGATCACATAAATTCACTGTAACCTGCAAAGAGATATGACCTGTAAAACCCTCAAACTACATCAAATATCAAAAATAAAATATGCAATATGGGGAGTTAGACTGATCCTCGTGGTCACCCGACTGAGTGAACTTACGACCGAGTGTTGCACTACATCTCAGACTCCATGTAGTTCTTGTGCATGTGTGATAGAATCGTGCCCTAGGAATCCCTTGTGCAAAGTGCACTGTGATAGTGGGTGATAGCTAGATGTAGCAATGTAAATAGATGTGTGGATGGAAAAATGAACTTCCCTTCCTATGCGTGTATGCAAAAAATGCAGTCCCTTGTCCCTTGAGTGAGTGCTAGATGGATGCCTTTGATGCTCTTAGAATGCCTTTGGATGCAACCTTAGGTGATGATAATAGATGCTTAGAGCTTGGTCCTTTATTTTGGTCACATAGCTTTGTATTTATATGATTCCCTTGGTTGAATTTCATAATTGACAACTGGAAGGCCAACCCATAAGAAAATAAGATGCCCAAAAGATAAAAGAAGCCCAAAAAGAGTGAGTAAGATAGAAAGAGGTTGGGGCACCCAGAAGGACGAGGGTGCCTGAGCGTTGGCATCCTATCTTGGTGTTGGTGTCTAAATTCATGAAAGATAAAGTGATAAAGTTCAGACTGGGTTGTAGGGTGCGTAAGACCAAAGAGAAAGAAAGAAAACAAAAAAGAGGCCAAAGATAGTTGTCAATTACTAGTTTTCTCACTTAGGAATCATATGAATGCAAGTATGCTTTTAGGACCTAGAAATGTACGGGATTGGTTTGGGAATCTAAGAAAGTGCCCCCAAAGGCGATCCCACTTGCCATGGCTGATCTAAAGCATTAGGGTGAGAAGGGTTTTAGAGTGATCCTCATAAATAGGCTCAGAAGGGGGAGTGAGTGATTAGAGACACTTGAGAAATAACTATTTACTCAAGCTATGATTCCCAAATGACCCAGCTGAAGAAATATGTGGTTGGATTTTGTTCAATTTTAGACCTGAATTAGTTCCGATTGTAGTTCTTGTTACTGGGGTTAAATGACACATGTGGAAGATGGGATTCTGTTCCTAGAGGATTGTGCCTGTAACTATGAAGGACTGCTATGAAGGCTTATATGAACTGTGTGAGTATCTGGGATGAAGTTGACTGTAGGGTATTTCCCTAGGATCTATAAGTTCCCATCAGGAGGACATAGGCACATAGGTGTTAATGTCTGAGTCTGTAATTCTAGTGGTTGATAGTCAGTGATTAAGGACCCCAGTCAGATTCTGGGCCATTCTATGACTATCTTGTATGTCTTGATCACTTGAGCTATTATGTTGAACCAAACTATAGCTCTAGAGAAAACTTGTAGGTTCTTCATTTGATTCACCCAATGTACGCCCCCTTATGCTGGGGTGCATGTGATGTCGATTAGGAAAATGCGGACCAAAGGATAAACCTTGACTGCCTTAGTCTGAAACTGATGCTCTGCAAGGGGTAGGGGATGTGCATGGTAGAAACTTGAGGAGCCCATGTAAACAAAGTGGCTAGTAACATGTGTTAGTAGAAAAAGTAGCAAGAACCGTAATCATAAGACAATGTAATCAAACAGGTGTGCAAACAAAGTGCCACCGTCAAAAGTGTGTTTTAAATATGGGACATCATTCACAATGTCACAAGACAATCAGGGCCGAGAGTGGCCATCAAGGATCATGACAAAAAATGATCATACAAGACATATGGAAAATCTCGCAACTCAACGACATATTTAATAACTGATAATGGGCAAGAAAAATGTATCAAAAAACCATTAGTGGCATATGGTCCTTAACAAAGTACATTTATGTTGCACATGAAGCACCTGTTAGCATGTTAGAAAGATATTTAAGTATCCCGTTAGGATGTGGTATTATTGTATCAATGGATTTTTGTAGGATGTGTATATGTTTAGAATATATAGATATTATGATGAAACAATATCAAACTCCCTAATGAGATTAATAAAATCTAGATGCCCTGTTCAAGAGCCTCGGTATAGTTTTGAGCATCATTGTAGACCTATAAGAACCTGTAAGATTGTATACAGGTCATGATTCTATAGAGCAAGTGAATGCACATGTGTGTATATAGAAAGATGTTCAATATACTGAGTTATTCCTGACTAGCATAGGGTAAGAAAAGTGCATCATGTAATGTATAAGTAGGCAAGTGTACGTACAACCAAGATATGTCAATATGCAGTGTATGAGTGTGATGAGATGGTATGCAATGTGAATGTGATAGGAGCAACATACCCCCCATGAAGATGTGGATGAACTCATGAGACTAAGGTTAATGTTACTAAAGATATCTAACTCAACAATATACGAATGAAGGGGTAGTGACCAAGAGCGAGTCATTGGGAAACTGGTATGAAAATGTTCTCTAGCTAAACATAGGTCATGACAGCATAGAGCATTGAAAGTGTGAGTGAGGTCCAGGTTCATTTTAAAGATTGCCAAAGACCCTCAGAAGTCTTCAGTGCCTAGGCACCCCTGTCCTGTCGTGGTCACCCGTGACTGCAAATGATGATCAGAGGGGGAAATCTAGTTTCTAGTGATTCACAAGATTATCACTATGTCATCGCCTGTTAATGGCTCTCCTTGAACTGCCCTCGAAGGTACCTATAACCTACGAAATATAAGTTCACGTGCACAAGCCTAAAAACCGCATCAAACCTAAGAAGAAATATGTAATATGGGGATTATACCCCGACAGTCACCCTGAGGACAGTGAACCATTTATGACCATGAGTGGTTTGCACTACATCTCAGAATCCAGTGTAGTTCTTAGTGGCAGTGTGTGTGTGCTGAATGATCTCTGTCTAGGATGCCCTTATGCAAGTGCACTAAGATTAGCGGGTTCCGTAGCTAGAATGCATTACAATATAGTAGAACGTGTTGATGGATAGAATGACCATTATCCACTTCCTATGTTGTGTATGCAATCCCTTGTCCCTTGGAGATGGAGTGCTAGAATGGATGCTTTATGAGTTACTGACTCAGGTACCCCTTTGAATGCAATCTTAGGTGATGATACATAATGCTTAGGAATTTGGTCCTTGATTTTAGGTCTCACACACACACACACACACACACACACATGATTCTCTTGTTCTGAATCTTCTTCATAATTGAAAACTAGAAATGTTGACCCAGTAAGTGAAAAATATTCCAAAAATATAAAAGAGACTACCAAAAAATAGTGAGTAAGGTGAGAAAATATCAGAGCCACCTAGAGGTTGGACAATGGGCCATTCTGTGAAAGTGACTGCCTGTCACTGGATTTTGTATTAGTCCCGAACCGTAAGTTGTCAGACTCTAAGTTGGGATTGAATCAGGGATGATTTGTTCACCCAATGTTAAAACCCCCTCATTGGGGTGCAATGTGATTTCGATTATCCAGAACTGCAGACCGAATGATTAGGACCTAAAGCCAATCTAAAGCATGATGCCTGCAAACATGAGTAGCGAGATGTACATGGTAGAACACATAAGGACACACTGTGTTATGTAGGAAACCCTTCAAGGGAGCAAACCCCACTGTAATACTAGAGAACACACTTGTATAATTTTTCCTAGCAAGTGTGTAAACAAAGTGGATTTCACAGCTGAGCAAGCAGGTTTTAAATATGGGACTACTCATTCTACAATATCACCAAGACAATCCAGGGCCGAAGTCTTTAGACAAAAATCATACAAACAATGGAAGCATACAAGACATAGGGAATTTAGTCCCGCAAACAAAGACATTACTATAAAACATCAACTGGAAAGAAAAATGTATCAGAAAACCATGGTACATATAGCATCTACTACAAAGTAAATCTTTACACATGAAGCACCCATGAACACTGTTAGAAAGATAGAAAATCTATGTCAAGACGTGTATGTGATCAATGGAAAGTAATCGTGCTAGTAAGAATATATAGTAAGTGATGAAACAATCATCACCTCTAATCAACATTAAGTAAAAGCCATACAAGGTCTCCTTTCATACTCAGCCTTGGTATCAAGTGTCGAGCATCGTTGCAACATGTTTCCAGAACACAATTGTACAAGGCTTATCTACATTCATGTATTCTCGGCATAGAGTCTCCCCTTGAATGCATCATGTGAAGCATATAGAAAGATAATAATATAGTGAGTATCTGGCTAGTATAGTAAGAAAAGTGCATCATATAATTATAAGCAAGCAAGAGTAAGTGCAACCAAGATGTGTAATATATAGTGTATGAGTGTGATGAGATGGTATGCAATGTGAATGTTATAGGAGAAACATACCCCCCAGCGGATGTGGATGAGTATGAGATGAGGTTAATTTATAAAATATCACTCAACAATAATGAATGAACCATAGAACAAGAGTGCATTGTTGGGAAATGGTATGAAAATGTGCTCTAGAAACATAGATCATGAAGCATAGAGCATAAAAAGTGTGAGTGAGGTGAGGTTCATTTCAGATTTAGACCCTCAGCAGTCTTCAACGCCTAGGCACCTTTGTCCTGCTGTGGTTGCCTGTGACTTTGCAAATGATCAAAATCTGATTTTTAGTGAGTCGTAAGATTGTCACTATTGATCGCCTGAAATTCTCTCCTTGAATGTCGAAGGTACATGTAACCTACAAAATAGAAGTTCATGTGCACAAGCCCAAACACTGCATCAAACCTATGAGGAAAGATGTAGTATGGGGATTCAGATTAACTCCATGATTTGTCACCCTGAGAGTGAACTTATCGACCGAGTTTTACACTACAGTCTCATTAATTTGTATTTAGCTCTATGGTAGTGTGTGTGTGAGAATGATTGTTGTGGGATTCCATTCCCTGCACTATTGCCCCCTTGCCTAAACGGGTTTGTAGCTAGAATGTTATGCAAATATAGTCTAGAAGTTGTGCATGTGAATGTGGATGAACTATATTCTCCGTATCCCATAGTACATGTGTATGCAATCTCTTGTCATTTGAATGTATCACTAGATGGATTTTTTTGAGCACTTTCACGGTACCTATTCTCCCAAATTCAGCCCCCCCAGTCAAATTTTAGTTTTTAAGGGGACTCCTGCACATAAGGGAACTTATGAAGGAAATGACTCAGACTCTTTGGAGGTTCACCTTAGTTATAGGTTCCCACAACAGGTTATAGGTGGGCTTCCAAATTTTGTCAACGGAGCAGTGTTGTAGAGAAGTGCAGGAGCCAGAAGGAAAAGAAGCGGTGAAGTTTCAAGGTGCACTTCTGGGTGATAACCATTCAGGAAAGAATCCAAAATTGACTAAGTATAGAACAGCCAGCAAAGAGATACATGTTTATCTCAGTGGCACTATCTCTAAGATGAATCCTTAAAATTGAGGCTCAAATAAGCCCTGCATCTCCTTGTGTCCTAGGTCAAAGCGGGCACATCGGGGGTATTTCATACATTTTTGCGTTTCGCGATTAAGAGAGAAATCTTAAACATTTACGGACCCACAAGCTTAATTAAATATTCCTCTAATCTAAATGCCACGAGTCCCATATAAAAAAAAAGGAAATCCCAATTAAGCGTTAGGCTGCCACGTGTCCCTAGCTAATTGAAATTGGAAAATAAATCTTCCATTTTCATTATTTGCAGACTTTAATCTCTTTAACTATCTTAGATCTGACTCCACTACCACTTCGTTGGGGAACCAAAATTCTAGACATATTGTGGAAGCACTAAAGTTTCATAAGGCATTGTTATCCAGTGGTCAAACTCTTCACAAGCAGGATCCTCGAGTGCTATTTCTAATGAATGTGGCATTGGAGTAGGATTCAACTTTAACCACTTCTAAACTACTATTTGGCCTCTCCTCTATAGATACAAAAAACATGCAATACTCATTCACAAAAATGGATGGAGACATATTGAGAAAAGCTAGAAACTATGTCAAATTTGTTGCAAGCTTCCATGTATTGAGCAGTGAACCTTGTCCCATGCGTGAGTATTGTATAATTGCCTCTATTTTAGAAGACGTAATTGTCTGTGCACTTTCTAGAGCTATCCAACTGTGTTTTTGTGAGTCTACAAGTTTAAACACTTCCACAATCATTATCCGAGGTTTACTACGAGAAACTCCCTACTAGAAAGGTTTGTTGCCACATTTATTTCATCATTTGCAAGTGTAGGATGTTGTGTTTCATGGAGTTTCATGCTCATGAATTCTAGAACGCATGGTAGGACATGTCCACACTTTATTTTACTTCCCTGATTTCCATATTTTATAAATGTTTAGTACATTTTTTTATTTTTTATTTGTGCTAACATTTGTGTTAGTGCAGGATGTGTTCTTGTATGAACTTTCTCTCTTGTTGTTTCCTGTGGTCATTGTTAAATTAGGTTGTAAGTTTGTCGCATTTCCTTGAAGCATCAGGAGTAGTTTAGCATTAGGATTTAGGTTAAGAAGAAGCCAGATCTGTCTCGAGCAAGGCCATCTCTCCTCTACAATTCCCACAACTTGAGATATTTAGTCTTTGCCACATGTTATGCAGTTCACACCAAATGTACCCTGAGGTGGATTCAACAGTAGATGCATAACTCATTTGGAGGTCTTGTGATTGAGCATTGCAATCAAGTTTTGGCACAACTATAATCACTGACAGGTCTGAAGCTCCCTACCACTTCACTTCATTGAGCTCCTTGATGTGCTCCCCTGGTGAAGATTTGCACTCCTTACCGGAGCCCTCTACACTCCTTACCGCGCCCTATGGCGACTCTACCATGACTAAAAAAACCTTGCTCATTCTACTGAGCCACCATCGTACCTGCTTCCACTCCCCTGTCCCACTGAGCCAACTTGTCATCGGCGAGTTGTCATCTCATTCCATCTCTGTTGAGTTTCTCACCGTATTCCCCATCGAGGTTGTGCTACCATGACTTCTCAGTCCCCTCATTGAGTCTCACACTTGTGGCAATATAGTCGAGCTCCAATGCTCTGTGAACCCTTCACCTCGTCGATGGCCATCATTATGCATAAGATCCAAGACCGTTGATGCTCCCCCATCCACGAACAATGTCAAATCGACTAGTGTTGACGACTGAAGCTTACGTTTAGGACAAGGCATCCATCCAACTAATGTTTCAATAGTTATCCAAACCCGATGCTCCTCGCCACTGGAGACCACCTGCTTCGATCTATTGAGGCTCGACTTCGCCAGTCCTTCCAGAACTGAGCTCCTCTCAAACCTGCACCAACCCCTCCCCGCCATCGCTACTCGATTTGGCCCTACTTCATGATCCCAAACCCTCATTCTACAACTCGGCTCGCAGCTGTTGAGCCCAAGATCGAGTCAGTGTTGAGCCCTCTCCCCCTTTCCTTCACAACTCTATATTTTTTAGGGTTTCCACTCTTAAAAGATCTAATCGGATCCAAAATGCTAAACTTAGGTTAAACTATTCATAGGTTAATTTATTTCATTCTGAACTTTTTACTTTAAAAAAATTAATAAGATTTTTAATTAATTAAGGACTTAGTTAGTAATTAGGTTTTAAATTACATTTTTGATCAAATTAGACTGGGGCAGGCTAACTGAAGAAACTTTAACTTATGGGTTATTTAACGATTTTTTTCCACTAGCTCATCCCCTTGGAGGATCTGATCGTTGAAAATAATTTACGTTTTTTTTGGGGGGTTGATTTTGCGTTTTAGGAAGTTCATTTTTGTGAAACTAATCTAAATAAGCTCGCATGTGAAGGGTTTTTTCTCACACTTTTTAAGTCAAGCCTTGAAAAGATCATAAACATGAGTTTTTTTGTGTTTTCTCTTATGTGTTTACCGTAGGAAAACTTAGAACTCATTTGCTTGCAGAACTGTCTCTACGAAGGTTGATTTCACAACTAATTGCAGGTTGACCGTCTGTTCGTGGATTCAAGCAAACCTTATCACCTTCTTTTCTTAAACGTTGATAAAAACTCGCTTCAATTAAAATTTTCATAGACGAGTTTATTCCCCCTTCGATTATAACTGTGGGAAGTACGTGGCCAGAGGCAAGAAACTCTTTATTGAGGAGTACCACAGGAACCTGCTAAAGCCAGTTGGTACCTTGAGTGAACTGACCAATGAAACAAGATCCCCACCTTCTTGAACAAGCATACCTATGTGAGGATTATAGTCAAAGTCATTCATAGTGGTGGCTCTTGGTTTGATCCTTCAAGCAGAGTAAAATTCAACTTATCATATCAATAGGGGTAAAGTAACGCCGACGACTAGCAATAGTTCTTCACAACGCTCGCTTCAAGTAATCTTTTGAGCAAAGACAGGGAGATGTCATCATCTCTCTTACGTTGGAAGCTTCATCCTTGACCAAGTCAACTTAAGTTTAGAGGCTCCATCCTTGGAGTTGAATGTTCACAGAAATGGGCACATTTTACGTGTTATAAAGTTTGTGTTCCACATCTTATCCTACATACTCTATCTCCCCATTTGAGCTAAATTTTGTAGCCAAAATCAGTTTTAAGCCTTGAGTTCAAGGCATGAGGACATGTCCTCAAAGTGAGCAAGGGTCATTCTCAATCTAAGTCTTGTCATCTTGATATTTGCTTTATGCACGGTTAAGCATAATCACGAGGTCTTATTGCTCTATCAATGTTGATACCTTGATGTCTTTTAGTTTAGGACATGGCTTATGGTTCAGTTCTAAACTCATCTAGACCATCCTACGTTTAGTGCCAAATCAGTTGTGTGGCATGTCACTTTGTTGAGGAATTTTAGGTATAGTCTACCTTGCTATTTGCTAAATTCTTCCATCTTGAGCATTCACTTTGCTCAAGGGTTGAAGTAGTGTCCGTAGGTCTGTTTTCAGCATAATAAGTGCTTTTACACACTCTGCATGTTCCACTTTGCAGCAGGGTATAAGTAACAGTATCGTACAAAGTTTCCAATGCTGTTGTATTCCATTTTGCACATTCACTTTTCTAAGTTGGTTTTTGAGTGAATCGATTGCACCTTTCTTCGTTCCTCAGTGGGTTTCAAAAATGGCTGGGAAACAAGACACTGCAATCATGAGTCCCTTCAGTAGACAAAATCAAAATCATTTTCATATTTAACTCTGACAGACACAAGATGAAGACCCTTCTATGGAAGATTCAAGGTCACTTTGAAGGGTCTGTTGCGATAAAATAGCAGACCAGATTTTTACTCTATCTCCTCAAAACAAGAGCAAAATTACTGTTATCCTAAATTCACCCCCCTGGAGCAAATTTGGTCAAGACAACTCTTGCACATAAGGAAAATTATGAGGGAAAACGTTTCGGACCTATGCAAGCTCGCATTTTAGAACGATGACAAACAGGAAAAAGGTCAAAGTTTGGAACTCGACTCAATAGCTAGATGCCATCAGATGCGGGACTTCGAAGTGTAAAATGAGATTTTTTGACTTTTTGTCAAAAATGTAAAATGGAAAAAAGGAAGCCCCTACCCTCCACCGACCTCCAATGTGATGCTCAGGACGATCAGCGGAGGCAGCGGGGGAAATGGTGCAAATAGAGTGCCCAAGCCGGAGATTTTAGGCTGTGGGACGTATTTTGAGTTTTTCCTTTTTTGCATAGAAAGGGGCATATCTTAAGTTGCGGACCCGCAGAGCTCCAATTTTTGACAATCTTGGTACCAATGGAAAGATCTGTCAGATTTTCCATCGTCAAAAGGGATTTTCAATTTTGAGTTTTGGTAGAGCTTTCGCGTGCCCTGGTAGGTGAAATTTGCAAGAACACGTTTTGGCGTGTCCATTAGACGCAAAAAACCAGTCTCTTCAACCACTAAATTTAATGAAGTATGGGTCATTCCGCCGTTGGAACTACGAAGTAGATACATGGAATGTGGGCGAGATTTTGCATCGAACCCATTGATATTCAGAGGGTTGATCTTAAAAGGCAGGATTCAATGCGAATCTCATGGTGGTTGAAAGACAGATTTTGGGATTCGATTTTTCCCTCTTCTCTCTCTCTTATTCTTTTTATATATACTGTAACACTTCTCATTTTGAGAAGGAGAGACATTCTAGGCATAGAGAAACTTTGTCAAATTTGTTTCTTGACGGCCCATTTTTGAGCAGCGAACCTTCTCCCACGCCTAGCAAATGTATTTGTGCCTCTATTCCAGAAATTTAATGGTCTGTGCACCTTCTAGAGCAATAAAAACGTGTTTTTGTAGCGTTATTCAACCATTTGCATCGTTTTGTTGTTTCTCCCGTGCCTCTCCCTTTCAGATTTTTTTTCCTGTGCATGTATTTCACATTTGTAGGTGCAGGATGTTGTGTTTCATGGAGTTTAATGGATGAATTTGACAGATATAGGCCGTGTCCACTTCAGTATGACCTCCCCTCATCTCCATTTTCTCTGTTTCTTTTTCCCTCAACAGAATATCTCACTCCCTTCTCTTGGTGTTATTACCTCGTTTTAGTGTAGGATTTCCCTGTTTTCCTCGCTTTCTTTCTCTTTCCCTGTCTCCTTGGAATTGTTAGATTAGGATTAGATAGTAGGACATTGCCTTAACTTAGAAGTAGGTTGTCAGTTGTGTAGGATTAAATCCAAGAAGAAGGAATATAAACTTTCTCTGGAGGCTATATCTCAAGTCTGCAAGGTCCCACACTTGGAGATAATCACATGTTATGCAAATCACACCAAATGACACTGCCTTATGAAAAGCAGATTTTTAGAACTCATTTTGGGGGCGCTGTGATTATTGGCATTACCCTAACATGAGCTTTACTACATCTCTATTGAGTTTTGGTGTCCAACTTAGTGGTTTCAGACTTCATAGGTATTTCTAACACATCTGGAAACTCTCCAACATTCAATCTTCTAGTTTCAAGTAGTTCTAGTCTTCATATTTAATGAGAAGAGTGTAAACAAGATTAAGCATGTCCAAAGGTGAACCATTTGATTATCTACAAATTTTCCCATGTAGAAGAAGAAGAGAAATATCTTCATAGAGGTTCGCAGTTCCTCCAAACATAATTTTTTTCAACTCCACCTCCGGGCAGACCGTTTTCATTTCCTATCATAAATATCATACCTAGCTCGTTATCCTCACTTGCCTACTAGGCTTGTCTTCATTGAAGCTTTAGAAAGACCATCTTCATGCCCTATAAGCCTGATTCTTGACCTGATACTCCTCCTATGCATTTTGTGTCAGCTCATACTCCTCTAACCATGCTTTCATTACTTTTCCTTGATCTATTTCTCATGTTTCCATGCTAATCTGCTTGATCTAGGACTAGGATTAAGCCTAGAGTTACTTGATTCTTGAAGAATTTACCATGTCTACTTGTAACAAACTCATTTACACCTCACATACATCTCATTGTCCATGTTTGACATTATGAAGTCTTCATACAATCTTGGGAGGACACATTCACACACCTTGCTTACTTGACCATGCACCTAAACCATGTCTGAACACATGAGATCATGACTTGACACTTCATGAAGACACTTGGACAACTTCGGAAGACACCTAAACACCTTGAACATCCTATGAAATCAATGAACACTTGATATCAATGAAAACACATTATTGTGACATCCAACACCCCAGGCTAAGATAATCCATGGCAGAGTGTTGATCCGGTCAAGAAGAAGCTCAGAACAATGTTCCATCGACATAATCGAATGTGTAAAAAGTGTTTCACAGGGGCCGAAGGAGTCTGTGGTGAAGATTGGACAGGACAAACAAGATCGACCCTATAAATGACATAGGGGTTGATGGCATTTATGGTGAAGTTAGGCCAAGACATATATGATCGGCCCTGTATAGAAATGACACAGGGGTCGATGGCATCTGGAAAAACTAATTTTTGGAGTCTTTTAGAATTTTACAAATTGAAACAAGATAAAAAAGAAAAATGGGTGCTTTTAATGAGTTGTTATCGATCAAAATGGAAAAAATAGGATTCACGTCGGGTTCACCAGGATATATGGTGGGAAAAAATGTGTCTAGGCAACATGCACTCTTATTATCCATTCAACTAGGGTATTTGAGGTAACGAGTGAGGGACACACCAAGACTGAAACACAAATGGATAAAATTAAAGGGGTTATATGGATTTCTATGATCACATACCCAAAGGGAAGTAACCATTATGTTAAGACAACCTAAGGTTTTGAAGGCCTTAGGTTGAAGAAGAGGAAGGAACCCTATGGAGGTATTGCCATTGTGCGGGGTAATGATAAATAAAATAAATATGAAAAGTTTATGCTAACCTAGGGAAAACATGTAACATGAACTAAAGAAATGAAATGCAATATGCTAATTTAACATGTCCATAAAATACTAAGCTAGCATAGAGCATGTATTAAATGTAGGAACTACTCTATATAAAATGACAAAGTGAGTAAGAGTGCTTACTTGTTGGGGGGGGGCGGTTGCTGATGCATCTATCTCCTAAAGGACCATACAACAAGAGAGAAAAACTTTTAGGTGAAAAAGGGGAAACAATATAATCCTAACTCACTATATATTACCCAAAAGTGAAAGCAAACAAATCCAAGCAAGAAGAATCTCCAAGCCAAGAGTCAAGATGCAAGAAATCCAGAAGTTGAGTGAGTAGGTGCAAGTTGGCGCAAGAGAGAAAAGCTAATGGTGAGTTTCTTTGTGCAATGAAAAAAACTTATAATGTGAAAATGAGAGTTGGGGTATTTATACTGATGTCATAACCCATGGGTGAAGGCACCGATAGAGAATTTGAATTTTCACCAACGCAATCGCCCATAGGCAATGGCATCAACAAGGGAGGAAAATGCAAGGAGGAATGTGCAAAGGGTCATGAAGGATAATAATGATGCAAGATGAAATAAGAGGGGTCATGAAAAAACAAGATGTCGGAAGAATAAGAAGATTATAAGAAAAAATAAACACATAAATGGGACCAAAATCAGCTCTCTCTCCATGTATCATCCTGAACCTAATAGTTACGTGAATAACTGTACCCCTATCCTGGAATGAGCCCCTTCAGGTACCTATTCTAAAGATAGATGCCTTAGTGATCTCTAACTTGAAAAGAGAATTGTTAGTAACATGTATGAAAATAGAAAGCGTAAAATTTTAGGTGTATTCATAAACATTATGATCAACAATAAGATGATTTTTACTATGCTTACCATGTTTTTGTATCAAACACCTTATTTCCCAATCCCTAATGATGAATGAGGTGAAAAGGGACCAATCCCTGATGGCTGAAAATTCTTTGGAATTTGGAAACTATCTCTTCTCATGGTTGTCCTCTTATTGATGACAATAAACATATTGTAGGGAAAACTGAAATAGTTGACAATAACAAGCTCAAAATCCTAAAAATCATTTTTTTCACTCTTCACAATCATACCTTCTTGGCTATGGCCAACACGATTGAACCCCATTGGTTCAAGTCTCAATATAGGGCACATAAATTTGACTTCTATATTTGGATATTTCCTCTAGGATCATGTGAAAGCCTTAAAATATGAAGATACTCAAGAAGAGATGGCTATCTAGAAATAATGATTTGCTTATTACGATTTATCCCCTCATTTTCAAAATTTCTTCTCATCATGTTGGATATAGAAATGGGTGGAATTACTTTTGTCATGCCAATGTTTTTACTTATGTTCTTCAAGGACCAATCCTGAATTTTTTCCTTCCCATTGGTATGAGACGATGAAGGAACTAGCAAGAGTAACTTCAATGTTAGAAAATCTATTCTTCAAAATATTACCAAGATCCCATACACACATCTAAATTTACGTCAAGAGGTCTATATGCCTTATGTTACAAGTTACATCCATCATTATAACATGCTTTCAATATGAACCATATCTTGATATGAAATAAATGGAAGCAAAAAAAAAATCTGAAATACACCCATACCTTGGGCTGAAATGAGGGAGTTTCCCATCTCAACATAAATTTGAAAATGCTCAAGCATGGATAATTGAATATGGAGAATGATCATCATGCCTTTGGTTTCCATGAAAATATAACTTACAGGGAATGCTTAGAAGACCAAATATCACCACAAGATTTGATATGAAAATGCCTTCAAGCACACACAAACACCAAACTTGAAATAGATGATAATATATTAGAATGATAAACCAATATAAAATTTGTAGTCTCTTAGGCATTGAACTACCTATGAGATTTCAATCCACTTTTCACTATGTAAATTAATGTAGAATACCATGAAATATTTCATGTTAGCCATGATAATATTTATGCATCACAAATACATCAATTATTGAAGAAATATCTTATAAACACAAAAAAATAAATATATTTATGACAACAGTAGTTGAGCCCAAACCAAGTGCTGGAAAAAATAACAACTCACATAAGTTCTCCAAATTTCAGATTATGGCCTTATAAATTATGTCAAACAAGAATATCAAACCTAAATAGTGAAATCAGCCCTAGAACATACAAAACCCTTCACCCATGCAAGTTACCAAGGGTAAGAATGGGGAAAAATTGATAATAAACTACTTTGGAAACCCCCATATGGGATTCCCCTCCCCTCAATCTTGAGGAGCTTTTCGTTCCTCAATCTTCCAACAATGGAGGGTTTCATCCCCAAAATTCGACCACACTAAAGCTTTCATCTTTAGTGGAGAGTAGGGCACACTATGCACAAACCCAAGATACAAATCTTTAGAATAAACATGCATAACCTTTTCAAATGATCCTTCATGTGTTTATATATCCTCATGTGGCACCAACATCAAAATAAAATCCCAAAGCATAGGTCAACCTTTAAGTAATTCTATTCTTCATTAACCTCTATGTAGGCTCTCCAATCAAGGCTAGCTCATAAGGATTATAAATATTTGAACCAAATAAGAGGCTTTCATACCCAACTCACCATTAAAATTATTTTAAAATAATTTTATGTCATTACATCAAGCATAATTCATCAACCGTTGATCCAATATTGACTCAAACAAAGACATAATGGGAACTAGAAGAAATATGAATGTAATTCTCATTATGTCGCATTTAGGGGACATTACACATTAATGACTATGGACACACCCTCATTTTTCACATCTTGTCAGATGTGGGCATCCTCAGTCTAATTTGGCAACACATATGGGTAAAAAAAAGATAATGTACTGAATAACTCATCTACGTACAAAATAGTGAAGAATAAAAAAGTAAAAAGGAATAATATATTGATGTAAAAAAAGATCATTCACAAAATAAAACATTTACGTACAAAAAATTAAAAAAAAAGAAAAAGAAAGGGCAATATTGTTATGGAATGTTATAACCTACAAATATTGGAAACCTTTTTATGAAGAATTTGCAACAAGTGTGATCTCTATAAAAACTTTAAGAGAAAAGATTTGATTTAGAATGGGCTAGCTATAATTTTTTTTACGTAGCATCTCTCACTCTAGTAGTGGTACACAAAATGATTTATTTTTGCCAAGATCTCAAGAGATATATATTTTTTTCAACAAATTTGATGTCAATAATGACAAGATATCACCGTCAGATATGGACCACATCATGTAGTCACTAGGGCATGGTGCCACAAAGGATGAGCTTTGATTGATGATGATAGAGGTTGACTTGGATGGTGATGACTACGTGGAATGGCCAAAATTTGTGGCATTGAATACACGAGGCATGGACAACATGGTAACATTACAGGATCATAAAACATGTTTAAAATGTAGGACATAAACGACAATGAATCCATCTCTA
The DNA here is from genome assembly GCA_019776745.2 of Taxus chinensis. Taxonomy (NCBI): domain Eukaryota; kingdom Viridiplantae; phylum Streptophyta; class Pinopsida; order Cupressales; family Taxaceae; genus Taxus; species Taxus chinensis. The sequence goes on along the minus strand of JAHRHJ020000543.1, from coordinate 135,920 downwards.
TCCATGAAATTCATAACATTTTAACTATGTTGGAAGAGAGTTATAACTTAGATGTTTTCATCGTATGATTTAAGGATTGGATGTTGACAGGGATGGCCAGATTAACTTTGACGAGTTTGAAGCTTTTAAATACTTAACATCCATAAAGATTTTGAGATTTATGCCATCTAATTTTTACATGCCATAATTGTCTAATGTGTTATTGATACGACACATCAAAAGGTGGTAGAATTGGTTCGATGCAATTATTATTCAGAATACCTATTGTAGACTCTCAAATTTGGAAATTCACATTTTGACGCTACTAGTTTTGACAATTCACTCTTGATAATATAAATACATCCTTCCCATATCCACTTAGCACATTCTAATATCTCTTGTTCTTGTTTATCCTTGCACAATGACACGTCGTCAAATTATGAGAGTACAATGCACAAAATCCGTAGGCAATGATGAGATTTTTTCATATAGTAAATGAAAATTGAATAATATGTAAAAGATAACACAACACAGAGAGATGTTGGTGGGCCAAGATGCCAAATATTTAATGGATGTAGATAAATACCCTTAAGGTAGGGAAACACCATACACTGCTCTTGAAGTAATGAGTAACTCCACAATCTCCTAATATGCAAATTCCACTTCGAGGGGGGACACCTCCAATATACTTCTACCAATTAGAAGAATCAAATCATACATGACATCCTCATAATGCTACTCATCCCTTTTAATCCACGGGCTAGCCAAAAGCTTAAACTTCCATCTTTAGATGGTTCCACGACCGGTGTGGGCTAGTGATGCCATAAAGGGCTAGGGCCCTCTCCCCAGGTAACCTCGACAATAAAATAAAATAAATAGAAATAACTATAACTAATCTTATATTCCTATTACATTCTTTTATATACTTTATTCTATTACATATCTACATCTCTATAAAACTTGTATCACATCAGTCAAGGTGGACATTTTATAGCCATTGCCTCCCAACACATGCCCAAGAATCTAGGTGGCTGGATATGAAAATAGTTTGGAAGTTGGTTACAACTCATAAAATAACTAAGAACCAAATTCTTTGTTTTTAAATGTCATTATCATCTTCCAAAACAATATTCATAATGAAGTAGGCACGTCCAACCTTGACTATGACACTAACATTGGTGGTTATCATGAATTTATTGACCTGCACAAATCACCATGCATCTTTTCAAAGTAGTTAGTTAGGAAAAACCTCAATCATTAGTCCACATAGTTCAAATAAGGATAAGATGCATTATTTCCCTACTTTGGAATTGATAAATCAAACCATATAATGCATTGACTAATGTTTGTAGAGTAAAAGTATTATTATTTGATGATTTAATGGGTTGATTTATGGACTCATCTTCTCCCATACACCTTACCTTTTGCAAGTCTGCTTGCAAACTACTATTGGGTTAACCTTTGCTCAAGTATCTGTGTCATATTGAACTCTTAATTGATTTACATACATTTTGGAAGTTGTAATTTTGAATCCCATGTGTTCAAAAATTGAATCGTCCCATTCTTTAAATTGTTCCTCCTCTTGTGGTGTAGTATTCTATGATGATGTCATAGGACTAATAAACAAATATGGTATAGTCCTCATTCCCATCCACTCATCATTTTATTCATGTGCTAGATGTTGAATGATTTCCACAATTGTTTTTCTCTCTCCTCATATTGTTATCCATTTCCCCTAGTCAAAATGGAAAACTTGGAAATATTGGAATTGGGAATTTTCAGGGGATCTTAGTGTGAAAAATCTACAAATTAAGGTATTTTGCATGTTCTGGGCACTTGAAATGATTTCTAGAAATTTCTCTACTTTTTTCCTTACTCCTTAGTTCAGTAGAAGTCTAAACAATTAGAAAAAGTTGGAAAATTTTGAAAAATTGGGGTTTCTAGTGTATTGTGGGTATGAGGGTTGCGGATGGAACTTGTTCTCTGAGAACAAAAGTTACCCGCATTGGCTTAAGATCCGTAGGTCAAAGGAGCTAGTTCATTGCGAGTTTGAGGGTCAGAGGAGGAACTCAGGAACAAGTTCCTGTGGGTTACTTGTTCCCTGCATTTTTGAATTTGCTACAAAGCAAAGGATTCAGTGAGGTTGAGTGAAGTGCAGTCTAGGAGGCATTGCGGAAAATCAGTGCAGCGAAGGAAAAGCTTCCAGGAACCCCAAGTTCCCCGCAGGGTGATTTCACCTGCATGTCAAAGGAGTTAGCAGGGAGTGGGGTACAAAGGATTATGCGGTTGGACAAACATTGTGGGGTGGAACTAGTTCCACGAACCATCAAGTTCCCTATAAGCCACAAGCACCCGCAAGACAAAGAGGAGATATAAAAGAGTGTGGGGTGCCGGAAAGAAGGGGTGCGAAAGAACCAAGCCCAGTAAGAACAAGTTCCTAAGTACCACGCGTTCCTCAAACCTCTGATTCATTTGATCTCCAAAGGATAAAAGTAAATGGGGAAAAAATATTATTGTGGACTGTGACATGGACTCGGGAACCTGTGTTCCCCACATCTCCTCTAGACTTGATTCACCATATCTTTTTCTCAGGTGCTCCATTTTTGAAAACATTTATATCACTGTAAACGTCTTGTTGAGAACTACATTATGAAATATAAAAAAACAAAATTTGGTAGGGGTAGGTGGATGAAAAAGGTAAAAAACACTTCCAGTATTGAAAACACAACTCTAGGTAGTTACAAGATCAATTTAATGAAGTAAGGTACTCTTTTATTCTTCCACAAAGAAAAGGAAATTGGGGAATGACTTTGGTAGGTCACCCATGCTCTTTTCCATAAAATTAATGCAACTTGTAAATGAGGGAGAGTTGAGATAACATAGGGATTTGTGATTAGATTTGACTCCCTTTTTAGAGGATACCATTCTCATATTTATTGTAATCTCTTGTAATGAAATTGCTGCACTGTATGATTAAAGAAGTTATGAGTTCTATTGAGTGTATATTATTGTATTTGGATCATTGCTCAAATTTTTATTTGTAGTAGTTAAACTTATATTCTAATCTTCAAATTATTAACATTGGTATTAGAGAAGGTGAGGTCAAGCTATGATAATCATGCATGGTTCATCCATTGAAATTATCATGTAGATATGAGTTTTTTAAAGCTTCCGTCACTAGTTTTTGAAGCAGTATTCGACACACAAGGATATCCAATGATCACACCAATATTCATTGATTCTGTTTCTGGATCGGAAATGATTATATGAATTGACAATGATTATCCCTGTTCAGTAGTAATCAATGTGTAAAACTTAAAAATGATTTTTCAAGCTTTCTATCTAGATTAAAATTGTGTTTCTTCTACATGTTTATAAGGACACATTATTGAGATGGATTTTCCATCATGAAGAACCAACTAGTCCTTAACTTTCACACATGGAAATCGCCAGTGTTCAAATGCCATAAGATTTGATGATGCAAGAAGGATGTGGGGAATATTTATTGGGAAAGAAACACGACATACAGATGTAAATAAGTTACTAGAATGGAAAAGTAGAGATGATAAGGACAAAGCCATTATTGGCCTTTCCCTTTCAGATTTTGAACTACATTAAGTAGATTTAGAAAATCAATGTATAGGCATCTGAGATAATTTAAATAAGTTGTCTAAAGCTAAAGCAGTAAATGAAATTTTTGCTCTAAATTTATGCTTATTTAAATTAAAAATGAGTGAATGAGATATTTTGTCTAGTCATATTAATGATCTCATATCTCTCATGAGGTTGTCCTCTTACAAGCTAGAAGTTTTTGAGTTATAGTCATATATAGGTGCCAAGATTGAAAAAACTATAATGTTGAATAGTTTGACTCTCAAATACAATCATGTTGTTTTTAATCTTGGGAAAATTCCCTCTCAGTCTCTGGAAGATGTGATTTTATCTTTCCTAGTATAAGAAAAAAGAGCAACATTAGAAGATACAAAAGAAGAAATTGCAATGTGCTCAAAGAAAAATCGTAATTTTTTGACAAAAACAAGGACGAAGTTGAATGTTTATATTGCAAAAAAGGGACACACATATTTAGATTTAGGGTTTGCTCGAAGCTCATATTTTCAAAGGAAGAGTTAGCTTCAACCATAAATAAAGAACCTCACGACTTTTGCAAGTCTATTTCCATTCTAGTTTTCTTGGAATAACCAAAAAAGATTCAACTTTTGATATCATGATTGATAATGGTTACAATTATGATGAGTTATCTATACTTCCATAAATTACTTCTTCATGAGAGGATGGCCTAGTATCATCTGTAGGAGAAGGAGTGGTTCAACATACTTTCGTCAGCCACAAGCGATGGGGCTGCACAATGATATAGAAGAGGAAGGGGCTATATTATTTCATCTTCTGTATTGTTACTTCCAGCAAATTTTTGAACAGATGGATCATACATATTCAAGTATTGTAATAAGTGAGATTATTTATTTATATTTCCCCTTGAAGTAAGATAATGATGAGAACTAATAGAGTACTACAAAAATATGATGTATATGGTTGATGGTTAACCGCATGTAAAACCATCCTTTGTTTGTAGGTTGTTGGTAATCTGAGTGGAAAACCATTTTGTTTGTTTGTAGGTTGTTAGTAAACCGAGTGTAAAACCATCCTGGTAGTTTATAGGTTGGTGGAAAATCGAGTATAAAATGATCATGGGTATTTTTAGGTTGGTGGTTAGCGGAGTGTAAAACCATCATTTTAGTTGGTTAGTAGTACAAGATAATGTTTTCCCCATGTTTGCACTAGGGGGAATGTTAGGAAATATATTATTTTAGTGCTCACTTTAGTGATAATTCAATATATTATTTTTATGTGATGTAATACAACTATTTATGAGTTAGTAAATAACCAGATAAGATAGTTGAGGATTATGTTGGAGTGGTTGATATGTGTAGAAGATATGAGATATATGTGAAGAGATAAATAAGGGAGATTTGAGATAACATAGGGATTTGTGATTAGAGTTGGCTCTCTGTTCAGAGGAGATGATTCTCCTATTTATTGTAATATCTTGTAATGAAATGAATGCACCGTATAAATAAATAAGTTTTGAGTTATATTGAGTGTATATTTTTGTTTTTGGATTATTTCTCAAATGTTTATTTATATTAGTTAAAATTATATTATAATCCTCCATTATTAAAAATTGGTGCCCTCTTCAGAATAAATTAGTTCTTTCCCTTTTGAGAAAACAAGTTCTTTTGTAGAAGAAGAAGGGTTTGCTTCTTGTTCCTTGCATTATTCTTTCCTAATTTCTCTTCCATTTTTGTATTATTATATTCCAATTTTCATAGATTTTTCTTCCATTTAGGTAGATTTCTCTTCCATTTATAGGGATAGAGACCTTGATTCTAGAGATTCATTATAAGTTTTTGGAGCTGTAGACATTTCAAGTTGTGCCAACTCTTCCAAAATTTGTGCAATACCTTTATCAGTTAAAACAAATATTCTTCTCTTTCTTATCTATGTTTGAGAACCACTCTTGTCATTTTTTTGAAATCTTGGGATTGGGATCCCTTTTGGTACCATCTTTTGAATCTATGACCAAAATTGATTCCTGATAAGGGGTTTACTATGCATGTTACTCATAACACTGACCTGGATCAAGACTGGATTAGTGATGAGTGATGATAGCCTTTGAAGTAGACCTAGGGGTGGTAGAAGTGTGCGATAGGGACCTTCTACTTAATAAAATATTCTCCAAGAAGGTAACCCATGCAGAAGCTATATTTTGGTTTCTTCAATAAATGATATTTGTAAATCAATTACATAAGTCCATGGTGCTTTACTTTTTCCTTGCCTTTAATTTACTTTGCTACCATGGTATTGATGGCATCAAATAAGAAACTTGTCAGGTTAAATTCAAGTTTAGGGTTTCTTACCATAATTTTAGTGGATTAAAAGTCTTATGGCATCTCCACCTAACATAGAATATTTCCCTTCACATGTAAAATATTTAATAACCCAAGAAGCTACAATTTTCTAAGGCTATAAGCATAGTTGTCCCTCTTTATACATTTTTGTATCCCTTGAGATGGGTTGAGTATGATATTCAGGAAGAGGTTTATATTCTTCAAGAAATATTTGAATGGGGTATTTTATTGGATAGAGTGCCCTATGATTTTGATGCCAAAGTTATGGAGGCCAAATATAGAACTTATGATAGTGTTATTGACTTCAATTTTTATCCCAAATTATGTTTTTATACAAGTTTTTATAACAAATTATTTATAACAAATTCTTCTACTAATTGAGTATCATACCCTTCAATTTTTTTTAATGAAATTAAGTAACCAATCCTACATCATGGAAAAAATTGAGCAACTGTAACATTCTGTAGGAGTGACATGGCACCGATTCAGGTTCTGATTTCTTTTTCTGACCTCCTATAGAAATTTACAAAGTGAAATATTCAGAACAGTAATGTTTTTCTTTCAAAACAAACAAAAACAATTATTTTCAAGAGCAGACAATCTCTTAATTATCATTTTCTTCACCTAGGTAAATATACTTAATAATATTAGTTATGTGAATGGTGGTATCCCATTGATAACTAATCTTTGTAATCATGTAAACGTTTTGTGACATCATAATTTATAGATGAAACTTATCATTATTATGGTACACTTTTAAATGAATGTCATCATCGATTGATTCATCCATGACAAAGTTCATGCATAAATTGGATGACATCATGTTGTAATCATATCATTATTTCTTTTCCTCCTTTTTATGTTTTGATCACATTTAATCAAATGCATTTGAATGTTTAGAAAAAAAATCCTTATGTAAGAAAAATTAATACACATTACCTCATTAAAACATGTATCCTTATGTTTTTTCATTCTTCCACCTCTAAATTTGAAAATGACTTATAGTTAGTGTGTATGTTATGAAATCAATTCATCCATGCCTTTTATTGTCTTCATGTTGTTACTATTTTTTATTAATTAGATTTTATTGAATGCATCTATATATTTTGGTATTTTTAGAATAAGAGAGGAGAATACTGCCATTTCTGATTCAATTTTTCTCCCTTTATTAGATTTATGAATCTCTTTATCACATCAGGGTGGGAGAGCTACATTATTTCATGAAATCAAATTTAGCACATGATTGAATTTACTTAGTAAACTCATATTTTCTTTAAGGTTATTGATACAATATCAATCTATGTCCATTTACTAACAAAGTTATCTTGTTTCCATCAATAGGTAATATCTTTACTAGTCCATTATCATATATATTATCTACTCGATAGGGACCCAACCATCTAGTCCTTAACTTCCTTTTAAACGTAAGGTTGATTTGCACTTGAATCAAACAAAATTTGGCCCATGACTTCTTTAGAATCCTTTCTTGTTCATCATCCAGAACTACCTTGCGCTAGAACCGATTTTCTTTTCACCCTTGGATCGCTTCTATTGTTGATCATATCTTCTTATCATTCTATACCACTCTCACTCATTAGTATATTGAGAGAAATCATATTGAGCTCTTTTGTGATCTCATCAACTAAATTCCACCTCTTGTTGTACCTTATTCCTGTAAAACTTCTATGATCAATTAGCCAAGTCTTCCAGATGGTTATTGACTATTGCACCTCATACACAAGTTCATATGGAGAGATGACAAAAATAGTTTTCCATGTTGTATTATATGCCACTAACTACTTTACAGGTAGCTTTTATTACCCAATATTTCTTGGTTACATCCACAACCTTTGTCAAATATTTTTTCTCAATTCAGTTATTTTTGACTTCAACTTGACTCATTGGCCTGAACAAGATGGTATGGTACATGACATTTATATGTTTGATCATTTGATAGAGTTACTACAATACCTCAATCATGTTGGTATCATGAATTAAATTCCTTGGTCATAAACTATGGCTCTAAGTTCTCCAAATCTCTACATGATCATGTGGTATAAGAAATCAACTATATACTTCTTCATTAACACAAAGGGAGGGCCATAAATTTACCCATTTTGTGGCATAATTAGTGCACGTCAGTCAGGTACTCTTTGCCATAATATGGACATGCTATTGGTCCAACAAATTCAATTCTGCACTTCTCAAAAGGTCTTAAAACTAGTTGAGGATTAAGGGGCATTTCACTAGATAAGGTAGGATTCCCCATTCTTTTTGGCATGCATCACATTGCCATATGTATATTTTGACATTCTTGTGAAGGAAAGGCTAGTAATACCAAGCTCACAAGGATTTTTTAGATTGTCTTTTATATCAATAATGTCCTCCTCCTGGTTCATCATGGCCTAAATCTAATGATGTCATACACCTCATCTTCCCTAAAAGGCCCAAATAAGCACCATATCAAGGCCACATTTAAATAAAATTCCATTACACCATGTATAAGTATGCATTGTTTCTAATTTAATCTTTTCTCCTTTCAACAATTTGATTATAAATTTTGAATAGTAAACTTCCCTCATGGTTAGATAATTAAGACAATATCAACAAACTGGTGAGTGTGCCTTAAAATTTGGTAAACAAGTGTTCATCTAGAAAATGGATAATTCAATCCCCCCTTTATCTTTCAGTTGTAAAACATTCAATTTTTAGAGGACCTTTGACAATATTTCATTAGTCCTTTCTTGTTTTATCCTAGATTATCAAATTAAACTCGTTCAAATAGTAGAGTTAAACTTGGTTTATAACTTGTTTGCATGCTCAAACTTTAACTAGCTAGTTTTACCTTTTACCTTATTAATCATCATGGTTTGTCTGTAACAACAATATTTCATGGTTGGTAATATAATGTTTGATCATCTATTACGAGAACTAAACAACCAAGACTTAGTCACTTATTAGCCTTAAAATAGGCTTGGATTCGTTCAAAAGATAGGGTTTGACTTTCTTGGTATTAAAGTACATTGGTTACTTAAATGTCAAATTTTCATCTAAATGACCAGGAACTCCTCAACCATGTGGCATTGGTTGGAAACCACATCAGTATAAATATGAAAAATTTGACCCCAATTGGGTACTCTGAAAGATACACGTGGCAATAAAAAAAATTATTAGCATCCAAGATATTTTTTGGAAGTGAGAGGAAAATTCAAAATTGCAATCCCTTGTAACTAAAGAGAACAATGAGTGCATACATTTTGCTGAAATATTTGATCGACACGAGGATAGCAAACCTTGAAGCCCTGGAGATAGAGATCTTAACATCGGTTACAGTTAAGTGGCATAGGAAAGTTGGTGTAATGATCATCTATCTACTTACACGTCATCAACCTAAATACCTTAAAGCACATGGGGTAACTATGACATAACAATACATGTGTCACTTGATTGGTGGCTCAGGGGTATACATTTCTCATGATCTACAAAGGAGAGGTGGCTCCAATGCTTGACAAGTTTTGCTAAGACTTTTTATGACACATTACTGCACAATATTCTGAGACAAATTAGCCCTATGGATGGTAAAATCATCCATGTAGGGAACGGTCAACACCATCATGGATTACCATCTGGCATGTAATAGCTAGGACTCCCCTTTGTACAGGTGACTTGTGCAAGCCTTAAACCAAATGGTAAAAATTATATGACAAACATTCCCCATAAGACATGTGAAAGTCTATCTCATGTAAAAATCAATTGAGCAATAGAGATTAAAGACTAAAAGTTGAGAAAAGTTCCCATATGTTGTGCATAACCATTTTATTAGCCAAGTCACCAAATGTATTTTAGTCCCAGTCATTATTACATAGAGACACGTCTTGCATGATTTTATATTTGGTCTATAAACCCACATGTGTTCAGTCACTTCCTAAACATGTTTAAGCAAGAGGACTAAAGCCATAAATGGACTTTATTTTAGATCCATTTGAGATGGTCATATTTCTAGATCTACAATCAATAAATGCAAGGAATATTTATTAACAAGGTTGATTTCTTCCTATTAATAATTGGATTGCCAAATTTCTAAAGCTCAAAGTTAACTAAATGTTTTTGATGGGTCATGAGTTAAAACAAAGGCATGACAGTGCAAACACAAAATCATGCACTTGGGTATTATATTCAGCACACTCTCATCATGAGTACAATACAAAGGCTATTATACTAGCCATAGTGATAAAAAAACCTCCTAATAAATAAGGAGGAGAATAACAAGTACCTCATTGAAGAGCTCTCTTACGGGAACAACCAAACTATGTGAATATATTATTTTTGTAATTGGTATATTACACACCCTACAGCCCAGTCAGATATATAACCTGTTTATATTTTATGCCTTTAGACAGTAACATATAAAATATGCCAGAGAATTATAGAACGCTCATATGCAACTTTCGTCCCCTCTAGTGTGCACATAGGATAAAAATAATAGCACTTTTTCTACAGCTTATTCGCCCATGTGTGCTCTATTTTATCATTTTGGCACACTGATGGTTCTAAATAAGCTGACCAAAAACCAGTGGTATGAACCCTTTCTCATCTAGTACGAACCAAGGGAATCATATAAATACATGGACCTTTTTGATAAAGGTATGAACCCCTCTTCATCCTCTTCAAGTATCATGATGTTTCTTTTACCTTGTGCTTTCATTTTACCACTATATTTTCGTCATCAAGAGAAGTCACATAGAATCCATATAGCATTCATACAGAGTGGACAATGGACTACATTGGCGTTATACATACGAAACATAGGTGTGGGAATTTCCATTCTATTCATCAATACACAAATTTGCAACTTTTAATGATGCATCTAGTACTGTTAACTAGATTGCAAACTTGCACACACTGGAAATCCTAGGGCATATTGAACTTCTACAAACACTGCACAAGAACCTCATTATGTGGCCCTCTCAAATTTAGGCTGCATGCATTTGATCGTATGTTTTACTCAGTCAGGTAACCTCATGTGCCTCTATCCTCCAGTTAGATGTTTCTTAGTTTTTAGAACTAATGGTCTATAATCTTGAGACATCCTTGCAAGTTTTCAAACTTGTTTTCCCCCATTTTCTATTTACTTTGCTGACAGGGTTTTAAATCATATTTTGGGTTGTTTTATTTTTGGTCATTGAGTTTTGAATTCCCCACCAATTCCACAGCCTGTGTGGCATGATTACGGCCCTCCTTATTGTATTTGGGGAAACCCAGGTGTGAAGCCTTCATAATTATTTGTAGCTATTAATTCATTGATTTCGGTTTTAAATCAATGGTCGCAAGGAGGGATACATGGCAACATTCCTGTTAATATTTGAGTGATGATCCCTCTCAGACCTCAAATCTCCAGAATGAGGTGCAACTTATATTTCATCAGGTGCATTTTAAGTCAAGGAAAAGACACATGGCTTCATCATTATGGAGCCAACAATTAAGTAAAGAAAAGAAAAGAGTTATGATGAGAAGCCACAAAAAATCATAAACAAATATAAAAATAAGAAGTCTAAAAACTGCGAAGGATATATGGAGCTATTTGATTAATCCAAGATTTGTGTCACGGAATGGAGGATATGTAAAGCTCGACAAAGTAACTAATGCAAGGAAGACACGTCAAGGAATTTTAGTCAAATTAATGGAAATATACATGAGTGGATTTCAAATCCATGAAGATCTGGGATTTAATATATGTTCATATTCGTGTCGAAAGTCAACATATTTTTAAAATACACGGAGAGCTATATAATTGGCTCAAAAAACCTTTTAGCAAGCAGAGAGAAGAGAATAAATATATGCAACAACATATAGAGAAGACAAAAGAGGAGAATATAACAGAGAAATAGCCATATTATGAGGTATTATCTAGAAGAAGAAAAACATGTGCAATAGTATATAGCAGCAGCTCGAGGAGATCAAATTTTTGTAAGAAAAAGAAGCAAATGATTGGACACAAGAAGAGAACTAAAAAGAATGAAAAGAATGTATAGAGTCATGGCTCTTAGACTGTACAAGATTTTTTAATTGAATATAATATCTATATTTGTGTGCTTTTGTCTCTTTGCATTATCTTTCACTATATTAGTTGTAGTCGACACCAAATTTTGCCAAAAATATTGGTATCAAAACAAACAAAATCTCAATAGCTCGTTGGTTTGATCTTTTATTTTCTAGGTTGACTTGTAATGGCTTCTACAAGCAGCAACTCGTGGCAAAACCCCCCAACATTTTATGGGAATAACTATGACATATGGTGTATCAAGATGAAGACACTATTCTCTTCTCAAGAGCTATAGGAACTAGCTGAAGGAGGATATACAGAGGTAGAAGACTAGGCTGCATTTAATTCATTGACACAAGCTCAGAAGAACACTTTGAAGGAAAATAGAAGAAAGGATGTAAAATATTTAAGTTATATTCAGAATGGTGTCAATGATTTTGTTTTCCCAGGAATATCATCATCTATAAACTCTAAATAAGCATGGGATACCTTGCAGAATGCTTATCAAGGAAGTGAAAAGGTAAAGGTAGTGAGATTGTAGATGTTGAGGAGATATTTTGAGACCCTTCTTATGAAAGAGTCAGAATCAGTAAATGATTTTTTCACAAGAACAATGACCATATTCAATCAAATGAGGACTAATGGAGATGTGGTTAAAGAACATAGAATCGTAGAGAATGTATTAAGGATCCTTCCAACCAGATTTGATCTAGTTGTGATTGAAATAGAATAATATAAAGACTAGAAACAAAGGACAGATGATGATCTGATGGGTTATTTTTAAACCCATGAATAAAGAATGAGTAGATTAGCAAGCTCCTTCCATGAAAAATCCTTCAAAACAAAAAAAAATGTCAAAGGCATGGGGAGAGGAGAATAAAATAGAGGAAGAGGAATATATAACAATTGTCCTTTTCACCCTCTATAACCCTATTATCCTTTTCAGGAGCTAGAGTAGACAATTTTGGAGCTAGACTAGTTCTTTCTGGAGCTAAGATGATATTTTTCATAGCCAAAGTGGATATTTTTGGAGCCATAATGGTTCTTTTTGGAGCTAGAATGGTTCTTTCTGGAGCTAGAATTGCTTTTTTTTTAGAAATGAGGCTTCTCATCTAGGTTCCCATATGTTCCCTCTATTTCATCCACATGTTTTTTACTACAATCATTATTAAATAAGAAGGTCTTGCATGATTTTGATTTGGTCCATTAACCCACATGTGTTCATAACTTCCTAAACATGGTTGAGCAAGAGGATAAAGGGAAATGTTCTTTATTTTAGATCCATTTGAGATAGTCATATTTCCAGACCTACAATTAATAAATGCAGCAATAATAACAAGCCAAGGTCTTCCCAAAATTATTGGATAACCATATTTATGATTTTTAGACTGCTGGATCATAAAGTCTACTGGATATTCCCATGATTCAATTGTAACCATTACATCTCCTATGACTCCATCTGAGACAACAATAGACTGGTCTGTCATTTGAAGGATAATGTTGGTTGATTGCATTCTTGTTAAAGATAGTAGATTCAATGCGTCTCTTGTCATTCCATTAATAACAAATATAAGATCTACGAAGGCATTATATATTGTTTGTCAATCTATGATAATAGTGATGAATGGACTCAGATCCCCATACTTAGGTAAGAGCAACTTTCCTGCCAATAGATCAACTAACTTCACATCGAATTACATTATTTTGGGTATTGTTTCTTTTTGTCTGACATCTTTATGCAAAGGCCTCTAATAGTTTGGTTAAGTTCTGGGATATCCTTGATTCCTCTCAAAAGTGGAATCTCAATATGTAATTTTCTCAACTCCTCTACTAATGCAAAATTTTCCTTGACAAGTGTTTCTTTTTAATCTCTCTAGAAAGGGGGTTGTGTGAACATTTTTGTCTTATGCTTTAGCACTTTCCTCATTTTGTTTTTTTACAACAGGGTTAGACTCTATCTTGTCATCAGACATTTCTATGATAACAATTGGAGGGTTGTTTAATGTCTTTCCTGATCTCAACTGTAGGTTATTGATAGAGTTTACTTGTATTGTCCCTTCTTGTTCAACTTCATTAATTGAAGCTACTTTCTAATTTTTTGGATTCAGGACTAGTTGAGCTGAAATTTGGGTCTGAGTTATTTTTCCTCCTTGTGGGTTTGATTGAGGTGGTGGCATTGAATCCTGTTGTGGTGGATATTTTCCTGGTTAATTGAGGTTTTTCTAGTGAGACCATTATTGAATTAGACATGGTTGTGGGTTAACTGGTGGTGTAGACACTAGTTTTTGCTATCATTCCTCCCCTGTACCCTATGTTTGCTCTCGTTCATATTGGCTTACCCATTTGAATCCCATTTCCCACCAAAAATGCGTGTTCAATTAATCAATCTTATTAATTAATTGATTCCCTTTTACATACTTAAACCTCATTATATGCTAAATAATCAAATATTCCAATTAAGTCATATCACCACATTTAATAATTCAATAATCCAAAACCATCCAAATCATGAACCCCACTCAATCAAATCAAATCTAATAAAACCTACTATCTCACCTAATCACTCAAATCATGTCCGCCCCCCACTCACTTAACCAGGACTACTTCATCAAACCCCGGTTACCTGATAACCCCTAATATAACCCCATCTCCAGGCTATAAATAAATGCCTTTCCCCTTCTTTCAAAATAATAAGCAAGCTTGACTAATTGAGGTTTTTAAGAGTGTCAAAGTTTTTGAGTCCTTAAAGGATAAGAAAATGGAAAACAAGTTTAGAGTTTTGAAGTTAGAAGTAAGTTTTGAAACCTTCCCTTTGAACAAGTAAGAAAGGATAACAAATTGCTGATATTATAACTTCTCTCATATCATCATCATGCTACTCTTATGATGCCACTTATGGCACCATAATGTCATCCACATGCCCTTGTAGTACCCTCATCATACCATTTACTTGACATACTGTACTTCTCTACTTCTACATGCTATCTACGGTTCATAATTTATTTCTATCTTTCTAGACATGGGGGCTGACATCCTCCAAGGGAGTTAACAACCTCTTGTAACTGACATTATCCGGGTACCCCTCGCATATATCTATCTAATCATATTTGTTTCAATTTTTTAGACATTATCATAGATCCATCTATTTGGCACCCACAGATCTACATCCACATTTGAGGCTCTTTAAGCCCTCCATATTTCAAGGTTGTTGGTGGATTTCAGTATCGGTACACTTGTCTGCACAAGAATGAGGTTTCCTGTTCAACATTTCTAGCATGACTGATGGGACTAGACCCAAGATCTAGTCATTTTTTGTTACTTTTCTTGTTTTGAGGAGGTATCGTAAGTATAATAGTTATTTGGTTTCATAGTTCTTGTCAATTTAGATATATTTTGTGAATATTTCATTTTTTAGACTCACTTGTTTGCAGGGTTTTAGTATTGTCTCCGCTAGTTCAGTGTAGTCAATTGTTTATGTCATCTTCAAGGTAAGTGATTTTTTTGTTTTCAATAGGTTTGTTATTTCATTGTTCGTAGTTAGTATAAAGTTTATATTCATTATTACATAAATGAAATATATTATTAAAAAAATTAACAAAAAAATATAAAAAACAAAAATATTCATTCTATAACTATCCTACACTACCCCCTAATCCTCTCATCCTCCCAGTTTGGCCAGCTCGATCGAGCTACCCCATCTCCCTTTCAACACACAACCCTCACCTCATTCCTCCTCTCCCCGAGCTACTTCCTCCACACCCACTCGGCCACATCCTTTCCTATCTACCCACACCCATCTTCCTCTTCTCCCCGAGCTACTTCCCTCTCAACCACGAGCTCCTACCTTCCCAACCACTTGCCACCACCTCCCACCTCACACGATTTATCCCGACCAACTCTGTGCCCTTTCCGCAGGCCAAGATACAAGAATTCTCCCAACTTCCAACATTAGACCTATCCCATGTCTCTGACCCCTCACCCTTTGACCGAGTCATCCATCTCCCTTCCACATGACTCGACATGACCCTAACTTGGCTCATCCCACGTCTCCGAATCGCCCCTCGGCCGAGTCACAATCCCCACCAACATTTCATTTGAGACTCCTCAACATTATAATGTGCATGATAAGGTTGGCCAACTATGAAAACTCACATGAAACATTTTAATCATTTGTACTGGTAATAATTGCTGGGCAGAAGGGGAAAATTCTAATGCACTTTGTCATTCTCATTTTGGACGTCAATTTCTTCATTTGATTCTAATGATACTTTTTCTTCTCTTTTCTGGATTGCCTTAACACTTAGCTAAGCTTCAATATCTTCCCGAGCCTTCTTTCTTTCTTCCTTCTTCCATTGAATTACGTCTTGAAATTTGTTGTTCTTTGCATAGTTATTTAGCCACCTTAGCGCTTGTAGCTTCTGCCTTATTACAGGCGTGTGTTCCGAGCTTGTATCGACCAACAAGATCAATATAATATGGTACAATTACAATCAAATGCATCATATCAACCATTTTCTAGCTTCCGTTAGCGTGAACTTAAATGTCAGTGTCTTTCCATGTGAACCCGATGGGTTTTTGATCTGTAAAATGCAATGAAACAAAGTCCTTTTCATACTTTTCGGAAGCCTTTTCACCAAAAAACTTGATCAAGAACAGTGTCAGTGATCAAGTCTAAGGCCACTCTGCTTCCTGCCCACATAGACCCAACTCGGCCATCTACTTGACTCTTTTCCCACTCTGATTTATATCTTCACCCTTCTTCCCACTTAGCCATCACATCGACCCACTGACCCTGTGCAACAGGGAAATTGACAATTTCCAAGCACAACAACGATACCCCAGTGTTAAATTGTTCAATTATCATCATTCCAAAACACCCCAGGTCTGTCAACTCAGTCCAAATGACCTCCTAAATAACATAATATGTAATCTCATCCCCATAGGTGATTTAGGTAAGTATATTAATTCCCCCTAGGTGATTTTAGGGATTTCTGAAAAGATACTACCTTCTGGCAGTATTGGGAAGGGCTATCACTGACCTTCCCAAGACTATATCAACCCCTTGGAGAAGAAAGGAATGGTAAAATTCAACATGGAGGTGAATTTAAGACCTTAAAACATCATGGAAATTATTTTGGAATATTTTGGGAAGTTTTGAGAAACTTGGAGCATTTTGAGAAAAATTAGGGTTCACAAGCCTAGGCAATACACAAGTCTAAAACAATTGTTGGACTTCAAAAGATGATTCCGGGAGCTCTGGATGGAGTTAGAAGAAAAAAAAATACTTATGGAAAGAGGATTTAAATACCTACATTATGGTGAAATAATATTTTTCACAACACCTTGGTGCATAGGATTGGCAGGCAGTTTTTATCAGGTACAAGTGGAGTCTCAAATCACAAATCTGATTTTTAGGGATCATATGGATGAATCAAGACATGAGACCCCCACCATTGGATTAAAAATTCCATTTCCAGTCAGTATAATATAAAATTTCACCAAGAAATTCCACAGGGAGCTCAAGTTATCACTATCAAAAGTTTCCCTCTCAAAGGCAGTTGGACTTAGCCAAATTTTTGGGAGGACACATGTCAGCTCCAGGAGCCTAGCGGAATTTTGTGTCCCTACCATCCCTCAAGGTAAGGGAAATCAAGGTTTTAAAATTAGACCCATCCCCCTTGAATCCCTCTCATCTCCTATATTACCTCTTGGACCTTCATGAGACCTCCAGACTTGACAGTTCAGCCCCTAGGTGCATTTTTGGAGCATCCATTCCCTGCTGTCGGATCTGGTGCCACGTGTCAGCTCCAGGACCACCATGGAAAATGATGTCCCTTATTTCCCTGAGGTGAGGGACATAAGACATGGAAAAATTCTCCCAACCCCTATGGGGAGTCATTTGGACACCCATGTGACCGACTTTCAACTCCTAGGTGCATTTTTGGAGCATCCATTCCCTGCCGTTGGATCTGGTGCCATGTGTCAGCTCCAGGACCACCATTAAAACTGATGTCCCTTATTTCCCTAAGGTGGGGGACATAATAACATGGGAAAATTCACCCATTCCCCTTTGGGGATCCTTTTGGACATCCATGTGACCTACTTTAAGCTCATAGTGCTTTAAAGCAGCTTTTTTCACCTTCAGTCCCTGTCGTGGGATCGTTGTCACATGTGGTCATCTTGCTTATTGTGGAAATTTATTTCCCTCACATACCTGAGGTTAGGGACATAAATCATGAAAAAATTCTCCCAACTCCAACTCAAATTTCAAAAATTCAAAAAAAGTAACTTACTGTTATCAGTGATTCTAGTTGTTTCTCCATTACCAGAAGAAAACTGTAGAGAACACCAGTTCACCACTCCACCATAGCCAAAGCTTGAAACAACTCCATTACAACACAACTAATCCTTCACCCATGATGATAACCCAGGTCTCATAATAAAAATCTCATCAAGATAAGAAGGAAGAAATGAAGAACAGAGAAGAAGAATAGTGGAAATCTCCATTGCCATGAAACCGAAATTCGAACATATCTTGCAAACCAGTGCTCAAATTGACGAACTGTTTGTTGCTGAGTTTTTCTCCTCTATTGAATACCATTAAAAAACACCTTCAAACCTCCTGGTGGTGCAATAGAACATTCATAGTGAATAAATCTCATTTCTAGCTCAACGAAGGAAAAATTGGAATTTCCTGTCAAACCATTTGTCGGATTGACGGGAAGTAGAATTCTCCTGTGAAGCAATAAAGCAAAAACCTATCAAATGGATATTGATTTCATCGTGAAAAAGAGGAGAAAACAAGACCTGTAATTTTCAGGTTCCATTAATGGCTGCCATGCACAATAATGGAAAAAACAGTGAGCTACCTCTGAAAATTCTCAAGGTTTGGGTGAAATCACTCGAAAATTGGAGCAAACGATCATCGAAAAATTCAGTTTTGCGCGAACTATTTTTCACACTATGAAGTCCCATATTTTTAGGGAATGGACTTATGTTCCATCATCAATCCAACCTCCTCAAAAATTTTTCAAATTTCTAAAGATCTGATAGGTGAAATCATCCAAAAATTGGAGGGAATGATTGTTGAAAAATCTAGTTTCACATGAACTAGATTTTGCACCATGAAGCCACTATTTTTTAGGGATATGGAGGACTGAGTTTTTTTCCAAAATTCTTCCACTACTGATGAAAACATCATCTTCCCACTTGTTCAAATTAAGGAATTAATCAAAATTTGAAGCGTGGAACCCTGGAATAAAACCCAGAATTTCAAGACCTGTTTTGTTGCAATTTGACATTCCTAGCGCACTTACTAAAAGTAGCATGTTGATCCTTGCATAGGGGTATGTTACTTTAGGTAAGCCACCATTTGAATATGCCATGAATAAGGTGGAAAACATAAAGGGAGCCACAACAAAGGTCACAAAAAAGGTCATCTCAGGGACTCGATAATCTCACACTTACTAAAAATAGTAAGTTGATTTTACTCAAAGGGAGATTTTGAAGCACAATGTGGACATTCAGAAGCCTTCTTCGCATCACGAAGTGGATTTCCATCATGGAGCAAAGTCATTGCAGAACTTCATCCTTCGACATCAATCCTCTTCTTCTTCCTCTTCTTTCTCTCTCTCTTCTCTTCTCATACAACACTCCCTCTCCTCAATGTTATATTTTTGCGTTGAGGGTTGCACTTTTTAATATGAATTAAGTGACTTTAGAAATATAATGTAACTTTAAGTCACCTTGCTATTATAAAAGGGACTTAAATATTTAAAGTGGAATATGAACAGTCTTAAGTCATATTAAGGTATTTGAAAGGTCATGAGGAAGATGAGGAGTCAATTCTATTCTATAAATTGTAAAGCCATTCCCATTTCAAAGGGTTGGTGATTGATCTTGTAAACTCAAGAGTGCATTGTACCTAGAGAAAGAAAAGGAGATAGCCAATTTTCTTCCACTTTCCTCCACTTCTCAATTTCTTCCATTCTCACATTATGTACAACTTTTGTTTAAGCAATTAATACAAGAAGAAGGAGTTTCTAGCTTTCTTTGACTAAGGGGTTTCTTGATACTTTGGTTCATCAATGAATTCTATTTGGTCTTGTTGCTATTTGCAGAGTTGTTTCTTCCCATAAATGCATGTGTTGAAGTTTCTAACTAGTGTGTGTGCAGGAATATGATTTTCTACCTGCAACATTAGTTCTCCTACCTCAATTCTCACTCCCTTTCCCACTCTTCAGACAAAGTCTTCCCTAGCAAGAGATTGCTAGCTTTGCCGCAGGGTTAGTGGAGTGCCCCTGTTGGATCCCCAGTCGAAAGACCACCACAGAAATCCACATTTTATTCATGCATGCATATACGACAGCTGCACCGGTTAAGTAGAGGGACTTAGATTCCTAGAGCGTTGGTAAGAAATCCAAAAGTTTTTCCACCTGACAAATTTTCTTGCCAACAAGTATCTTAATTACTTTAATCAAATAGGAACGCTGAACTACGATTTTGTTAATTAATTAGATTAATTATTTTTATTTTTTATTTTTTATGACAACACTTTTTGTAAACAAAATATTTATGACATTTATATCATTTTTTATTAACCACATAAACTAATTACATTTATTTTATTTTACAGCTCAAATGCACAACACTACGACCACAACATTACGCTATCAAAAGATCAATTTCTAAACTATAAACATGCCCCACATTTCTTTCTCTAGGCCCCTTCCATGATCATGAATGGTGAAATTTTGGGGGGTATCAGACGTTCCTGACCACTGGTTATCGCTTTCAAATACGCCATTATCACGTACAATAAAATAATGGGGGAAAGCGATATATTGAGATTCTTCATTTTTCCCTATTTTATCCTTTTTGCATTGTAATTTCCCTTTCCTAAGTGATTGTATGCATTGAACTTCACATTTCAAATTTGGTCTAAAACAAACCTCGTGCATCCTGCTTGCTCACATAGCCTAAATAGGAGTTTAACCTTCTGCATCCCACATTATCACACACAGCCTAAAAACTTCACAAACTAAATCAACACATCAAAACATTCCTTTTACCTGGTTCACTGATTGGGATTTGAACACCCAGCAGGAAACCATTTAAGACATTCCCCAACAACAACTTACTGGAAACCAACCTTAGACTATCTTCCCTTAGGTACCCTTGTTATTCATTTTTCTTTTCATATCTTCTAATTAATCATGAGGATTAAAAACTTGTTTCTTGATTTGTTTGTTAAAAAATTTCATAAACAAATGTTTCTCTATTTCATGCCTATTGTCACTCTTTCTCATATTAAAACAACACAACAATCTACTCCATCAAATGACATCACTTCCCCTAATGATCTCTCTCAACAAGATTATAAACTTGAAACCACACCTTCATTTACCCAACCCCTTGTCTTTATGGTCTTGTTTCATGAGGATCATGTCATCCAAAACCATCCTTATCTTAAAACTAATCCTCGTATCTCTCATCAATATAACATTTCTAGACCAACTACATCTCCTACTCCTTTAGAAACTCTTGGACATCCTCCTAACCCCACATATGATTTCTTACTTCGTAAATCTCCAAAAATTTCTCAATCCAAGCAATCTACTCATTTGGTGGATCATATTCCACCCACATCCCTTTTTGTCAACTCTACTCCATTCGCGACTAATATGCCTATCCAACCATCTCAACCTCTTCACACGTATATTCGTACCCACCATATGCTCCAACCATCTCAATATCTTAACACTCATATCCCTACTTTTCATTTACCATAAAAACCTACCCAATCTCAACAATCACATCACATCCCTATTTCACAACATCAACCTATGCAACAACATATCCCATCTCAACCCATGACACATGTTAATCCTTATCAAAAAATTCCCCAAACACCCACACATCCACAAATTAATCAACCATCTTATCAAACGATTCTATAAACAACCCATCCACAAATCAATCAACCACCCTATCAAATGGTTCCTCAAACACCCACACATCCATAAATTAATCAACCAACTTATCAAAAATTTCTACAAATATCCCATCCAAAAGTTTATCAACCTACATTTGATGCCACATAACCAATCCAATCCCAACCTAACATCGCGTTAAATGATCCTATTCACATTTTGATTAATAGGATGGCTAGTCTAGAAGCTACTACCTTGGCACCCAAGGTTACCTTATCCTACGAACAAATCTATAACGAACCAATTCATGTCGGTTCCTATAAAACCTTACCCTCCACATTGGGAACTTCCTGAGTTTACCAAGTTCAACAACAAGGAAGATCCCAAACAACATCTTTGTGCATTTAAACATGCATGTTATCTTATTGCACATGATCAAGACCTACTACTTTTCACTTTCCCCATGTCTGTCTAGTCCCATGTTGGACTGGTAAAATATTATCCAACAATATTCTAAATTCTCCTTCCCCCAACTCCCGCAACTATTTTTGGAACACTTCTCAATTAACCTTGTGCGTAAAATCACTATCACTGACATATACGCTATCTAAAAGTTTGATGATGATTCCATCACTGACTTTGTTACACGATGGTTGTGACATTGTAAACCAACTATCCTTCTCTCTTCCACAAACTGAATTCATCGAGCTCTTCTCGCATTTATGTGTGAAGCATATATTATCTACCTTGCAAATCCAATTTCCAAACCTTTGAAAAAGCCTTCACCATGGCTTGTAAACTCGAAACCCATGCCATTGAGCAGGGTCATCTTAAACTTAGATCAACCAAACCTAAAATTGAATCTACTAAACCATCCACACATAACGACACATTTAAGGGTGCAGCCACCTCCGTGGTTGTTAAGTCCTCATCCACACCTACATCTAACATGTGGCCTTAACAACAAGCCCATAGAAAATATCCTAATTATACCTGCTTAGGGGAATCCTCAAGTTTTATATTTTACAAGTTGATGGCAGTACACTCCATCCAAATTCATCTCATATGACCCGTGGACAAATTACACCCTAGCCTATTTGGTATCACGAAGCCCACTATTATAAATATCACCAAGTTAAAGGTCACGATATTGAGAAGTGTCGTTCCTTCAAAGATTGTATCCAACAACTTATCAATCAAGGGGATATCCAATTAGATAGCTCCACCACTTCACCTAGCCAATCCCTCAACATAATTATGAAAACTTTTCCTAATCAACCACCAACAACTCAAGTCACCCCTTTTACATCTCAACTATTAAATGCTTACACTGTTAACACCGTTAATCAATATCTCATCTCATCGATGACTCCACATGTTCCTACCTTAGAAATTATTTCCACTCCTTATTCATAACCTATTGTATCCAAAAATATCACACCTATATCGAATTTTACTACTTGTCCTATACCTACACCTGCTCCTACCCTTACCACATCCACATCAACTTTGAATCTACCATCTACTTCATCCAATTTGATCATGCCCAAATCTATCACATTAGATTCATCCTTAACACCTATTTAGACCCCATTAATATACAAAACTATCCCTCTAGAGATTTGGACAACTGTTTGTAAATACAAAGTAATAATAATCACTGTATTTTAGAGATTTTGGCTATTTCTTCTCTCATCTTATCTCCTCCTTTATTTTTCATCCTTCCTTCCCTTCTCCTCTCCTTCATCTTTTTTATCCTCTTCCTCCCATTTCATTCCATTTTTTAATCCTCCTACATCTGTGTCTGCTCTATCCCATATCCTTTCTTCCTTCACCTTTAGCCTCTTTCCTCCATCTTTGTTATCCTCTTCCTCCCCTTTCATTCCTTTTTTTATCCTCCCACATCTCTGTCTACTATATCCCATATCCTTGATTCCTTCACCTTTAACCTTTCTTGTTTTTCTCATAATAAACCACTACTCATGTCCATTCCCTTTTATCTTTCTTATTATGTGCTTCAACACATCCTTAAAACAAGCATTCACGATTGATTATGATGTTTCTCCATTTATGCACCACCGTGAATCCATTTCATTACACCCCATTCTCATCCTCCTCTCTGTAGCACTGACCTCTTCTCTTTTTGAAAGCTTTGTCAGCCCTCTCAATGGGGCATCATCATATCCATTCTAAACATTTATTCCCATGGTAGTTTTGTCTTCAAGGATACCATAACAACCATCACCTATCACCTTTTTCCTTGCACATTCCTGCTCTAATTTTTGTTTGGCAAACATCGATCGTAATCTTCCCATTTCCATAAATCATAGTTTGTTCTACTTTCTTCTTCTAGTCTTTTCTTGTCAACAAAACATATTCCTTGGAAAATATCTCTTCAAAACTATTAACCCCCTCACCTGGGGCATATTACCTCACCATTCGTATTCTAACTCACCTTTTTGTCCACTCTTCATGTCCTGTGCTGGGACACATTTATTTTCATCCTCATCCCTTTTTTGGACACACGGTTTTTTCATTCGATTCCTTGCATACGAAGGATTTCAAATACCTTTCATATTTCATTGTGCATACTTTGATGTTTTCATATGACCCGTTGGTCATCGCTGTTTGCATCCATAATGTAGTGGTCTGCATCCACTCACTGGTCTGTAGAACATTATTGCCCATATCCATTGAGACCACAATTATCCTCTACCTATGTGATATTGGAGTCACCGTTATATTTTTCATTTCTATTTTGATCCTTTTTGCTTGAGGCATCTTGCCTTGGTTATGTATTTTGTCCATCTTTTCTACACCCATCCTATCTTTACCATCCATCTCTTTCAAACTCATGGTTAACTTCCTTTGTGTCGTTAATCCCAAGTTTGAGGTGGAACACTTAATCAATCATATTTTCGATACTTCATCGTTTTTGTCTTATGGCTTGCCCAATGCAAACCACTCATAAAAAAATGGTAAACGTAGACACCATTTTTTGGTATCGTTCCTCCCCTGCACCCCGCATTTTCTCTCCTTCATATTGGATTACCCATTCGAATCCCATTTCCCACCAAAAATGCATGTTTAATTAATCAATCTTATTATTTATTTGATTCCCTTTTACATACTTAAACCTTATTATATGCTAAATAATCAAATATTCCAATTAATTCATATCACCCCATCTAATAATTCAATAATCCAAAACCATCCAAATCATAAACCCCACTCAATCAAATCAAATCCAATAAAATATATTATCTCACATAATCACTCAAATCATATCCCCCCCCACTCACTTGACCAAGGATATTGCGTCAAACCTCGGTTAGCTGATAACCCCTAATAGAACCCCATCTCTTTGCTATAAATACAGGCCTTCCCCCCTCTTTCGGAATGATAAGCAAACTTGAGGCCTTGAGGTTTTTTAAGAGTGTCAACTTTTTTGAATCTTTAAAGGATAAACAAAGGGGAAAACAAGTTTAGAGTTTTGAAGTTGGAAGTAAGTTTTGAAACCTTCCCTTTTGAACAAGTAAGAAAGGATAACGAATTTTTGATATTATAGCTTCTCTCATATCATCCTCATGTTGCTCTTATGATGCCACTTATGGCACCATAATTTCATCCACATGCCCTTGAATTACCCTCGTCATCCCATTTACTTGGAATAATGTACTTCTCTACTTATGCATGCTATCTACGGGTTCATCATTTATTTCTATCTTTCTAGACACGGGGGTTGACATCCTCCAAGGGAGATAACAGCCTCTTGGAACTGGCAATTTTCTGGGCAACCCCCGCATATATCTATCTAATCTTATTTTTTTAGTTTTGTAGACATTATCACATATCCATCTATTTGGCGCTCGCAGATCTACATCCACATTCGAGGCTCCTTAAGCCCTCCATATTTTAAGGTTGCTCATGGCTTTTAGTATTGTTACACTCACCTGCACAAGAACGAGGTTTGTTGTCCAATAGGTGGCATCCATATTTTTTGATTGAATTAAGGTATCCATGGGTGTTGATTTAGAAAAATCATCTAGTTTTAATGTGTCCAATAAGGTTGTACCTACATGTGGATGGAGGAGTCTTAATTGGGCCATTGCATTGACCGAGAATTTGGAGTAGGTCTTGGAGAAAAGGTCATGTTGATTGGTTTGTCTCTAAATGTAGTTTAATTATCTTATTGGCTAAACGACTTTGTTTAATATTTCTTGTAGAAAAGGAAGAAAGCTATAGTGATTAGTATCATGCTCATTGAAATCACAAATAGAGCACATGTCTGTGTGGTCTAAAGGACAATCCTTTAAAGGATGCATTTTCCTACACCTAAGGACAATACATATTAAAAGGTTCTGTGGAAGCATTAATTTTGGCCTTTCAACCCATCCAAAGTAAAATTCAATTGTGTTAAGATGTTTGTTTTCATGTTGGAAATTTTTTCCATGAGCTGTGAAGTGTCAAAGGTATTTTCACAGTTCTATTTTTTCTAATACTTCCCCTTGTTCTAGAATAACTTCTGCACAACTTAAGCAATTTTTTGGAGGGTAATATTATTCACATCTCCTCTTCCCATTAGGTTGAGAAATTCCCTAGCTTCTTCATCGATCCTTTGAGAAAGACTATTTTTACTTATTTCTTCTTGTAACTGATATCCACTCCTTCTATGGACAAAAAGAATATGTATAGGTAATCTTCCAAATTCTCATTTTCTTTTTGTCTTATTTGAAAGAATTCCTCCTTCATATCCCTTCCTCTACAATAATCATGGTATTTGTTCTAGAAAACACAAGTTTCCATTTCTTCCTAGGAATGAATGGAGTTAGGTTCCAACCCCATAAACCACCTCATGGAAGAATCCTTGAGGGTGGAAGGAAAGAGTTTTAGTTTCTGATTATCTATTTTGTAGTCATATGTATGAAATAAGAATTTGAACTCAAACAAAAATTGGTCTGGGTCCTCGGACTGAAATTCCTCTGAAGGTAGGCAATATAGATGGATAAATTTTCTTCATAGGGGCTTATTCTTCATTATTTAGTATAATGGGATAAGTAAAATTTCATGTCCATGGGCTTGTTCCTTTGAAGAGGATATTCCACTCTTTCAACCATTCTTTGAAGAGATCTGTAACATAAGAGTATCAAGGGATGTTTGTTCCTTAGGAGGAAACATAGTTTCAATTTCAATTTAAATTTCAATTCCACAAGTGTTGTTATCAAACTCTTTTATGTTGTCACCACTTGGTGTTATTGGTTGAGGGTTCCTAGAGTATGTATCTTCCCCTAGTGTCCCACAGGTATGTACATCAATTTTTATCTTTGGATAAGAGGCTAGGATCACTATTAGTTACATATTCTTGCTTTAATGACACAATACCCTGGAAATGGATCACAAAAATGACGGGTCACTGATGATATCTTAATCATTTAATCAACCAAGTTGTAGTTCGATGTCATTTTAACCAATGATGTTTCCAAGGTAAATATGTAATGAAGACAACAAATATATAACTAGTGGTGGTGGTTCTGGTTTGTAGGGGGTTTGTCTATTTATTTGAGTCTTTCTATTCACTAAAATAACTACTGAAAGTAATCAATCTAAATTACTTAATAATTAAATAGAAATTCATAAAATTTATTCACTTAAGACCATTGTACTAGAAAATAAATGCTTTACAAAATGAAACTAATCTAAATGAAATGCTTTGTTGAAAATATTTTAAAATAAAAATTTGAAATTGAAAATTATTGAAATGAAACTTTCTAAATTGAAAATAAGATACAATGAAATAATTTTTTGAAAGAGAAATGTTGATTCAAATGGAATATTGCAAGTGGTAAAATGATTGTTTTTAAGTTCACTACAAAATTCAAGAACAAAAAAACATGAACATAAATACCAAAATAGCCAATTCCTCAATTGATTGGGCCCTTGTTCTCCATTGGATTGGATTGATGACATAATTTTCTCATCAGAATAACATGCTTTTTATTTATTCAAAAGGAGTTTCTTATGACAAACAAATGGAAATAATAGTAACTTCTCTTATCTTCTACTTGCACTCTTGTATCCTATTACATTACATATCTATATCTATATCTATATATATCCCCTAATTCTTCTGTCAAGACAGGTGCATTTTATAGCTAATGTCTCCCAACACATGCTCAAGAATCTAGGCGCTATGGATATGAGAAATACTTTGGGAGTTGGTTACAACTCATAAAAGAACTAGGAACCGAGATTCCTTGTTTCAGTCTTCATTAACTTCTTCTCAAAATATTCTTCATGATGGATTAGACCATGCATTCTTGACTCTGATACCTTGAATTGATGGTTATCATAAATTTATTATACACACATCACTATGCATCATTTCAAAGTACTTAGTTAGGAAAAACCTTAATCATTAGTCCACATAATTCAACAAGGATAAAATGCATTATTTCCCTACTTTGGACTTGATCAATCAAACCATCCAATGCATTGATTAATTTTTTTAATAGAAAAAGTATGTATTATTTTATGATTTAATGGGTCAATTTATGAACTCATATTGTATGTCTTGCATCATGCTCAATATACCACATGAATACATGTGTGTAAAAAGAAATGATATTTATCAAAGTAAAGGAATAAACAACATGTATAATGTAAAGTGTAAACAATGTATGCCATAGAAACATGTCCTGATTTTGTATTTTTGAAAATATTTGGATGTTTTTACATTTTAAAAATATTTTAGTCTTTGATATAGAGTATGCAACTAAATATGAGAAGCAACGTTCTATGACCCCTCTAAGTAATGGTACGTAGGCAATCCTCATCACATCAACTATCACCATCGGTGCTAGCCATGCAAACCCAAGTCACACTAACAATTTTCCACATCAAGTACTCGCACAAAGCTGATTTGATTTGATCAACTTAAGATTATAATATGTGTGTGTGTGTAGAAAAATGCGTTAGCGCGATGCGCGTGCGTGCAAAACATGAGGTTCAGGTGTGGAACCACTCCCTCACATAGTCAAGTTGAACCTATAAACAAAGTTCATTCATTGAGAAACGAGGGGGGATTAATATGAGAGCTGGCTAAAGAGAACCTCATCAGGAGGTGAAACAACTGCCTAAAATATGATGGAGGGTTAAGCCTCAAATGTGTCATAGAACACGATTAAAGTGTAAATTGAACCATGGTAGTGATATGTGTCAAAAAATTGTACCATATGAGGAAATGTTGGAAATTCGGGACTACGAAATAGTCTTATGATTTAATAACAAACAAAATCATGAACACATGATCTAAACAATTCCCCAAGAATCTACAACAGTGGAAGTATAAACTAGAATAATCCAAATCAAATAAAATACACACACATAACAAAACATGTACCATGGTTCACCCAATGTGGGCGACGTCCACCAACGATAGAGATCTCATATATATAATACAACAAGAGTACAAACCAACTCTTTAAATATAAGAGTACAATGCATCTCTCCAAGAGTATCTCCTCTCCTCCAGATCTCTAAATAGATCTCCATGAGTGCACTACATTTGTGCCTCCAAACACCACCAAAATATATCACATAACCATGAAACTACTGCATCTCTGAACTATGTAACCAAGCTCTCATGTGAATCTGTAAACAAGACCTCTCTCATAGGTCTACCAATGTGCAACCATGATTGTGCACCAAGAAGTAAGTTTGTCTCTCCATCACTGCATCAACCTGCGCAAACATGAAGAAAACCTCCTCTACAATATTTAGATCTACATGTTGATCATCAATACAACATGATATCATGGATCTATGAATACAAGATCTCACAACAACCTTATGGATCTAACAATATAAGACTAGATCGGTGCATGGATCAACAATACATCATGATATTATGGATCTATAATACAAGATCTCATAACAACATGTGCATTTACAAGATGAAAGACTATGTGCTTTGCATACTATGCAAGCCATTACATTTAGACAAGATAATACAAAGGAAATACAGAAGAAGACATAACCACCTTCTCACCATTATATGTACCTGCTATTTCCTTCTGTCCAGCTTCTCTCCATTGAAGTTTTGTCTTCATGCAACCTTTTTCTTCTTCATCATCTTCAACCAAGGAGAATTAACATTAAACTTCCTCTATCCTTATGTTCTAACCCTAGTTTTCTAGCTTATATAACCTTAGACAAACTTAGGACACCTTAGCTATGCATTGACAACCTTTAGATCAACTTTATAACAAAGTTAGATCTAATTCCCATGAGTTAAATATAAAATTTCACGCACAAGTAACCGATACCGGTTACCTTGACTGGTGCCAATTACCCCTAATGTTGACTTTACGCTAGTTACCCTGATGCTGACTGACACCAGTTACCCTTTGACTGACACCGGTTATTGAGTAAACCAGCAAGGTGTAAATCATGCTAACTGTGAAGCAATTCAGCTCCACAATCCTAATAGGAAAACCATAAATAGTAGAGCACTGAGTAGAATGTTTATGTGTTATACCTGAAGAGTAGACTAGAAGAAAGAGGACTCCTAAAAGACATGTGAGAAATTGGAGAGTGAGCCTTAAAGCTAGAAGGTCTATGTAAAATATTCTGAGGCTGTAAGTCACTAAAGATAATGTGCATAAAAGAAGTCCTAGGAGGAGACATAGAGGCCCTGGAACTATGTGATGTAACATGTGCAACTAAAGGCCTATAACTATGTGAATCTGCATGTGCAACTGAATTCCTATCATGATACCGAGGATGACTAGTGCTATGTGAAGTAGTGTGTAAAATAATAGACATATCTATAGATGCACTAGGAATACAAATACAAATTATAGAAGAACCAAGCACACTAGGAGAGAAATCCCTAAAAGGTATATCTTGAATAGTGAAGACTGATTTAACAAAAATATAATTTTTGTAAAACTCTAATTATAGATTCACATATAGTAATAAATTCTAAAGTACAAATTTGACACAATGAATAATAAAATAAAGTACAAACCCTAAGAAAAAGGTATAAGAATAATAACTTAAATGATTTACACATTATCTGGGATTGGTCTAAGATATGAAAATTGTTGAACAAGAAGTGAAGAGTGTCACAAATGCTCAGGATAAATTACAGACTGCAAGAATATGACCGAACATGGGTACCCACGGCTATAAAGGGGTGCCTAAGCACTGGAGACCTCTACTGGGTGCCTACAACTACAAATATAATCAGAACTTAATCTTCACTGTGTCACAATTTAATCACCAAGGTACCTGTAATCTATAAGACAAATATTCACCTACAAAACCCACAAAACCACATCAAATCTAAAAAATAAATATTTAATATGGGAGTCAAACTGACCCTGACAGTCACCCCGAGAGTGAACTTACGATCAAGCATTGCACTACATCTCAGACTCCATGTAGTTCTTATGTGTTTGTGTAAGAATGATGCCCTAAGATGCCCTTGTGTAAGTGCATTTGATAGCGGTTTGTAGCTAGATGTAAGAATGTATATAGATTTGTGGATGGAATAAATAAACTTCCCTTTCTTATGCTGTGTATGGAAAAAATGTAGTCCCTTGTCCCTTGATTGAATACCAAATGGATTCTTTAAAGTGCTTTAGGTGCCTTTTGAGTGCAAGCTTAAATGATAGATAATAATGCTTAGATCTTGGTCCTTTATTTTGGTCACATAACTATGTATTTATATGATTCCCTTGTTTGAATTTCATAATTGACAATTGGAAGGCCAAACCATAAAAAATAAGATTCCTAAAAGATAAAAAGAGGCCTAAAAAGAGTGAGTAAGGTGGAAAGAGGTTAGGGGCGCCCAGAGGGGACGAGAACACTGAGGCATTGGCATCCTGGCTGGGTACTGGTGTCTAAAGTTATAAAAGTAAAACAAGTAAAATACTGACTGGGCTATAGGGCATGCAAGAACATATAGATAACAAGAAACACAGACATAAGGCCAAAAATAATTGTCAATTACTAGTTTTTTTGCTTAAGAATCATTTCAATACTAGTATGTGTTTATGGACCTAGAAATGTACCCAAGTGCATAATTTTGTGTCTACGTTTCCACCCACTTTATGTTTTTGAGTGAATACTCGATACCATAAAGTAGATAAGAGATGTGTACCTTGTGTTCATGTAGAGTATGTGGCGAGAATCGTGTCAAGTGGACAAGTGAAGCGTGGAATGATTGCAAAGATGAAGCGTGGAAACTAGGAAAGGAAAGTGACCCTAGGAGTGTATGTGTATGTGTTGTACCATGTTGTACCTATTGTCGTTATAGCTTGTTTTTGTTACTTCTTGTGATGAAAAACCTACAAAAAGAAGAGGAAAAAGTAGTCAAAGTTGTGTATATGATAATTTTTCATAAGTATGTAAAACTAGTAAATGGAAAGTGTGCACCTAATTTTTGAAGAGTAAAAAGGATAGAAAATGTCCTGAACATGATGTGTAGAGCGAGTTTTTTGGGTGATATCATACCAAGAGAGAGTTTTTTGAATGATCTCACGCTAAGAATGAGTTTTTTGGGTGATCTCATGCCAAGTGTGATTTTTTTGGATGATCTCATGCCAAATGCAAGTTTTTTGGGCAATCTCAAGCCAAAGAGAAAGTGTTGGGGGGAGAGGTCTAGTGTTACTCTCCTTCTATGAATCTTCCCAATATACACCACTGTAGATGGTGTGATACTATTTTTTTCATGTTGTCCCTGATTAGTTCTGAATGTAATGTTTGTTCCGGTTGAAAATGGAGATAGAATGCATTCTACTTGCTAGAGGACCGTGCATATACTGTGAAAAATACTCTGTAAACTACTATGAACTATGTTGATCTGATAAGTTGACTATGTGTTCCTAAAGAAATTAGCACCCAGGGGAGGACACAAGCACCCATGCACTCCTATCTGAGCCTGGGTTGGTGTTTGTTTTGTGTTGAGGACCCAAGTCACATTCTAGGTCGTTATGATACTGTATGATTGATTTGTTCCTATACTGTGCATGCAAGTACTATAGCTCTGAGATGATGTATGGGGTGAATGATTCACCCAATGTATTTCCCCCTCATTTGGGGTGCATGTGACTTCGTTACAAGTATGTGGCGCAAAGAGAGAACTTGATATTGATATGAACTATGCCCATGCAGGAGGGAATGTGCATGGTAGAAACCAAGGCACATACAAAAAAATGGCTAGATACATGTGTTAGTAGAAAACCTAGCAAAAATGTAATGGAAGACAAATTAATCAAGCAAATAGACAATATAGACTGCAAAAAGTGGATTTCATACACAGAACATAACTCACAATGTTGCAAGACAATTAGGGCCGAAGCAGTTAAAAGCACACAAAAAATGATCAAGAAATACATAGGGCATATCATGTTATCACCAAATCACAACACACTCTATTTCTTTATCATGTGAGTGTGTTAAGGCAAGCAGTGTGACTGGGTAACATGGGTACTATCTCCAAGTGTGGGACTTGCTACTTGAGATAGACCTCTAGAGAAGGTTGGTTTCTCTTCCTAATCTAGTGCAAAATAACTCTAATGAAAGAAAACTACTGGATATCTTTATCTTATAATTCCTAAGGGACCAAGGAGAGATAAGTAACATGTAAGTAAAGGAAATCTACACTACAAAGGTGATGCACCAAAAGAAGGGTGTGAGAACAACTCTCCAATGTGTGAAAATGGAGGGAAATGTAGATTAGAGAGGGTGATAACAGCTCTCCATAGTCTAACAACAGCATTCAAAATATCATTTCCATAGAATCACAACTATAATGAACCTTACACAATGAGTAGAGAGACACAATACACCTGCAACAAGAACAAAGAGGCAAGAAGAATGCAAATAAACACAACAAGGGAAGATACATCCACAACTTGCATCTATTGCTTCATTGATATGCACAAATCATTTACATATTACAAGAAAAGGCAAGATCAATCATGCAAGAATTCCTCTATGAATTATTGCAACACATTGGTTTCATAAAACAAAAATGGCAGAGTTTTGCTACCAGAATTATCCCCCCCTTTCAAATGAGAGAACTTCCTAAATTTATAGAAAAATGGGAGAGAGAGAGAGAGGTTATTTGAAAACTCATGATTTTCCCTTTAATTAATTACAAAGTACCCAAAGTGGGTGAAAATCATGATTTAAAAATTTCAAAATTAATCCATTGATTGATCCATTCAACTTGCAGGAGAGAAAATGGCTGCCCATGCTCATTTATTGCTTCCCTTAACCACTTTGAAATTCTATTTTGAACTGAGGTTTGTTTTCTATAAATTTCATTCCTTAAAATCCATCTAATCCTTCTAATTTTTTGATTTATTTGTTTATATCTCAGAGCCACGATTCCAATGAGATCCAATTTTGTGCAATTTGGTTGAGAAACGCTCAAGTTATGAGCTTTTGAGTGATTGTAGCTATTTTGGATTTTGCCAGGCTTGTCTTTCATCCTTATGGGACTGTGCATTAATTTGGTAGTTGGAAATCAAATATTTGAAACCTTTCCACTCCATTTCCAATGTTTTCTACATCATTTCTAATTTATGGAAATTTTAAAATTTTTCAGGGCCCATCATTCCCTCCTGTTGTTTTTTGTGGGGGGGTTTGATTTAATTTGAAGTTTTTGATTGGGCCAACTCGGCCATGACTCACCGAGCTGGCATCTTGCATGCATCGTTGAGCCGGGATCCTTATCAAGTTGTGAATTTGGGTTATTATTTACCCTTGACCCCTTCCTCATTCACCATCTTGACGCACCTTATCCCTCCATCTTCAGTGGTGCCTATCGCACTGCACTGGCACCTCAGCCATCAAGTCAACATCGATGGAGCCCTCTTTACCTCACTCCACGTAGCATACCCAATGCTCAGCTCGGTCGAGTGAAATCTCAATGTAATGCATACTAATTGATTGATGTGGGGAAATCCACAACATGGCTCATTCCATCTTTCTTCCATGGTACCTACATTCCACGACCCCAACGAATCTCATGTTCACCGGAGGCTTGCCTACCCGCAATGGGGAAATCCTACTGAATTCCACTCAACATGCCCACGGGTCCACACTTGAGTTCCTGATCATTGTCCCATGGGTTGCTTGGGCCACATGTTCCTCTACTCCTTAGTCATTTCAATGAATTCAGGCCATTTAAAGTTCACATGTCCCATTTGGGACCTTAAAAAACTTGCTCAGTGAATTGAAATCTACCAGATCCGATTGTTCACTCGGTGACCTTCAGGCCTTTCCATATTTCACAGTCATGTCCCAAATTCATTGGTCTGCTTTGGGCCATTCAAAAGACTGCATTCTACTACATTTGTGGCCACTCCATGTCCATAACTCATGGGTGATCTTGCTAAGTTGTCTTAGCATCCAACCCCCTCATGCCCATGAGTCCTCCAAGTTCCTTTCCCGACTTACATATTTGAGCTCACTAATTGTCTAATTCTAGGTCACCATTCCTAGAGCTTGCCAATGAAGCTAAGTTCATTCTATCTAGCCAAGTCTCGACCAAATTATCAACACCTTTTCCATTATGAACCAAATTTCTCACATCTTTTGCACCTATATATGTGAAACCAACTTGGTTACTGTAGAATACCTTGAATCCTTTTGAGATTTCTATAGACTCCATGCTCAAAAATTCAACATGGTACTTTTCGCAACTCACGATCTTGGTGAACTCCTTTCAATTAACCTATCAACCCTCATTCGAAAGGTCTGAACCTACATCACTATGATAGCTCATGCATGCTAAATTGGATCTCCAAATGTGGGATCAATCTACCCATTGTATTTGATTCATTTTGAAACCAACCTGATGCAGGTTTTTAGTCCAGGTCAATTATGCAACAAACTAGCTTGGTTATCACGTGAACTCCTTTGGACTTGGTTTTCTCTGCACAAATCAATTCATCTACTGTAAATTAGACTTCAAGTGCAACTCACTCAGGGACAATTCGTCAAAAACTCATTGGATCAAGTTGAAAATAACCTTCCCTTTGCCCGCTTGAGCTCGATGCTTCTATCCATTGAACTTACTGGTGATCTGAATTTAACTTGGCCACCTTGCATTATCTTAGCTACTCAGTCAACTACCTTGCCATCTGATTTTCCAAATCTTGAAAAGTGGCTCGGTTGGAGAGTAGGAGAACTAGAAAAATTGATTTCATTCAAACTTTTTCAATCTCTCCAAGGATGGATTTTGTAAACTACTGTTGGATTCTTTTCTAGTGCTTGAATAAATGAGATGATTTACTTAGTGAGGTGATTTGGAATTCAGATCCTAGGAATACACCTAAAATTTCAGAATCATTTTTCCTGTATGCGGGCCCCTCGGTTTCTGCCTCTCCCATTTGAATACAGACTTCAAAATTGATGAAATGCACACATAAGAGGAATTTTTCAAATCACATTCTTCCATTTATTATTACAAGCATCCCCGATGGATATTTTTACATTTTGGAGACACTAATGATGTCTCGTAAACAAGGAAACTACCTAATGCCCCAGAACCTACCTTGTGAGCTTAAGAATGGAAATTACCTTAAAGTTCGTTATCATCCATTTTCACTGGGAGGTGAAAAAGGATAACAATTTTAGCAACTCGCAAGGTCATTTGCTAGATGAAGTATGTCCAATGACTTGAAACATCTATTGGAAAAGGAGTCCTTACTCAATCAAATCCTAATCTTTTTAGTAGCATTCAACTGATAACCTGTGCCCCTACATTACTCACTAGATGTTAGTTATTAAACCTGGAATATCCCTCACTGCAACACTCATTTTCCCATTTCTAATAATAGTACAATGAAAAGATTGAAAAATTGTTTTTTGAGAGTGGAAATTGACTGGAATATGTTACCATCTAACTTCGGAAAGCATTGCATTTGCAATCATTCCACTCCATATTACATCGAACTTAGAATGTTTACCTAGTTTTTCCCGATCATCATCCCACTTTAGCACCAAATATCCCTCTTGGAATGTCCTGGCCTTAGCCTTCTTATCAAAGCTGATCAAGTGCTTGGTATTTCTCCATGGTTTGCATTACATGTCTCTTGTTTCTTCCAATTCCATCAGTTCTACATACTGGACCCATGGGTTCAAACTCAGCTAGTTCCAATTATGAGCTCCAATATTGACAACTCAAGTGATATAGGCAACATTACTTCTTTTCCATATACTAGCTTGTGTGGAGAACTACTTGTTGACCTCTTTGGTGTAATTCTATCGGCCCATAAAGCTGATTTGAGCTTTCCGTGTGCCAGGTTCTCTAAATTTTCATCAAGAGTTCTTCTGATGATTCTCAAAAGTTCTTGTTTGTGGACTCTATCTTTTCCATTACCCTGGGGGTAATAATTTGATGAAGTGTTGAGATAAATTCCATTTCTAACATCCCATTTAGTGATTTTGTGCTCTAGAAAAGCCAATGCATTTTCTGATATGATAGTAGTAGGTACTACCAAACCTATGAGCTTCTATCCCCTCTAGAAATCCAAGATGCTAGATTCATTTGCTTCCTTGAGTGTGTACCACTGCTTCATACCATTTGGTGAAATAATCTAAATAAAACATGTTAGAATCCATTTGTGGCCTTGGCTTGAACCTTTGGATTGATAACTCCAATGAAGTCCAATCCCCATTATGAAGGGTTGATCAACTAAAATGGGATGAAGGTACAACAGTGAGAGCTTTCCTTTTCCTGTGAAGAATGCACATTTTTTGGATTTCATTGATCCAAGCGTAGCAATCACTAAACATTGTAGGCCAATAGTAACCAAATTTCATGATCTTGAGAGTTGTTACTCATGGAGAAAAGTGACCTCCCGCTTCTCCATCATGGAACTCATGAAACATTTTCTCAATCTGATTTGTTGGGACACACCTTAGAAGAACTCCATTCACATCCTTCTTGAATAAGATGCCTTTTTATAAGCAGCATACAGGAATGGACTGTAATCCATGAAGTATATTCTCTTTGCTTTGTTCCACTCCATGAGGGCACATACCTATTTGGAGGGTAATGCACCATGTTTTGATTCCAACATGGAATGGGAGCATCATCAATTGGTTGTTCTTGATCATTTTGCAATACCGAGACAAATTTTTCTACACTCACTAGATCGACATGTTGTTTGGAAGCTAACTACTCACATAGGCCTTTGCTACAGACCAACTTAGTCACCTTGATTCAATATCATACTCCATCACTAGTTTGATCCAACCTTCTCTTATGATCTCATTCAAATATTTGTTCAGAAGAAATTGCTTGACCCATTGAGACACTAATTAGTTGAATCTTATTGTTTGAGACCAAGTGTCTGAAATTCTTCAAGCTTCTAATCACATCAAGAACATGCTTTTTAATGAAAGAATATCTTACTTCATAATATTCCAAGTTATGGCTGAAGAATGCTATGGGCTGCTCCAAATCTTCCTTATTCAGCTGTACTAAGATGGATGAGATTGTATCCAAACCTCCAAAAGCATAAGAATATTTTGGAGAAATCCAGATTGATGAGAGTTGGGGCTTGAGATATTACATGCTTGATGGCCTCAAAACTCTCTTTCCTTTGATTTCCATTTGAATGATAAGGTTCTTCTTCAACATCATTGTTAATGGTCTTGACAAGAGTGGCAAAATTTAGGCACAAATCTGCAGAAAAAATTTATTCTCCCCAAGAAGCTTTGGAGAGCCTTCTTGTGACTTGGCAATGGTAGAGTTCAGATGGCTTCAACTCTTTCGGATCAATATTCAATCCTTTCCTTTGAAATAATGTGGCCTAACAATTGCCTTCATGTGCCAAGAAAATACACTTCTTTGGATTCAAAGACACTCCAAATCTTCTACACCTTTGAAATACTTGCCTGAGGTGAAAGAGGTGGTCTGCTACATTCTTTGAGAAGACATGATATCATTAAGATAAACAAGCACTATCTTGTTAATCAACCCCTTGAATACCATATCCATTTCTCACTGAAATGTTTCTCCTACATTTGATAATCCAAATGGAATCTTCCTATAAGCATAGGTACCTCATTTTGTTGTGAAGGTTGTCTTGAATTAATCATCTTCCTTCACCATTATTTGATTATAGCCCAAGTAGCCATCCAAGTAATGAGAATCTTTTGAGAACCAGCTACTACTTGCAATATTTTCTCCATTGAAGGGAGTGGATAATGGTCTTTGAGTGAAGCTTTATTCAAATCACGGAATTCTACACACAGTCTGATTTTTCCATTCCTCTTTCTCACTGGCACCAAATTCGCAACCCAACTTGAATGCTTGATAGGAAAGATGATGCTAGCCTCTATCAGCTTATTCAGTTCTTTTCTCATGAGAGGTTCAATGTGAGGATTCACCGGCCTTTTCTTCTACCTGATGGGCTTAGATTCTGGATCCAATTCAATAGTATGTTGTGCCAATTTTGGATTGAAACCTCT
Source organism: Taxus chinensis (assembly GCA_019776745.2). Taxonomy (NCBI): domain Eukaryota; kingdom Viridiplantae; phylum Streptophyta; class Pinopsida; order Cupressales; family Taxaceae; genus Taxus; species Taxus chinensis. Next base: position 96,540 of record JAHRHJ020000543.1, on the reverse strand, counting down.
CAAATATTTATAATTCTAGGAAAAGACATCCGGAAACTCTTGAAAAATTTGGATAAATTCATATTTTTCTTGTTGAGTACTCACTTTGCCAATTTGCAACACTTTACCTTCTCCAACTGAAATAGGATTTGAGTCTTCACCCTTTACTTGAATGTTTGATTTTTCTTTTCAGAATTGATCATTGGGGTTGAAGATTGATTCCAAAGTTACAAGACCATTTGGAAATTTGTTTGTTCTCAACTGAACCACTTGGTCACCATAAGTTGCTCCAATTTTTCTTGGTTTCTAGCAGAGAACTCAACTTCTTCTTGCAAAAAATTGATGATTTGTCTGATCATTTTCAAAGACTTACCAACTTATATTGTTATCTAAAACAAAATGGTCTTATAACCACTTTGATATGAGGCTAAGTTTTCTCATTTTTATACTTTCCACAACATCAAATGCAAGCCCTAATTGCTGCAAGTCTGTCTATTGCCTCGTTCTTCTTTCTTGGGATGGAATTATGCTAAAATCCTCAAAATCTTCAATAAGATCCCATACCCAGTTCTTGTAGTTCTTTAGAAGATCATTCTTAGCAAAATTTTGTCCTCTAACTTGGTTCACAATCAGCTCACTATCTCCAAAGACTTAAATTTTTTAATGCCTCTTCTTTCTTGAACAATGAAATTCATGGATCAAATCTTCATACTCAGTTGTGTTATTTGAACAAGAAAAATGAAACCAAAAATATGAGTAGTATTTTATACCTTGAAGTGATAGAAGCATTTCTCCTCCTCCATCACCTTGCCTACTCCTTGAGCCATCAAAGAATAGTTTTCATACCTCATTATCATCTTTATGATCTGGCTTGGTGATGCTAGGGAGAGGTGGATTCTCTTCATGCAAGCAATAAATGCCTAACTCAACTTCTTCCATTTCTTTGTAAGGATCAAAATCATGCCTTTTGTTTTCCCATTCATCAAGAGTTAAGTCTGGAATGCCTCCAACCTTAGTATTTGCTTCATAAATCCATGGACAATATTTTTGATAAAAAATTGAACAATTCACATTGATTGGGCTTGGTACATGTGGTTCAATGTGGAAATTTATAATAGGTTCAGAATTGATTGTAGCTTTAGCTCCATACCTTGTTTTGAATAGCGTGTGTGACCAATCAACAGATAAATATCCTCTAATTTTAGCTGTGAAGTCTCTTGACCAACATAATGCAAAGATTGGTGGCAAGTCTATAACTGAGACATCTTGCAAGAATGTAACATTGGGACATGCATGCAACGTAAGGTTCAACCATTTGATTACTCCAATAGTTTTCACTGCTATCCCATCTAAATGAACTACACCCTTGGAAATGACTTCATATTGGAGGCCTATTTGATCAGCTATTTATTTGGGAATCATAGAACTACTTGCTCCTGAATCGATCATGTAATTGTGCACAAGTATGTTCCTAATGATTAGAGATATATAAAAATGGAGGAGGTTTCATGTTTTTTACCTTTTTGACCTCCTTTGATTTCCTTCTTACTGGAGCATTGCATTTGTGAGCACCTTCTCTTGATCTTTGGACAACTCATTGATGTGGACCAATTTTCCATAGCTAGCTTGCAATAGATCTCTTTGTCCCAGGAATAGCTAATGACTCCCACATTGAAATGTTTACATTTTTTTTCTTCATTTGATCTTTGATTTTGAATGGATAGGAGCTATCCTTCAGCTTCCCTTTGCTTTGCATAACCTTCTCTTCATATGAGCTTCCACAACCGGTATATGAGCTGGTCTAGAAGGTGGTTTGGACTGATTTTACACATTCAGAGCTGTACTTTGATTGCTAACACTTTGTAGAGTGATAGAGGGCTGAGAAGCATTTGGATTAGATGACTGCCCTTCTTCAATATTCCTCTTCTTAGACATTGTGTTGACTGCTACACCTTAAGAAGGGAGATTTGATTTATTCCATAGAAATCCTCAACTTGCCAATTCACAAGTGTGGTGTCATTTGTATGTGCTTCGTGAGTAACTTCTTACTACTGATTTTATTCTTGATTTATCTTTGGTTCCATGCCAGCCGTTATCACCATCAATGCTTGATTTAGAGCACCGTTGAAACACTCTGATTGATTGTGAGGTTGGTTGCACGGGAAGCACCAGTCATATTCTTGTGCCATGTTGTTTTGCACTGGTACCAAGGCTCTAGATGTGGATGCAACATTAGGATTATAAGGCTGAAATGGCTTATTAGCAGGAGGTTTTACTTGGTTCTGATTTGTAGCTTGAGTAGGTGGCCTATTAGGCTAATAAAAAGGTCTATTTTGGGTTGGTCTTGAGGCTAGTATGATCTAAAATTTTGATCCTTTTGCCTCTTAATTATCACCCACCGATTGCCTAAGTTTTACAACTACTTCATAACTTCTTTGAGATCATTGAGGTGCTAGAAGAAAGTGTAGAGGCTTTGGTAGAAATATATTTTTTTGGGGTAGGGATAGGGGCTAATGTAGGTGCTTGACTAGAGTTTGGGTTCCCTAACTCTGGATAAAGAGGCATAGGTGGCCTAGGTGCAAGTTTATGAATGAATGTTAAGAAGGTAAACAATTTTTTATGTGCTCAAACTCCTAGCTCAAAAATGGTAGGAGATATATTGATCATAAGTGTCCAGAATTGATTTATTTTTCTAGTATGATGATTGTATGTTGTAGAATACTCCTCCATATTTATATAAAGGTAAGATAGAGAATGTGGTGATGAGTGGACCTCACCTGAAAATGTAAAATTTATGAAGAAGTTCAGTTTGGGATAAAGTTATCCAAGGGAGTTACAAAAATAAATTGACATTGTTTTAGTATGGGATTTTTAATTGGTGTACATGATAATTAAAGATCATGGTTGAGCTTATAAATCGAAAAGTGATCCCTATTTATGAAGACTGGTCTTAAGGAAAACTTGAGCATTTTTCAAAGATGGACCTGGTTGACGACCTTCCACTTGAATTTTGAAGGAAATGTGAGATTTTTTTGGAAAGGAGATTCAGAGGGATTTCCAATGGTATAATTTTTGTTTCATCACAATTGAATTTAATAGGTCAACCAACTCAATTTGTGGCGAAGAAGGTTTCTTGTTTCTTAGAACATGATTGCTTTTTTGCTAGAAGATGGATGTAGAAGAGGCATGCAATGGATTAGTTGATGCATGTTATCAGTTAGTCAGTGAATAGGGATGAATTTTATTCCTATTGAAGGCATTTAGATGTCTTGAAAGTGAAAAACAAGGGTACAAACTAGTTGAGTTCTTAAACTTGCTTTTTGGGCAGCTCAGTTTGGAGAAGAGGAAAGTTGGGTTGGTTTGCACATATGTATGTTTAATGAGATATAAAAAGAATATATGTGATCTAAAGGTCTAGAGGATCCTAATGAGTGGTTATATTTCATTTTTTAGGTGTTCTTCGGTGGTCTTGAGGCCCAAAGGTGAAGACTGGTTCCTTGAACCATCTGTTTTGTGAAGGATATGATCCTTCTTGAGTGTGTTATGATAAATTTGATTGGTGAAAGATAATTAACAACCATGGATTATTTTTTATGTCATATTTTACATGTGTGGTGAATTTGGGAGCTTTAATAATCATGGTTATGGTGTGGGTTTGTTTGTGGTATTTAGTCATCCAGGTGATGGGTTTTGAGTTGTTTTTGAGCTAGTTTTGGTACATTTGGGCATGACCGACCTACATGGGTCCATTATGAAATTTTTAATGAATGTATTGGGATATTTTAAGTTGTATTTGTAAAGTAAAGGAGGGAGACTGAATATTTTCATGTTTGAGAGTTGAGAAGGGTATAAAGTGCAAGTTTGAATTCAAATTTGTACTAGTTGTGAGAGAGGGAAAAAGTGCGACCCAAGTAGAAATATGTAACATGTATGAAGGCATGATATCAGATCTGAGGAAGTGTGTGACAAGTTTAGTAATGTTAGAGAGCATGTTATGTGACAAATTCCCCATCCCCGAAAACAAAAATATAATATTATTTAATTTGAAAAGAAAATAGTTAACTCTAAAGTTATTTCACAAGGAGTGAATTATAAAGTAATATATAATGAAGACACCATTTTAAATAGGGTGGGATGAGGTGTACATAGAAACTCATTTAAAATAGGGTGGAATAAAAGAATTAAAAGTTTTCTTAAACTCCTTTTAAAAGGAGGGATAAAAATAATATTATGAACCCATTATGGGTAGATGCAATTAATTTATAAAGGTTGTTTTTGAACGTATATGTTTGGTTGAAAACCATACTTGGTGAAAATTATTTAAACCTATGGTGTGGGGATTTAATAAACCCATATGGAAATATGTGCTCAAGTATTTTTGTATTTGATAGTGAATGAAGGCAAGTGGCAGACATTAGAGAGAGGTACTTTAGAGGGTGTCCTAGCTGGGGTACACTAAGTATAACCCAAGATGGTTCATGGTCAGGGCAAGAAGATTATTTATTAAATATTTCCTATTGATAATGTGGCCATAGCTTAAGGTGTTGAATATCGGGTATCACCTAGAAGTTACTTGAGCAACACATACTCCTCACCTAGATATGGTAAAGTATTTCTTTAACTTTAGATTTATTAATTGGGGAAAAGTACTTAAGAGAGCACGTGTGCAAGGATTTGAAGAAAAATAAGTCCATGAAAGAAGAATAATAGAGCGAGTTGAAGGAATAAGGTTTTGAAGAATGTGTGTGATCTGAATTTGTGATCTCCATTAGTTGTGGCAACAACAAAACTCAGAGATCTTCATCTTCAGATGGTTGAGGTTGTGCTTGAACATCTTAGGGGGTTGTAGCCTCCTTGGGGGTATGGGTGCTTCACTAAATTAGGGGTTAGTTCTCCTTGTAGGGTTGGTGCTCTACTAAACTAAGGGTTGGTGCTCCTTGTGAAGTTAGTGCTTCACTAAATTTATTTGATTTGTGTAATAAAAGCAGAGTTTTAGTGGTTTTTCTTCACCTCGAGAGTTTCCCACTTAATTTTGGTGTTCTTATGAACTCTCTTGCCTTTGCTCCTATGTGTGGTTGTTTCATTGCTTAAGTAAACACACATATGGTTCACGGTTGACTGTATGGTTGAATAAATGATAATGAATGATGAATTTAAAATGGAATAAAGTTTTTAATAGATTGATTCACCCCCTTAGTCTCTTGTGCATCCAACACACTCACCTTGAAGTAGGTGAAGGTATGAAATTGTGTGAAGTGACACTCGTAATTCTCGATCAACTTAGCTTCCTGAGGAGAGATTATTCTTTTAGGATTTCCTTCAAGGAGTTGGATGATGAACATGGTGAATGCATCAGTCACCTGTGTGAAATGTAAGTTTCTTTCATTGAAGGTGATCTGCTTGTACTTCTCAAATGCAAGAGCTCTCTAAAGAACATTCTGAGAATGGACAATCTTATGTATGGTCTAGTGTATGCGAGGGCATGCACCAGATGACAGGTCATTGTGAATCTCTTGCTAGTGAACAATTGCATCAACTGCTAATGGAGATTGTCATTGATGATCTAGCCCTAATGTATCATTTGGTTTCCCTCCATGGTTGTGAGCATGAACTAGGCCATCCGGTCCTGGAATTCCTTGGTGTGTTCCTCACCCATCACTTTACTTATAAAGACAATGAAATCTGAGTAAGCTTCATGAAACTCACTCTTTGACAGTGATTTTGGAAGCCTTGATGGTTTTCTCCCAAGTTTCAATCAGGATCCAACTGAAATTCCTTACAAGTAGGAGTTAGTCTTGATCCATTGTCGAGTTACTAACTCTTTTGTGATTATCAATATGTTTCTCTAAGTTGTAATTTGTAGAAAACTTTAGATTCCCTTCAGATTCAAGATCACCAACAGTGAGTTGTCATCTATAGTGATTGTTCAGGAGGTAAGTTCGTAGTGTTTAACATAGGCCAAGAACAATTTGATGCTTTGGATTGAGAGTGGATGACCTCCTTCTTTGAAAAGTCCACTAGAAACAATATTTAATTTTGCAAGTTCTCTGACTTCATTCATCATCTGATTTCTCATTTCTTCCAGATCCAAGTGGGTAACATCATTGTCTCTTACCAGTGGATATTCAGTGGACAAAGTGGAAATGGGCTCATATCTGGCATATTTTATCTTCATGGTTTCCCATAATGGTGATGGAATGATGAAATGAGGGTGTGTGTGTAAAATTTTGGCTTGATACGAACACTTACTATTTTCAGTAAGTGACACCTCACCTTGACCTGCTAAATTTAGCCAATTTTTCACAATTTCTCAATTTCTAGTTTTGGAGTCCCGAACTTGAGGTTTGCACTGAGGGTTTGGATGATTACTTCTTTGATATCATACTTGCTATTTTTAGTAAATCACAAAGGAAAAATTACTAAAAATAGAAGTAGGTGCTCTAGTTTTTGGATTGGAGTGAAAATTGTTTTATTGGATTAAGAATTTCACCGTGAGTTCTTGATCCAATTTTCGGGTGATTTTCTCCTCTAGATATCTCAGAATATGAAAAAGAAACTTTGTTGGGAAGATATGAATAGGTGGGTGCTGTGAAAAAAGCTAGAGGATCAATAGGGATGAGTCTTGGATCTTCTTAAAGGAATTTTCAAGTGGAGTGCTAAGAAAAAAATTCATGAAAAATAGAGTTAAAATGAGTGCGATATGAACATTTTTTTCATTTCGGGTATGGGGTTTCTTAGAAAAAATAGAGAATGAACAGGTGGAGCAGAAATGGAGGGAAGGAAGCTTTTGAAAAATGGCTCCAAGAATGGCTAAGTGTATTTAAATATTTAAATTATAACCCTGGTCAAGTTAAACTTGCACATCATTTCCTTAACCTAGGTTGAGAAAGGGTGAAGACTTTCCAAATGGGAAATGTGAGCCTCCATTGCACCTTAAAAAATTTGGCAAGTGGTTTAATGGTTTAAAGGTTCAATTTGAATTGAAAATTGGACCATGGGGTTAGCTCTCATGCAGATGGGGACTGGCTTGTGTAATGGTGTGAGTTGTTGGAAATTTCCTAGAGAGCATGTTGAGTTGTTCAAGTGTCAGGAGATAGAGTGATGCAATATTTTACAAGGTGAAAAGGTGAAATAATCCTTGCAAAGTGTGCCATGGGTATGGTGTTTCATAAGGAGGGGGGATTTGAGAGGTGTGAGGTGAAAACACTAACCTAACAGGAGATGATGTCACTTAAGTGATGAAAGAATATTTCCTCCTTGGGGTCACAATTTTTTTGCACTCATTGCATTTTTTCACAAAGTTAAAAATTTCAAGCAGGCTCCCAAGGTGTGCTAAGGGGGGTGTTGGAACATGAGGAAGAGGCAAAGATTACATGTGAGTTGTCAACACCTTCCTAACAATCATGTTTCCCCTTTAAGTGAAGAAAACTCAACTCTCACTTCTTCTCACCAAGGGGTCATAATTTTTTTGCACCCCATGAACCTTTGCACCAAGTTAAAAAGTTAAAAAATGCATCCAAGGTGCGAAAGTGCAACCTGGACACTTAAGGTGGCATGGCTTCACCAACAACTACACAAAATAGACCCCTGAGAATGAGTCTTTTCCCCTGGATCTTCCACGAGAGTTTCATGGGAAAATATTGTATGATTTTGACTATAACATACCTTATGAGATCATTGGTACCACTTTAAAGAGCCAATTATTCCTTCAATTCAAAATTCACCCCACTTTTTTATTTTGGTCAAGCCCGTGTACCGTAAGGTCTAACTGCCACAGGAGAGAAACTTGAATTTTTTTTCTAAATTATCACATGAGGAAAGGGTTGAATTAAATTCAATTTTATTTTTTAATCAGGTCCCAAATACTTTTGTAACTCCCAAAATTATCATTCAAATCTCCACCAAGATCAAAGATCTTTACTTGCATTGTCGGGCCAATATCTCAAAATCCCGATGACAAAATCTCCTAAATTTTTTTACAATGTGAAGTATATATTTTCATATTTCCAATGATTTTTTTTTCACTTCACAAAATTAGACGAGGCTCCTGAGCCATCCGGAACAATCTCACAAGCTTTTTCACTCCTTTCATTTCCATGCACTGTGTGTTATAAATAGCCCGATGTTGCAAAGCTTGTTCCTAAACCAGTTTCACATTTGTATAACTTCCATAAAATGCCTCCAATGATATCATATATCAGTCATAATCTTCTCATATACATTATATATTCTCGATTCATCTCCAAGGGATGTTCATTAAGTGTCAAAGTCCTGAAAAATAGGCCTGTTTAGGCCTTCAGGAATAGTTCCTTCAAAGTGGATTACAATGAACACATGAATCGTTTCCCACCAAATTTCCTACACATGAAACACACTTTAAAAATCTAGTTATAACATCCCTCTCAACCATGATGGAATTTACAAAATCAACAATTGGACGAAGGGCAAGTTTACATTACCTAGTTCAAGGATTTTGAGTGTGGGCTTAGTTGTCATGTGCCAATTTTTTTCAATTTTTCATGCTAGACATTTAGCATGACAACAAGATGAAAGAGGAGTGTGAATGAATGCAAGAGGATGTATACTATGCAATGGGGGGAAAGGAACCAAAAATGGTTCTTGAATGAATGATGATGGAAGCAATAAGATACGTACGGAAGAGAGCTCCAAAATAAGGAAAGAAGTGAATGGATTGATATGTGATGATGAAGAGACCATGATAACTAAGCCCACACTTGTAAAATTTCTTTTCCCAATCATTATGAACCCTTCCTTTAGTCAGTCTATCCTTAGTTTCACCCTCATTTTGGCTTAGAGGAACATGCTAATAAGATTTTCAAGTGTTTTTAATGTGCATGGATATATGCCCAAGGTGATTAATGAAGTCACTAAGATTCAAGGAAGAACAATTGCTCTTAGAGGCTTAGAAATGGCCATTTTTGGCCATTTTGCAATGGTGAAACACCCTCTGGAATATTACATGGAAGATTGAAACCATATGAGAGTTTATAGAGGAGAAAAATGAATTCATCCAAGGAAGTTTAGAGAAAATCGGTGTAAGAAATTGATGTCAGGAATCAAACAAGAAAAATCGGGACATTTTGGGCACAGTGAATGAAGGCTTCAATGGTGAAAGACAACTTGTCCAGATGATTTTGGGAGTTATAGAAGGAGTTTGGAGGAAAAAAATAATCAAAATAAATATCATGGAATCCTCTACATGATGGATACATCACTTTTTTCCAAGATCAAAAATCTTCTGTGAGAATCCAGAGACACCATGCAGTTGCCCCTTCCGGTCAAGAATGAAATAGGCCCTAAAAATAAAATTTAAGGTAGAATTGGATTTTGATAATGGTTAGAATGATCTCAAAAGGTGATTTGGAGTCAAAATCATATAATTTTTGACCCCAAAACACTCTACCATGCTCCCAGGGTGGAAAAAACACTCCGATGTCCTCAATTTTGCACTTCAGTGGGTGACATCAACATTCTAAAACTCCATTTGTCACAATTTTTCAGCATTTTTTTCCCCTTGGCTTGTCCCCAAGGTGAAAAGGGACAAGGGGGACACCAAAGTGTGACCCCCATTTATTTTTGAGGTTTCATCACTTAAGAACTTGACTTGAGTGTGTTAGAAAGAGTAAATGAGTGAGTTAAGTTGCCAAGCCCACTTTTCATGATCATCAAATGCTTGGTCACAATTTTTCAGCCTTTTGTCCCCATTGGCTTTTCCCCAAAGTGCAAAGAGGAAAAAGGGGACACCAAAGTGTGACCCCCCATCATGTCAAACCTCTTACAAATCACTCCTCCCCACTTTTGCACCTAGGTTGCACAAACTTGCATTCTGCCTTGTCCCCCTCTCATGTACTTAGACCCATGTCACACTTTTTCACTCCTTTATATCCCCATTGGATCCCCTAAGGTGCAAAGGGGACAAGGGGGACACAAAAGTGTGACCCCTTCCTTCCATATGTAGCATCTCCTGGTCACCTGAAAACCATTTTTAGCCCCTTGGACGCTCATTCCCAGCCCTACATCTCATTCCACAAGGAACCAAAAGTTGTCACTTGTCACCATCTGTGAAAGTCACACTTTTTGTTCCCTTGTGTCCCCCTTTTCCCCTCTTGCATAGGTGTAACTCCACTTCAACCATCCATTAACTCTAGTTAAGCTATCAGGTCAAAGGTGAGTTAAGATTTGTAAAAAAAATTGAATAACTCTCCACACTCTCACAAAACTTAGCCATTTTCATCATTCAAAGTGTTGTTGTTTTACCCTCCCAAACCTCCATTTTCACCAAGGCATGTTGCTGAAATTTTACCAGACATCCATGTCCTAAAATGGAAAATGCTCATAACTCTCTAACTGTGTATCTGATTTCAACCAAATTTTACTCGTGCACTCCTCCCAAAAATGCCTTTGAAGCTGACTATAAGAGAATTTCCATTGATGCTATGTGTATAATTTACAACAAAATTTGAAATTTTCAGACCCAGAGGTTTCCTTTTCAGATCTACGGAGTTCTTGGCAAGATGAAAAACCTTCAAAACTGGAGCAGAATTCCTGAAGTAAAACCTAAAATTTTGAGACTAATTTTGTTGCAATCCGACATCCAAAAGACACCCTTCCAAAAATAGCAAGTGTGCAAGGCTTCACATGTCCAAAAATAGTAAGTTTCCAAAAATAAAAATTCTCAACACCCATGATACTCCAAACAAGCAAAAACTATCAGAAGGTGAAAATTGTGAAAACTTACTAAAAATAGTTGTCCTAGATAGGACCTGCTAAAAATAGAAAGTCTTGCAATTGAGCTCAAAACACTTGTGGAAACTCACATTCTACCTATCTCACTGATTTTTGACACTATGAAGTTCAAGTATTCAGGTTTGGATCCCATTTCAACTTTGATCACTAAATACCCTAGTGTGGGAGATAGTGATGTCACCCACATGGATCTAGAAGACTTGAAAAATAGAATGCTTGGCAAACCTCATGAACCAGTGGAGGAGAAAATATTCTCAAGTGGGCTATTCATGGTAGGGGTCACCCACTATCTGTTCAGATCACTAAATTAATCTTGACATGTGCACAACACTACGATGCCAATTCCAGAACAATTCAAGTAAATGACAACTCACTCCTAGCAGTTCTAACACTCGAAAGGGAATTCTCTCAGTGCCTACAAATTCCTACCAGTAGAAACATGGTTATCATAACCAAGGAATATGAATCACATGATTATGTGAATAATGATTCATATCTATAAGTCCTGACACTCAGTTCATGGCCCAAACAATGAAGAAATCCTTCCCATATTCCCAAGAACCTATCAAGGAGTGAATTTCATGAGGCTATTTGATGCCATTATTCTATTGAGCAGAGTGATGGGGGAAGAAACAAAAAAATATTTCCAAGATTGGATGGCTCAAGTTCATCCTCATGGCTACATAAGGAAACCAGGTGGTGGATTGGGGGAAGATCATCAATGACAACATCCATGGGAAGTCGTTGCAGTTATCTGACACTAAGAAGTTCACCATGACTTCTTACCTGGTGTATGCCCTTGACTTTACAAGACCATTCAAAGGATTTTCCACAATCCCCATGTGCCTCAAAAATCACCTACATATGAGAAGTATCCGCAACTAACTCATAAGGAGAGTAATTCCCACTATGTCAGGGTGAATGATGCATTCACCATGTTCATTATCAGGATCCTTGAGGGTAATCTGGAATGGAGGATATCTTCTCAAGAAGTTACACTAATTGAAAAATATGGGAGCCACTTCATCTAGTTCCCTACCTTCACCTACATCAGAGTCTCAGGCTATGATCTTGCTCCTCATAGGCTACCCAGGTACCCAAGTGACAAAATCATAATGTTTGAATTGTGCAGATAATTGGCTCATGTTCATGTCAAGTGTAAGAATAAAAAATAAAAGGTGTGTCATTTCCCATCTCCTTGGGAATATATTCATGCAAGAATGTCATAGATGCGATAAACATCGAAGCATCCTTCGCTTCCCTCAGTCTCTACTCCTACACATCTAGGTCTGACTTTGATATCAGGAGAAATCCAGAGACTTTCACCTTTCTAGGTTTGCACCATACGCCCCAAATTGAAGACTACTGGGCCAATTGCACTGATGATTTCAAGGTACAGAATAGGGACTATATGTGGATGACAGTAGACCAGATGAGGGATCTCAAATTTGATTGGTTCATTGAGGGGATAAAATATGATGGGTTAGACTTGTTTGATCCCGAGTACCAAGAGGTGCAATCTTCACCCCTTCCTCTGATTCCATGGAATATCATAGAATTAGGTGATATTAAGGAGAAGACTGCAGTAGTAATCCAAAGATCAAAGGAATGGTTCAAAAGAAAGAGAACTACTTTCATCGAGTCTGGTGGTCTCCTGACTCTATCTAGACATGTATCTCACACTTCCTCTCTAAGGGCATCTGAAAAGGCCATGGGTTCCACTCACTCAGAAGAATATTCAAAGAGAAATATTGTGGAGGAAGAGCACACTAAAGATTCCCATCCTAGGAGGCTCCATAAGAAGGCTAAGATCATTGAAGATCCCATTGAGCCTCTCGAACAAGGTGAAATTGATCCTTCACATTCTCCTGTTCACCAACGACATCCAAGTGTATCTTCCTCGGTAGTGGATTCATCCCACCATGAGCAAGTTGTGATCCCCTATCGAGCACCTGAAAGTTCCCCCATGCCTGATATTGTGTCTACTCTGGAAGAAAATTTCCCATGGATTCAGGAGTTAGTTGGGAGTGAGTCAAGGATGGTGTAGCAAGCCACAACACCTAATTTTGAGGCCATCTCAAAATTCATGAAAACCAAGTGGAGCAAGAAAGCCCAAGTAACCTCTCATTTCTTCAGTGGGGCCTCTGGAACCCAGTATGTGGAGGTTTCCCAACCAAAATTTGTAAAACCTATGGAAGAGATGACTCAAGATGACTATGAGTTGACCTGAATCTCCTTGGGTCAATCCACACATGAAGGTGATGCACATATGTTCAAGGAGTCTACGGCCCACTTGCTTTGCTCATAGGAATGAAGAGTACAAACAAATAATGGAGAAATTGGAGGAACATGTGAGAACTCTCACTTCTTATGTGCAATCATTCTTGGAACCCAATGTAGTGCCACCTCCTCTTGTAGAATTCATCCCTCCCATCAATAAATTTGAACCCTCAGATGATCAAGAAAGCACAAGGATACAAAATGCAAGGGAGAGCTAATGATAAGTGGGTTGAAAGGATTCTCAGAAAGGAAAGGCATTTTTACTAGAAGTTCTCTCATTTGTTTGAATTTTCTCACCACTACTTCCAAAGTGAAAGTGACCAAGGAGGAGATTGAGAAAGAAAAATCCCACTGGGACAATGTGTTTCCATTGGTATCTGAAATGAGAAATCTTGATTCTCACTCCCTAGTGAGAAAAATGTGTTCACTTCCATCCTTGACAACTTGTCTCCCATATGGTCTCGCAAAATGAGTGCTAGGTATGACATGATAAATGATGTTATCTATGAGCTTGATTCTTATGGAGATCACCCATCCTAGATCTTGGAAGGTATCAACAAGAGTATACAGAATCTTGGGTCACCTCCACTCAATGAAAAATATTCCATCGAATATCTCCTTAATTCCTTCCAAGAGTTGGTCAAGAAAGAGGTAGGAGATCCCTTCTCATTCAATGAGGATACTTTGGAATATCTCATGGAAATTATAGGTTCAATCTCTAATATTACAAGAGATCATCAACCAATGTCTGTTTCCTAAAACCAATGCTTTGAAGACCCTTAGTAGAGTTCCTAAGACCATCGATACTTAGATCCATGATTTGAGTTTTTTTTGTATCCCACAGGCAGACAAAGTGGCACCTACGGTGGCCCATTTCAATAGCAATCTCAAAGGAAATGAAATCATTCCAAGAGTATTCCCTCAATGTTATCCAGCAGTTGGATTCTTCATCGGTGGAAGCTTCATCTTCATCTTCATAATGATCAACCCTCTTCCTCTCCTTCTCTTCTTTCTCTCTCTCCATATTCTAATTCTTCATTTAGAGAGGTATTTTTTGCTATTTTGTCCTATTCACTTAAGTGGCCTTTAATTATACATTGTAAGAGTTCTTTTTCATTAATAAGAAAAATGCCCACTTTTGTTCCCTAGGAATATGAAAGGTCACAAGTGATGAAGGAAGAAGGTGAAAAGTCATGTGAGGGGGAGATGAAAAGTCATATTTTGTAAATCTATAAATTGGAATGGCTTCTCCATTCCAAGGGGTTGTCAATTATGAGTTGACTAGTGGATATCTTTTTCTCTACTAGATACAAGCCAAATATTGACTTTCTTCTATTCCCTCTTGTCTATGTTTCCTCTACTTCTTGCATACTCAACTTTGTAAGCATGGTGATCTTGAAAAACCAAGAAAAAACTTTGTACCTTTGATGAATGAATTAATAGAACTTTGTGTATTTTGTTTTTTACTCTCATTTTTATTTATACAGCTGAATTCTTCTAATTGAGTGTGGATCTAATTTGGTTAAGGCTGTGAAATCTACAAGTTCCTATTCAGAAAATTAACCTTCCCTTCACTATATTATTACTCCCCTCTACCTCTTTTTCTAAGAAAATTCTTCCCTTGGACTAAGTATGAGTAATTTACCACACGTCTAGTGAAGTGTTCCCATGTTATCCCCAGCTTTACGGCCACCTACTGATTTTTATTTATTTATTCAATAAATGGTAACCTCCCCATTACTAAGAGGAGGGACTTAGTATGCACACTTGTCATGAGAGGAATGCCAAAGTGGTGGTGGTGGAATGGGTGGGAGAGTGATCAAATTAGCATCAAGAAACTTGTGTAGACTAAAATAAATGGATTCATTCAATGGAGTGAATTTGTGAGGAATTTGGATGAAGCAATAATCCTTAATAGAATGTGAAAAATGCAACAATGGATGTGGATGAGGTAACTCATGTTGGAAAACATTATGAACATGATAATGTGGTGGGGGAATAGTTGGGGGGAACTTAAACATGTAGCAAGGAAATAAGATACCCAAGATGAAATTTCTCAAGGCATAGAGCCATATAGACATCATCATCAAAAAATACATAGTGTACAAATTGTTAAGTTATGTGAGATGTGGGGAATGAATTGTTTTGAAAATAGGTTGATACTATCTTATTGTGGGAGTGAAAATGAGAGGCATTGGATTAGTGCATGCCAACACACGAAAATTAAAGAATGAACTTCTAATGAGCTTGTCAAAGTGCATAAAGGTTGGTCAATGTGGCTTTGGGTGTAACGTGGATGGAGAAGTGAGATATGAACATGTCAACAAGTTGTCCAATTTTATGTTGTGGAAGGCACATGTATACTTGTCAAGAGCTTGGCCAAAAAGTAAAAGTAGGAAGATGTCTAAGAGGAGTGTCTCATTGTGTTAGATGAGGTGGCATGGGTAGTGAAATAGATGCAAGTGATGTTGGGAGTCCTTGGTGCCATTAAATTTTTCAAATGTGGGTAGTTTGAACTGTAGAGAATAGGGGTTTTGTAGCACGATGAGGTGAATGTGTTTGTAGAAAATTGTTCGATAGCTCGTCACAGGTGTAAGGCCCCTAAATTTCTGGGACTCAAGCTGAGCGATGCATTTAATGAGGTGTTGGCGGAGAATTTTGGGGTGGGTAAAGGTGAAATTGTAAGGTGGTTACAATGTGGTTGTAAAGTGGTTCTATGGGGGTTACAGGGAGGTTGCATCATGGTTACAAGGTGGTTGTATGGAGTGTTGATCGGTGTTTTGTGCATACAAACAAACAATACTCAAATAGGAAGACATATGTTTAAATCTCTTTCCCACTTGTTTCATTATTTTTGTTGGATTTATAGATTCAAGGTACATATTACTATAGGACATATAAATTCAGTTGGGATGCATGTAACCTAGTGTTAACTTGCGGAGGGACCAGTGTGTCTTGGCAAACCACCTATTCTGATTTTGATTAAAGATATTGCTTACCTAGATATATATTCATATTATGGTGTTCTAGAGATGAAAGTATTTATTTACAATGAGGCTTGGCTTATTGATATTTATGATAGTTCTAAGTGATGTGGGTCTCCATAAAAAAATAAAAAGAGGAATGAAGGGTAAGATAGAAAATATTACTAGACTCTCTTTCGGTTTATCAATATTGCAAACACCTCTTACCTCAGTCAAACACACAAAACCAAAGCATACCAGAATTAATTATTAACTAAGTTCTTTATAGACTGTAGGAAATCAGTCTAAGGAAATAGAACAAAAGAGGAACCAAAATTATGCATCAACTAAGTAAATAACAACATTTTATCTACAAAGCATATACGAGAGGTTGAATAGCCTAACAATTAGTCCAATATAATCATATTCCACACAAAAATAGAGTAATTACTTATTAACATTCCCAAATCACCTAAATTTTTTAATCCTTAGTTGGCTTGCCATCTCTGATGCATGACATTTGTCTAGGATTAATGCCTTGTCTTTCTGCTTAGAAATTCACATCTGCTATGTCTCACTAATGATGGACATGTGACTTAGATTGGTAATCTTAGTCTATGAAAAATATTGGAGTCATTCCTTGGATCTCACATTTCCTAAGTTCACAATGACTGACAAGTGTATTAAATTGGTCGCTTCCTATTTTTTCAAGTCAAATTGTAGTGAAATAATTTGACAGTCATGGCCTTTATTTCAAAATCAAGTTGTCATTTACATGTTTCATGTTTGTTTTGTCTTTAATATGCTTACCAACTCATCATTTCTTTGAGTTCATAACATGCACCACATAATACACTTAACATATACCTGTGAAAGCACATCTTATTGAAAAATTATATAAGTTAGGAACAAACATGGTATAACTGAATACAGTTTTGAATTTTATAATCTTCAAAGCACGCTTGCAGTAAGTCCTTGATAGACAAATTAATTTTTACCTAAGATTTCATTTGATTTAACATCCATCTTCCCTACGTCTTCTAAAGGTTTCAAGTGCGTCCCCTTCTCATGTAGGGGTGTGTTATGGTCATAAAAAATGATGAATTTTGCAGGGAAACATCTTCAAGGAGTGTTTAGAGCCCAAAATCTTTGGTTATTTATCTTTTGAAGAAAATGGTATATAAAGAAATTAATGGTTAGTGAATAAAAATATTTTTAAACTACTTTGTTTCTCACCCTCAAATTTATACATTCAACCATACTTGAAGAGGATCATTGTGTGTGACAAGTGATTCAATTTATCCTTCTTTAAACCTCAAATTCGACCAACCAAAGCTTACCAAGTCATACAAAAGGCTTTTAATCATTGATTTGTTGTCAGTTAGGTGTCTATAGCCCTAATAGAGATACTCTTAGCTCTACTCATATCCTTTCTCCATTACCAATCAAGCGTACATAGCCCTTATGGGATGCATCCAAAAAATGATGTGTCTAACACCGCACTTTGAAACATTCTATTGACACGTGCCACCAATTACACAATACCATTCAAGACCTACTTGACAATGGTGACATCACAGTCGATGATCTTGTTCCTCCACACAATCCTCACTCAAACAATGTGAGATATTCCCTCCCTATACATTCCCACATGGATACCATCATTGTTCCCTTTAACATCTCATCCCCTTCACAACAAGAGCTTGTTAGCAATATATTGCACCCATTAGACCCTATCATCCCTTTTGAGCCTCTTATCCCTCTCATTTCACCCCTTGACAAAAACAATCTTCTTATATTCTCCACCACTATTATCCCTCCTCTCTGCATTCCTCTTATCACTCCACTTTTTCCTTCGACTAGCACTCCTCTCATGGTCTCATCATTTTATTTTTCTAGTCTTATATCACCATCCCATCCAGTCTCATCACCTGCATCATCGTCTCCCACATCATCATCATTGTACTCTCACACAATCATACTCTTTCCTCTCATCCCCCACTAATCAAATCACTAGACATTGCCTCATTTTTCTCACCAAGTAAAGAATTGTCTCTCATTCCACCAATCTTATCATCCTCTTCAACCCACACATTACCCTCCTCACCAAGTCAAGACCTATTTATCATTTCAACCATAATGTCATCTTCCTCATTAATCCAAACATCATCATCATATATTCATACATCGATCCTTCCTCACTCAATTTTTTCATCCTCATCTGCACCAACACCATCTTTGTATATTTTCCCCGCACCAATCCCTTGTCAACTGATCTCACTTCTTATAAATGTTTATTAATGCATGACACAACTCTTATCATTGTTGTCCCATACTCTACCCATGTGGACAAATCTTATTGGTCCACTTATATCTTGTCCTTTCTGAATTTACCCATCATGCCAAATTTAGGTCAATTGTCGCCTCCCAAACCCAACAAGGAGCCACATGTTTCCTTTTCTCCTCTTTCCCATAATCCACCATCTCAACATGAACCTCTCATCCCCACTGATCCCATTATCACAACACCTCCTAACAATTTTCTAACACTTGCTCCCACGCTCTCTCATATTACAAATTTGTTTTTGAATCCTCATCCACCTGACATTGTCTTAAACAAGTTTCTTCTTGTGAAACACATTCCTCCTCTTACCTCGAATCATCCCCGCACTACTTCAATACTTGGCCACACAATTTCTACTCACATAGACTTGTTCACAAGTCCTCATCCACCTGCCATTATCTCACATACAATTCTCATGATAACTCTTTTAACACCTCACAATTCGCATTATGTCTCACTCATCCCGTCTTTATCACCATAGTCACATCTACCTATCACTTTCATTTTTTGCACAATACTTGGCATAGTTGCTTCGATCTTCACCAACATCATCATGCACCATCCCCTTCTCCAATTCATTATCAAACTTCTTCATCACCTCATGTCCTACATTCACCCTATCAGTCACTAGAATAGGGGGGCTCACCTTTGTCTCCACTCTCAACCTGTCAACAAGTGGTACATCCCTCTTCACTTTGTATGTCCCGAGTTTGAAACATGACCTGATTGGTGCGTGTTTTATCCTATCAACACTAACACCGTCAACTACTAACCACACCACATATCATCAAAATCTACTAAAAAACCAAAAAATAAAATATCTCAAAAATCAAAATCGTCTTTTGTTCATATGGATGTTTGTTCCTCTCCTTTCATCACCCTTCTACATTTTCCTTTTGCCGTCTTTCACACTCACAGAATTTCATGAATTCATTCACATTTAGTAGCATACTTTGAATCACAACTTTGGGTGAACTATCATGAACTTGTCGGCATGTCTCATGAGTTAGATTCACTGCCATAGTCTTTTGAACTTTTTCTTTATCATCATTTGGTGAATTTAAGAACAACTTTTCTCCTAGAGGTCCAAGCATTATAACACAACACATTTCAAAACAATGTTGTGATGGTCTAAAGACATCAACACAGATGCTCAACAATGTCATCTCCTCATCTACATTCCAATCCCTCCATTAAGCCAATGGTGGTTCTCAACCACCTCAAAACAAATGAGATGAAAAAATATTTTCAATATCCTTTAAAACCCTAACAAAAAACAAAAAAAGTCAAAAAACAATAAGCAAATCTCTCTAAGAGTCTTTCAAATATCTCTACCAGGGCTATGGATGCTTGGATGGTAGTAGAGCAATGCTATGACTGGAACCAAATGCATCTCCCTTTGGGTTGTAGATTTTGGCTAGTAGAGGAGCAATGCATGGTTGCCCATTTACCCTTCTACACCTCATCATTCACCAATAACCTGTCAAAATCACATCCCACACTTTGGCTAGTATGTCTATATTTTTTCCCTACACATTTTCACCTCAAGTGGTAATTAACTCTCACTTGCACAAACATTGGAACTCGACAAGAAACAAGGCTAGTATGTTACCAAGTGATGCTCTAGATTTTCTTCAATCTTTGGTTTCAAAATATCTCTTTTCATGCTATGTGCTTTCATGCTTATCACACTACAGACTGACAAAGCATGTTTCCTACCATATCCATACACAACCATGTCACCTATTTCATTACATTTTCCATCCACATTTGAGTTTTTCCAAAAGAACATCCACGGGTCTACAATGATTTCATAAACAAAAATAACAATCATCACTCTTTATCCTATCTAACATACAACACGCCTTTAACAGTCCATTTCTACTATCGTCCATTGTCACTTTCGGCCCTACACTAGGTTAGGGCAACACTATTTTCCTGCTCCATCACTTTATCTCTCTAACAACCTCACTCTCCATCATTATCCTTTTTTTCCTTGCATCAAGATGGGGCAAAACTATCATCTCTAACTGTCTAACATGATCCATTTTTATCATTGTCTCTTTTCACCAAGCATTAAGTCGGGGCAATGCTCTACTGGTATCTCAATCACTTTCTTTATCCCGAGGTCATTTTATATTATTATAAGTTGTCACTTTCTATCCTACACTCGACGGGGGTAGCTTACGACGCAAAAATTGTCGCTTGAAGGGGGACTCTATATCAAATCATTTGTTCGTCAAGTCTATGACAATCAATCTATCAATCAAATAGTCATCACCTTACAAAATCAACCTATCGATGATTTCATGAAGTTTGTGGAAGTGGGCCATCAATTAACATTTCCACGTCTTATATATCTAGTCACCAATTGAAACCTGCATATGCAACAATTCTTTTCATAGAGTCCTACAAACCCCATCTCGTCTTTAGTTTTTGTGTTGCATCCTACCTTTTACATGACACAACTCACAAATGGGAAAAACATAGACACTAGAATATGCACCTTGGTATATAAGGTCATACCTCGATCACATTTAAAATACAAAAACAATGTAAAATCCTAAAATCCCATAAAAATAATAGAACACATCTAAAACAATAAAAAAATCATAAAGCATTATTAAAAACCATAAAAACAAGACAACACATCTAAAATAATTAAAAAGATAAAACATTATAAAAATCTTTAAAAGCAATTAAATATACCTGATCAATAATAAAAGCTACAAAACATGAAACCACTCTACAAAGCAAATAACTAAGACCACCTAGCTCCATTTCCAAAATCTTTTTAAAAAAAAGCCTTTTGGCCCCTCCTTCCTGTTATACTTTCACCCATCAATATCACACTTCTTTGCTCGTAGGTTTTCCAAAGGTGAAGACCAATTATAGAGAAATATAGACCTGCAACATTCAAATTTCGTAGGTCCGTACAAATTTTAGTTGCCTAAGCAATTGACTTATGATTGTCACGCAATTTTATCATTAACCAAAACAGATCCAAAATCACCATCAATCAATCTACAGTCATTTGTTGGGTCTTTGCAAACCTCTAATCATGAATATCACATTTTATTTCAGTCATTTATCAATGGTGGTTACTTGTCATTTTTATATCATCCTTGAGAGGTTATGGATCTGACTGAAACAGGTCCCATAACCACAAAAAACATACTAATCATTTTTAAGTTCATGTTGTGCAGATTTAAAGAGAGACTACAAATTGTTTGTACCATGAATAAACTAGACAGAGTCCCATAACACACATAAAATGACTCCTTAAGCCTATTTATCGTGTGTATCAATAAGATTTGAGTGCTTGATTTTAATTGTATAACACTTGCATGTGACCTCATTTGTTGTATACAACGAGTACAACCTTTGTTGTTGGCTACAAATTTACATTATAGGTATTGAAAAGTAACATTGCATATCAAACCCAGACACTGGCTACATGAAAGGCATTTAGTTTGCTCGATGTTTGGGTCTAAATTTTCTTTGCAAAGCTCAAAACCTGGAAACGTGGAGGCATTATCGTAAATGGGCAATGGTAGGATGGAAAATTCTACCCTTGTTGGAAATATCTTGAACATTAGTTGGGTTTAAATTGAATATGTTATTTTGTACTGTCAATCGATATGCAAAAGGCACAAGTCGAACCTTGTTGATGTTTAAGACATGTTAATAATTAAATCCAACACTACAAATCTCCATTCTTTCGAGCCTTTAATTCAAAACGACCATGCACATCACTCAATCACCAGGCAGGTTCATTTTCAACTTCTAATGAACAGCTTTCTACAAAATATGTTTTTCTTTTCCTACTAGCAATTTTCAATTTTTGTTTGTTTTTTGTTTTAATAGACTCAAGCTCAAACCCATTCACTTGATCTTTTTTCTACATATCAAAGCTCAAATCATGCACTACATACAAATGGGAGAATAATGAACAGGAGGCCCTAACATAGTGGAGTATGTCCTCTTTTATGCTTTCTCATTTTACATACATGTATTTTAGGACATTCCTACATTTGACAAAAGCCGCTTTTGAATATTCTTTGATGGATGCCCATACCCAATATTGATGGAGGATGTTTGCAAAGGTTACAAAGTGGCATTTTCAACAAACCCATTTTTCCCATAGCCTACAAACATTGTACTTGATTTGTCTTTGTAGATAGTTGTTATTCACCACTTATAGCTAATGCATGTATATATAACAATTAATTTGGTTAGCTTGTAAGTCACAATTGGTAGTAAAATAGAAGCAAATAATCCAATAAAAGGATACATTTCAATGAAAGATTGTGAATTTCCAAACATTTGTTAGGCAATTCTCATGGAAATGAGCCCTACACAAATTAAACACTACATTGTGCTCCATCTTTACTATTACAATCCCTAAATATTAATGTGTATTTTAATAAAAAATTGAGCATAACCCTAAATTATTTTCAATTGCACATTCCTAAAATTCATCGAGTACTAATAAATGCACCCCACTTTCAAGACAGTGATTGTATTGTCTTGAAAAAGATTCAATCATCTTGCAAGAGCTATGCCACCTTGTTACCTAGGTAACCAAACAAATCCGAAAGTAATAATAAAAGGCCTATACATCCCATTGTTGTCAAATTCTTGTATAAAAGTTAATTTTTCTCAAGTCTATTACATAAATTTGATTTTCTAGATTGTTGGTTGGGGACAATTGAGCATCATTAAACAAACTTTGTAACTGGCTAAAGATGCAATATGGCACAAAATCATGCACTTAACAATAATTATATTTTTAAGTCTTCAATTACTTGATGCAAATATATATTACTTGATGCAATAATTATATATATTTGCATCAAGTAATTGAAGACTCAAAAATATAATTATTGTTCAGTCCATGATTTTGTGCCATATTGCATCTTTAACCAGCTACAAAGTTTGTTTAATGATGCTCAATTGTCCCTAAACAGTTTATATATATATATATATATATATATATATATATATATATATATATATATATATATATATATTTGCATCAAGTAATTGAAGACTTAAAAATATAATTATTGTTGAGTGCATGATTTTGTGTCATATTGCATCTTTAACCTGTTACAAAGTCTGTTTAATGATGCTCAATTGTCCCTAGCCAGTTAATTTATATATTTGCGTCAAGTACTTGAAGACTTAAAAATATAATTATTGTTAAGTGCATGATTTTGTGCCATATTGCATTTTTTAGTCAGTGCACTGACTAAAAATGCAATATGGCACAAAATCATGCACTTAACAATAATTATATTTTTAAGTCTTCAAGTACTTGACGCAAATATATATAATTGGGTTGTAAGTGGGTTAATCCCACATTAGTGAGAATTGAAAGACAAGGGGACTTGCAAGGCATTAGATGCTCCAAAAGCTTTGTAAATTGAAGAAGAGACTAGAGAGTGAGAAGTACAAAGTAATGAAATCACGACTAAAAATGCAATATGGCACAAAATCATGCACTTAACAATAATTATATATTTAAGTCTTCAATTACTTGACGCAAATATATATAATTGGGTTGTAAGTGGGTTAATCCCACATTAGTGAGAACTGAAAGACATGGGGACTTGCAAGGCATTAGATGCTCCAAAAGCTTTGTAAATTGAAGAAGAGACTAGAGAGTGAGAAGTACAAAATAATGAAATCTCCCCTTTACTATTGATGTGTTTGTGTGTGCTAACTGGGTCCCCTTACACCTACCCTCTCCCTACTAATAAAATGCTTTGGCATGCTTGTGCGTTAAGTGGGTCCCCTTACCTTGTGATTATTACCAAAGTTACATGATAAATGTCATTAGAATAATGACCGTGCATGGCGTTCAGAGTTTCCTCAACTTGGGATGACTTAAAAACACAATGGTAGAAGCCTTCAACCACTTAACACAAATACATAAAGGTTTGGGTTGTGATTGGATCATTCCTATAATGATAAGAATCGCTAGACAAGGGCTACTTTGAAGGCATTACATCTCCAAACCTTTTGCCAATAGGTAATCTACAGGGTGAGAGGCCCAAAGAAGTCACAATTCCTCACAACCCCCGCTCCCTCCCCCTACTAACAAATGCTTTGAGGTGCTTGTTTGCTGCTGAGGGTGGGTCCCCTTGCCTTGTGATTATTACCAAAAATACATGAAATATGTCATTAGAGTAATAATTACTCATGGAAGTCATCTTGAGATGACTTAGATACATAAGACTGAAATTCCACAAAAAATTATAGTATAATAATGTTTTTGCTGTCTATTAAAGAACAAAGTGCAATAGAAATCCCAGCTTTACTAAGAGTTCAAAACGGACTATCAAAGTTGAGGGGTGGAAGATATCTCCATGGCAGGAATGTTTACAGTTGATGTGCATATAAAATGATGTGACAGTGAAAACATAAAGGTGGAACAATGATCTATGAATAACAGGATCACCATTTATTCATAGTTTCAATATATCGCTACCATTTAAAAAAGCTGACGAAGTGCGACTTGAATAAGAAAAGTGTTTTTCTTCATAAAATTACAAAATTCACTTTCTGCGTCATGATTCGTAACACCTCAAAACTATTCAATTTCAATGGCTACTGCTTCTTGTTTGGTGCCTCAAAGTAGACCCACAAAACGAAATGCTCTTGCATCAAGTTGCTGGAGTGTGCTTTGGTAAGAACTTAAAGATAAACCTTCAATACGTCACGAGGTTTGGATGCTAGCCCAGCATTTTGTAGTACTTATTTTCTATAATTCTCATCTAAATGTTTCCATTTTTTTACCAGTTTCTATGCAAAAGATTTATAGCAGCCGATCCACCAGGTCAAAATCAAAAGCTAAACAGCATATTTTGAAAATGTCGAACTATGCAATCACCATATTGTAAAGATGCCCCAAAAGGATGTTTTCCGTCCACTGGTGGAAAACACATCTTTTGATTTGTATGTTTGTGTATTTGTCATGCCCGATAAAAAAGTCTCCAGACATGTCTCTTCTGTGGAATAATCTAAACTTTGGTACACATTCACGCTGTTTGGTTGCTCAGCATTTGATACAAGATACCCACTGACTGACAATACATTAAGAAATAGAAATGTAAGACGGGTTTGTAGAGAGTCGTCATTAAATCACTGTAGGTATAAGAAAAAATACTGACACCTCAATCAGGGTAGACTGATTCCTTTGAAAAGTGACCAAAGGTAATTACCATCCTCTACTTCAGCAAAAGCAATATGTCCACCTCACACTAACATTATACCTATTTGCTTCTGTGAGAAGATTCTCCACAAACCATATTACAAGTACATAGTCATTCCTAGGTTTTGTCAAACATCTATAATTTCCTGAGCATATATAAAGAATTGATTTCCATGTCAATAGTCCATGCTTTGGAGTACACAGACTACTTAGATGCCCATTAGATAGCATTTGTTTTTCTTACAGCTGGGATGCCTTGAAAATTGTCTTCTGTAAGTACTTCAATTCAGCTATGCTCTCTTTGATATCATCAAGAGCCCGGTGTGTCTTCTTCTTTGCAGGAGCATTTTTAGCATCTGCATCATAGGTATGAAAAAAGACTCGTAAGTGAGAAACCCAAGTTTTCCAATACATTATTTCTAGTTCGAAGTTGGACAAATTTCTGCTAGATTTCCAAAGCTATCAGAGTCAGCAAGTCCTCATCTAAAGATACTTATAAGGTAATTTGCCATAGAGATTAATTTAATGATTGCACAACAATTAATGTGAAGTAGCTTCTAAACACCAGGGTGGTGCCACAATAAATAATGTACCAACAAAAAATGCACAATATTAAGAAAAAGGGAAATAGAGACTAATCGGGGCCATACCCTTTGGATACCAGCGAAAACACAATGCCTTGATGCTGCTAACATCAACAAGTACATGGGAAAAAATTGCAGCCAGGTTTGGCATATATTTCTGCAAAGAAAGACAAAGCAATAAAGGGAGTTATGAGTGTAGAACTCAGATAACAAATATAATATATGGCTAAAGGCTTGCCTGAGTGATTATGACACAAAATAACTTCTGACCCCTGAAAGAGAAAGCACCACGGTGAGAATTGTAAGCTGGAATTTGACTAAAGATGAGAGAAACACATCTCAAAATATACTTCCTGATATCTGTCAGAATATTTCTAATCATTGATCTCAAAAACACGAATATGATCTAGACATGGGATGTGCTCCATTTCAGGTAGTAATGTAGCGAACTACAACACATTCACTATTAAAAGCTATAGCCAGAATCGAAATTAACTACATGCCCAATCATTTGAATTCTTCTTCCTACCATAGAAATTGTATCTCACCGATTACAGCAACAACACAGTCAATTACTGTGGGCATAACACTCATTGTGCGCTAGAAGAATGTAATGTCCCCATTTTTGAAGACCCTTAACCTATACTTCCCCGTGGGCTTCGGGATGTGCAAGGGGAACATTTTTCTTAAATAAATAAATATTATTCCCTAGAGCAATAATTATTTAATTATTTAATTATGAAGGTTATTTAGTTTAATTCCCAAAATATAAAAATTAAATGGAGAATTAATTAAATAAATATTTAGGTGGCTTTCATTGATAAAATCAGCCTTTGAAAAGGGGACGCGACACCTAGAGGAAATAAACTGCTTTTATTTAATAATTTCCATCTCCTTGGGATTTCGAATTTTGTGCCTCCTTGCTTATAAAAGGAGTGCTAGGATCACTATTATTATTATGTTTTTGATGATATTTATTTTGTGCTCCATGCTTGGAGTTGGGAGGCATGCCCATTGATGTTTTCTCTCTCTCATGCTTGGGAGATCTTTGTAGCTGATCTTTTGAATATCAAATTGAAGAGGTTATTTGTTTTGGTTGAATTTGCAAGTAGAAATCTGCATGTTTTCTACTGTAGCGAATCATTGTAGCGACGTCACTGCAGCAGCTGGGTTTTTGTGATCAGATCAAAGTATTTTCTCTTGTGCTTGCAAATCTATTTATTGTTGGTCTCTTTTGGCATCCATTGGAGGATTTATTATATCCTTGGTGAATCGATTTGCTTGTGGCAATACGAATTGGTTATATATGATATTGTTCAGCTCTTAGATTGCAGCAACTTGCTTTAATGACTATTTTGGAACATTTTCTTAGCAATTAGATCTATGTTATGCCCAGCGAATTCCTCATGGATGTTTAATGCCTTGTTAAACTTAATGTAATACGACTTGGGTGTATGCATGATTATATGGCAGCAACTGTTTCTATTTGAATATGGACTGATTTTGAAGTATTAATTGAAGTAGTTTGACTGAACTGGAACATGGTTTTTTAGCAATCAGCCTGGGCATGTTTGGAGTCTGGTTTTGAGGTGAACAGTGATTGTTCATTACTTGTTTGGAGTATATGTATACCCATGAATTGATAGGTGTTGTTTAATAGCTTCGGCGACTTATTGTGGATATTTTGGAATACATATTGAAGCTCTATGATAACCCACAATCTGCAGAGTTGCTTTTATAGCTGGGTCGTGGTATCCCTAGGATAAATCAATTATCATATGCATGACAATTTGCCTCTGTTGCAGAGATCTCTTTCAGGATAAATTGATGATAATATTGGGTGTGTGGGTGGATTGGTTTAGGCTGCTGATCTCCCTTGTGGCCAGCATCTTCACAAGGTAACTTTCTGGATATTCTAAGGCATGATTGAGTCTCCCATTTTTCCAGCAACTTGTTGTAGATGATTGATAGTATGTTAAGAATCTTTGCCATACATTCTATTCTACAAACAGGTAGAAGTGAAGTCTGCCATAGCAATCAATAGCAAGGAGGTCCAGATTGATATATATTCCATGCATATTTCTGAGTATTTATGATGCAGCGAGTTTCTCTAATAAAGTATGAAGTTTTCGTAGTGCAAGTTTCCCCTTTTCACAGTGATATATAAATAAATGTTCAGATCAGATTCATACACATTTATTTAGCAATTTGTATTGGTGAATTTGGATCAGTTTAAGAGATCTTGGACAGCTGGGTCTGACCCTCATATTTTTGGAAAGCAAATCTGGTTTTCTGAGTTTCATTAGTCCCAGTTAGAATTAACTTGTCATGACCATTTAGTGAAGGCCATTAAACCCCTATCCTTGGGTTTATTGAGTCATCTATTTGATTGGTTTAAGTAGTTTTTGACTGAGTTGTGCTATTTGCATTTGATTGGAGTGTTGGAGAGTTGGTTGATTGCCTAATTTCTCTTGATCCTAGAAGTGGGACATTACAAAGAACATGCAATTATACAATATACAGTTCAACAAGGCACCAAATGAATTACTAGGATTCTAATAAATGCTAAACCAACAATATTTTGGTCAAAGCTGATATTCATAAAACAGCAAAGCAAAGCAAATTTAACCACTATGATTGGAAACTTTCTCTTGCTGCTTATAACCTCATAAAAAATAGAACAAGAAAATATAGCAACACCAAAATGATGCCGTGAGAAATGAGAGACTGAAAGGCATATCCGGACATAAAGATCTCATGTTTTTCATGAGGGAAATATCATTGCTCCCAGCTGCTTTTATTGAGATTGTTAGGAAACTTTGGTTTAGTGCCTAACATATAGTATTCATATTTACCCATGGTAAATTAGTCAATACTAAATTTAATTGTTAGTGAGTAAATATGAGTAGTTAGTAAGTGGTTAGTTGGTTAAATTGTATATATATATTTGTTATTATGGGAATATTGTTGTACGTGAGTTTTAGAATGGTTGAGGTTGTTAACAACCATCACCTTGTTTATAGGATTGTTATCTCCTATAAATTTGTAACCTATGTTGTTCAATAATATAACGTTGAACATTATTGTGTTAACTCTGTCCAAATTTAAGATTTGGTATCAGAGCAAGATGATCATCTGATGGATCTGTGATTTGTTTGGAGGGACAGCTGGAGTGTTTGTCATTTCCTCAACCGATGCCATTTCCCCTCTTTGAATTATGTGTTGCGTAGTTTGAAGGACTGTATTTTTTTTCCTGAGGATCTTCCTATGAATTCAGCAAGTAACGTTTCACTCTAGTTTTATATGCTCCTCTCTGATCTGTGTATTGTTATTATTATGTACCTGTGATCTTCTTGTGCCTCTGGAGAAAGCATGTGACAGGATTGAAGACGTGATAGATTTGTAGCAGACAGAATTTTCATATTTTGTTGCTGTGGCATTTTGCCTAAACCGTCATCACAACAGATGTGTATCATTTTCATATTTTGTATGTGTCACTTCATAGTTTCTAATGACCAAATCAAATTATCATGACAAGTGTGAAAGAGAGTCAGATCTTATCAAGAGTTTAAATGAACATCAGGTAATAATACTCTACATCGTATCGCAGTTGTATAGACCTATATCGAAATATACATCCCTGGATTGATAACCAGTGAGTTATCCTCTATTTGTGACAAGACCATGATTCAGCTTGATGGCTTGTCCATCGATATTCATCATATAGCGTGTCTCTGCGATTCCTTCTAAATATGAATGCAACTTATTTATTACTTTGTATTCAGCAATGATGTCATACTCATTACCAAGTGTCATATCCATGCACCAAAAATCGGGACATTGGCGTTGACACGATTCCTAGGTTGCAATTTCATTCTAACTCGCCAGCATTTTTTAATTAGACTCGAACTATTCAAGTGCACACTCTTGGTCTCTACATCAAATCTAGATCTGATCATTTTCATCTATGATTAGTGTTTTTATTGCTTGGAAATATTTCTCTGCAAAATAATACTTATTAGTTTGATCCCCAGTGTGTCAAAACTAATTACAGAAGTTGACTTGGGCATTAGCAGATCCAATGTGCAAACTATAGTTGTCATCATCTTTGAGTCTTACAGAGGCATTTTAATGTGAAATAGCCATGCAAAAAAAAACCCATTAGTCATTTAGTTTTTTGTCAATAGTTTTATTTGGTCCTCTAACAATTAATTCCTGAGTCTTAATGTCATTCAACGGCAAAGTCATATGTCTTTAGATTCATTAAAAGTCAATCATTGTTATAAAAATCAAAAAATATATTAAAAAATTGCCTTATGGACACATTTTCAGTGGAATCTAACATCTGATTGAGGCATGTGGAAATGAGCTTTGTAGTCTGAATTAGACTGAGCTTGTAGCATGACAGTGGATTCTAGAGAATACACGTAGGATGGAGGACAATTGGCGTCCTCTCGTCAATCACCACCAACAAGGCTGCACATACTAATTTGGTGACGTGTGTGTGTGTGTGTGTTTATTTCATTTGATTAAAGTGTGGTGTTTTCAGAATAATGTCATTTGATTTCAGTGTGAGACTTCACATTGTGGGGGGAAATAACACAATGTTTAAGTTTTTTTGAGTTGGATGACATGTTTTGTACTATCATGGATTCTAAAATGTTATCTCTGGAAGAGAAACTATGATTAGGGTGGAAGAATTCACTGGCACATCATGATATGGTTGTAGGTAAACCATTTAAAAACCTTCACCTCTTTGTGATTTGTGGTCAACCACTAGAAACCCACCTCACTCTCAGTTTTTGGTTAACAGATGGAAAACCAACTTATTGTTTGTGATAATCTAAATCAAAATCACATGATCATGAAATCAAGTGGAGTGTATTATAGATGTTTTCCCCATGTTGTCACTAAGGGAGGGGGATGTTCAGGAAACTTTGGGTTTAGTGCATAACATATAGTGTTGATGTTTACCTGTGGTAAATTAGTCAAAGTTTAATGTAATAGTTAGTGAGTAAATATGAGTGGTTAGTAAGTTGTTGGTTGGTTAAATTGTATATATATATTGTTATAACAATATATATTACAGGAATATTGTTGTATGCTTGTTTTAGGATGGTTGAGGTTGTTAACAACCACCTCCTTGTTTATAGGATTGTTATTTCCTATATATTTGTAACCTATGTTGTTCAATAATATAACATTGAACATTATTGTGTTAACTCTGTCCAAATTTAAGAGAGATCCAGAGAAATATAGTTGTGAAAATGTCCAGGCCAACTAAACAATAAATTGAGCTTTATTAAATTTGTGAAGATATCATTAGTTCAAACAAAAGGCTTATATTTTCAGAATTCCAAATCAATCAAACAAACAGCAGACTGATAAGATTGAAAGCTGTCGACACAGTTCCAAAATGAACTTCAGTAACAGACCTGAGGATTCATAATTTATTCTAAAAGTCAAGAGTCAACCTATACTTTACAAGAAGTATTTGCTTATTTATCATTATATTGCAACTGTGGCTTGCAAATTCTTCGTCTGTTGAGACAAATTGCATTCCCTACCTTTAAAAGCAGATAAAACCCATAGATAAAAGTTCTTAATTGCATCTGAAGAAGATACACAGCTTGTGAGTATACAGAAATCCAAGCTCCAAATGCACTTGCTGCAAATCCAAGATGTGGCAAACGGATTTGTGGGGGAGAGGTGGAGGAAGGGAATCATTTCCTAGGGGAAGCATTACTAAGGTAAAATGCCAATCCGAAACACCCTGGAAACACCAATACAGTCCTGGCATGTGCCGGAAATGGTACTGCTGTTTCCGGCACATTTCCAAGCCGTTTTGATTTTACTAATTAAAAACCTTCAAAATAAAATTTAAAAAAACTAATATTAACCTAATCTGTCCTTAACCCACCCCCTAACCATAGACAAACACAAAACAAGAGCATGTTGAATGTTTTGAAACTTTGTGAATGCTATGCATAGTAATCGGGAGATGCATCTCTAGGAACCTGGGACGCATCTTGGGTACAAGTACGCGTCTCAAAGATGCGAGATGCCGTCATAGATTTCCCCTGAGACTTTGGAACGTAACACTAGAGACTTCATTTGAAGTCTCCCGCATTTTGTTCCAGAGTCTCATGCGAAAAAACACCTCCCCCAAAGTCTCCTAAAAAAACATCTCCTATTGTATGATATGCATAAAAAGAAAGACCCAATTGAGTAGTGTGGTACATCCATGGCATTGAAGGACTTGAATTGTAATCATTTGCAATACGGTTACTCTCACAAGTAGATAGTTCTTCCTCATATAAGAGGAAATGGAGTACTTATAGCTTCAATCATTCACTAAAGAGTAATAGAATTGGATCAAATTAGGCAGAGAACCTAGTCTATATTCAGAGAACGCTTTGAGACAAATGTCTCATAATATGGGTCTAAGGCAACTAGATGGTCCTTCAATGATATGAGTACCCAAATTCCACCTAATGGAGATACAGTTGGGTCATGGACTAATGTGATCCCTAAAATGGATGGCCTCAATCCATCTTACCCAGAATTACACGGATGTTGAATCTACAGAGGAACTGCCAAGCTCAAGAGTAGGATAATGGTGCTCTATACGAGGCTCATCTTAGAAAAGGACTAAAAAAACGGGGAAAATGTGTCACTACAGAAGTTGATTTTGTACAAAAACCGGTAATTCAGATTTTTCAAACTGTGGAATATGTTTCACATATGCCGTTATTTTTTTGCATGCCTAAGAAGTAAATGGCTCATAGATCTTGAACATAATGCTCGACAGAAAGCGTTTGGTGAGATGGAAAGTCCCTAAACTTTTAC
Organism: Taxus chinensis; assembly: GCA_019776745.2. Taxonomy (NCBI): domain Eukaryota; kingdom Viridiplantae; phylum Streptophyta; class Pinopsida; order Cupressales; family Taxaceae; genus Taxus; species Taxus chinensis. The sequence continues at coordinate 63,555 of JAHRHJ020000543.1, read as the reverse complement.
TCAATCCTGCAACAAGTGGTCTAGATTTCTACTTTTCTTCAGAATCACCATGTAGTGTGACTAAGACTTTTCACTGTACTCACTAGAATAGCTCTGTGTAAAGAGACCACCAATTAGGTGTCGAAAGTGTTCAATCTGAGTTCATCAAAATCTGATGTATTCGAATCTTCTGCTCTGAAGTAGATGTGTCCCAAGGGATATATACATAGGATTACCCAATTTCTTTTGCCAAAAAACAAGATATGCACCCCCTCCCCCCATAATGTCTGATTGGGTAGAGTGATGCGAAAAAATCCCTGTACAAGTGAGACGAAACCCACGTACTCAAAACACAAAAGATTGACCAACTAACACTATATGCACCAGAGTTTTATCTCCTTACGTACTAAAGAATGAGTTGTGCAGTCTATATGAAGTCTACAGTATAAAAGCATCTCTCAAGACAGATGGCTTCCAAGTGGTGATGGGAGAGTCCGTGCAACTGAAGTAGAGAAAAAAGCACCGAGAACAGATTGCAGATGCATGAAGGTAGACTTAGGCTTCAAATCCTACAAACTCTCGATGGCTTTTTGAAAGATTTAGTGCAATAACATACTCCATGGCTCCATTGTAGATTTAATACAACTGCAAAATGATCACATAAAAAACAGAATTCCCACCTAGAAGCGACGGTGTAGGAAACTCCAGAATGCTGCTTAACAATTTGTTGAAGAAGCCATGCAACCATTATGAGAGTTGCTCACTATTAGAAAAGCCCACACTGACAGTCAAAAATTTCAGATCAACTAATTTCATAGGAGCAACAATACAGGCAGGAGTCAGATGAAACTGGTATAGTAGAGGAACCACGTTTGTTAGAGTCCTTGTAAGCCATAAATCGACACCATCACAATTGATCAAAAATACATCCTAGATGAATACAAAATGGTAGAATGAAGATACTTAGCAGTATTTATTGGGTGCCATGTGCACAACTGATGCAATGCGAATGTCGAATACATCTGTACAAGTGTCATCAACATCATGCCTGATAAGAGAAATATCAGGGTTCGACAGGCACTGAAATCGATCAGGTGACAACACAACAGTCTTGTGCAAAGCTCATTATAGTCATGAAGAAGGAGCGATTATCAATGAATCTGGAGCTCTAAAGAGTCAAATGATCTCCTAATAGAAGACTTCATAAGTACCTTCTTCATAACCAGATGCCAGTGGCATGTCATTCTAGTGAATAGGCTAGAATGAGAGCAACAATGCCTTGTGAATCATATACAAAGACCTCCACCAAGGTGACCCAGGGAATGGATTCATTTGAGGGAAATCGAATTTTGGATAGTTTAGTATTGCACAATGTCTTCATAATATGAACTGAAGTAGATAAGCATTTTCAGTGAATATGATGTCCTCAGGATGTGCAAAATTGTGTACATTCATTATGCGTGGAAGCAGTGGCATAAAGTGCAACAAGATTAGAAAATACAGCAATAGGGCATTAGATACTGACTAATCAAGGTCAACTAGGTGTAGGATAACAGTTTTTATATTTTTGAGGTGGATCCTAGGAAGCAGAGGACAATGTAATTCTTCAACTAGTGAAGAGGATCAACTACAAATGTGCAATGCCCTTGTATTTGCCAGGGAGAGCTATGAGGATGTCACCTTGCTGAGAATGAGGGAGTACAAAAAGAGAATTTTGCAATTCTTAACAATTTCCTGATCTCATCTTCATACCAAATTTGTTGGCCATTTATGGAAGAGCAAAGTAGAGTCAAGAAGCATAGTCTATGTGTGTGGGGGTTTGACTGTCTTGTCAGTTGCCGGGCCTCACCCTCTGGGCTTCGTCAAGACATGAGATTAAAATTGAAAAATTTCCATAAGTAGAAATTAAGTACAGCCCTGCAAATAATAAGGCCCTTAGTGGGTGAACTAGAAAAAGAGGCTAGATTGGGATGTCGGTGTGGGGGTGGAAATCCCCAATGGCAACAGGTTTTAGGGGGAGTTGCCCCTTGTGCAAGTCTAGGTAAAAGACATCATGTAACCCATTATTGATAATCAATCAAATATCCTTGTTTTGTGTCTACATATTGCAGTGGGGTTTGCTAGGACAGTGCTATCAGAGCGGCACTGATGCTTAAAGGGCAATTTGAAGAGGCAGACTTGAAGATGAAATATGCAATATGCACAAGCCATTCTGTATTTGAAAAAATCACCCCTTTGCTGGGAAATAAGCATAGCCCCCTGATTTCTCTCCTTTCAAAAGTAAAGGATAAAATAAGTACACTTGCAAGCAATATTAATGGCTATGCCTTACAATGTTAAATTCCACCGTCTTTAAAGGGTGACTCCTTTCTTCAGACCTTTTTTTTCCAAAGAAAATGCCTCTCTAAAAATGAGTTTTTCATCAAAATTGCCTACCCAAAAAAATAAAGTGCAAGAAGGGGAGGTTTGAACCCTGTGATCTCCCTTTCTATAATATTTTTAGAACAAATTTTGAGCAACCACCATCTAACTACTTGCATGCTTCTTTAACATCTAATAAACAAGGTTGCAATTTGAATATTAGAGTACCTATAAGACTCAAAATTGGCATAAAATTGCACCATTGTGGGCGATTGGAAGGTAGTGTGTGAGAGTACCCCATGTGGAATCTATAGGGATTAGGGCGGGAGTTCGACTCACTATAGTATGAAGTCGGTGTGTAGAAATCTAGAGAGTACTTAGGGCGACCTTATGGATCTGTTCACATAGCGAGAAGAATCACTGGCGGCAGTTATCCGGAATTATCAAGTGCATAAGTGTCGGTAGGTGAGCTGTTTGAGAGTCCGACGTCAGAGTCCCAGGGCTTAACCCTGGCCAATGAGGTCGGAAAGAGCCTTCCAAGCTAGTATTGCAAGGCGGGTGCATGAGGGAATCTGCAAACTGGTGTGGTGAAATGCACCAAGAGCAAGTTCGCATATTCGTATTCGGAAAATATTTGGCAAACCCAAAAAAATTGACTCAACAAAAACTTGGCAAGACTCACCAAATATTCGGGAATATTCGACAACTTAAAAAATATGCAAATTTCTTTTAAAAACATAAATTTTATGCAAAATATAGCTACAAAATGTATCAAATGAGTCTGTAAAATGTTGGAGAAGTGTTTTCTATTAGATTTGAATACAAATACAATACAAAATCGCATCATCATGCGAATACAACAGCCAGCTGATAAGTGTTATGAATTTATGATGATTGTCATTGAAAATTATCATCATAAATTTCATATCTATGCAAGTTACAATTTACAATAATTTACATTTTCCTCTTCCCCGTTCTAGAGAAATATTGGGGAGAGGGTCTATTGCCTCTACTAGTCCCCACACTCGGTTGCGTCTCCTCGCTCCTCCTAGAAGGTTGCGACTGCGGCTCCAACCTAGTAGTAGATGGCGGTGGCTCCTCTGTTGCATGTTCGACATCACCTCCAAAGATGTCATCCAATCCAATATCCCTTGCTAGTGCTTCTCCCTCCATAGCTTCCCTCTCAAAAGAAGCAATCTCATCCTCTGTGAACGCAGGGATTTCCTCTTCTTGCCCAGTCCACTCGCTTGTATGGATCAATCTCATCCAAATCAATAAGCTCCTGTGATGTGGCCTCCACCTTTCTTGTGCGAAGCCGAAGATTGTATTACACAAAAACCAAGTCATTGAGGCGTTTTTGAGTCAACTTGTTGCGCTTCTTCGTGTGAATGGCCTCAAACAAACTCCAGTTGCGTTCACATCCAGAAGCGCTACAAGGTTGAGATAAAATTTTGAGGGCTAGCTTTTGAAGATGTGGGTATTTCCTCCCCAATCCTCCCACCAAGAACCTACAAACAAGATAATCAAAAGTTTATAAGTAATTAATAAAATTAAATTTGTAACTTGTAACATATAAATAACTTAGTAAACATTCTAATTTTTATTACCTGGTGGCTGTGTGGTTCTCCCTCAGATAGCTAACGCCGAAGAAAAGAGCCTCCCCTTAACATGCTTGTAATTCTGCAGCTCTAAAATAATGAGGTCCCTTCGTGTCAACCTCTGGTATCATCCTCTCAATACATGTTGAAAGGCCCTCCATAACCTCCCCGTTCACATATGTGAAGCCATCGGATAAGAAAAACTTGGGGTTGAGATGGTACCCCGTTGCATGAATAGGTTGGTGGAGTTGATTGTTCCACCTTCTGATCAATTATCTCCCAAAAGGGACCAAATTTGGCGATATCCCCCTATAATAGTTTTGGATGGCCTCTTTGGCCCTATCCATGGCCTCATAAATGTACCCCATCGGGTTTTGCTCCCCATCAACCAAGCGCAAAACCCTCACCAACAGCTCTGACACCTACACACAAATTAAAATTTAAAGTTACAAACTTACAAATAAAGTAAATAAGTAAATAAATATATATATAATTTAACAAATTAAAATAAAGGAATCAACTTGAAATATAAATTGAAGTTTGAAGTTACCTTGATGATCTTGTATAGCTCTCTTTGCAAAGACATCATCAAAAACTATCTTTGCAGTCCTCTCTCCATCAACTTTCTTTGAATATTGTGAGTCTAGCCATGCTTGACTCACAAACATTTGTTTCAATGATGACAACAAACTAGAAATACTTTGCAACATCAAGAAGTTAGTTGCAAACCTTGTGACACCGGCTCACACAAGCTCTTTCCCCTTCGTGTGTTCTCTTATCAAGTTGAGAACCCAAGGGTGATTATATATGTACTTGGTTATATTTCTTGCATCTTTTATAACCGGCCTCACCCAATCAATTTTGTATGTCCTCCAAAAGAAGGTCAAGGCAATGAGCCGCACAAGGAGTCCAAAAGAGTGATGGATGCCTCTCTTGTAGTAGTCTCCCAACCGCCACATATGTTGTTACATTGTCTGTGACAACTTGCACAACATTCTGGATACCCACCTCTAATACAACCTTCTCCAACATAAGACTCAAATTCTCTGCATTTTTAACTATGTTAGAGGCATCAATTGACTTCAAAAATACCATCTCACCATTTGAAGCCGCTAAAAAAATTGATGAGGGTGCGGTTCCTTCCATCTGTCCACCCATCTGAAAGAATGGTGCATCCGTATTTCTGCCATTGCTTCTTTTGATCTTCTAGGATTGTCGTTGCATCTGCAACTGCACCCTTGAGCAATTTCCCACTCAAGTCTTTTGGAGAGGGTGCCTTGTACCCTTTCCCTGCAACTGTCAATGTTGTCACCAAGTACTCCCAGTACGGGCTCTTCGCCACATTGAAGGGAAGGTTGTAGTACCAGAAATTCGCACATACTTTATCTACTTCCTCATGCACATCCTTGTTCCAGCCTGTACCTTGCAAAAGGTTGTGCCCCAAGTATGTTTCTTGGTACAAAAAAGCTATGTATCCCTTTGCTCGAACTCGATGAAGCAGATGTGCCTCTTCCGGTTCGTATGTATGGACTATGAGTAGAGCCACAATCATTGCCGCATCGTCCTCTGAATCCTCTAGCATTCTAGGTCTAATGGCTTCTGCTATGGTTGCATGCACCCTTTCCCTCTCTAGTTTCTTCTCCTCCAACTCTGCCTTCATCTCTTGTTTTGCCTTTTTTGTAACATTGAGACATACCACAGTGTCCTGAAAAACAATACATGCAAGATGATACTTCAGGCGATTGATGCCTCTAGAAAACGTTTTTGCATAAATTGCAAACCACAGTTCCTTGAACTGCTCCACGTACACCATACTTCCAAGCAATGGTACGGGCGTTAGCGGGAAGCTTCCTGCTAGTGATGTTGACCCAGATGTCGAACCTGATGCCGAGCCTGATGTCATTGGTAAGCTCTAATCTGCAACACAATGTACATTTAAAAATTAAAAAAATCATAAAACTTAATTAAAAAAATTAAAAATTAAAAATTTTCGACTTTATAACCCTATTTAACAAGCATAATAATTTCAAATTTAAAATTGTAAATCCTACGAACAAGAATACATTCTAAAAAAAAATTAAAATAACATTTACAAAATTACAACAATACATTCTGGCAATTTCATTCATTAACGACGATAAACAAACGTGAATAAATTAATAACTATTAAAAATTTAAAATCATTCGCAATTGAATTGAATGCATTTAAAATTGCAAATCATATTCGGATACAATATGAATATATAAAATTTAAATAATATAGAACGAATTTCTGAAAAAAATTAAAAAAAAAAACTTACCTCCAAATAAAGAAATTCTTCAAATTTGCTCTTCGAAATTCGCTATAAAATCCCTTCAACTCATGCAATTCATGCTCAATGGTTGTGTGATAAAAAATGAAGGGGGTGTGTTGCCTTAAAAAGAGAAATTTTCATGTATTTTCAGCATTTTTTTGTATTTTCCTTTATATTTCAGCAAAATTATCAACGTTGAGGCAATACAGGACTCGACCACTGATATTGGCGAATATTCGCCACCAATATCAAACATAAGCATCGACACTAGCATAAGCACTCTTCTCGATCACATGGTTATTCATCCTCATCTTACAATTCTAGTAGAGGAAAGAAAATGTGTTTTCACTATGGTGATATCAAACACTATTCTAAAGAATACCCTTCAGAAGGTCCTCTCGACATAGACAGAAGGTGGAAGCTCATTATGTGGGTCACTTTAGCAGATCTTTGGTCACTCAAGTGGATCTTCCGATTACTCTTTTGGAAGTTCTTTTGATACATGGTTTGATCACAAAGTTTCTTGCTTTGTGGATGTAGTTGAAAATGCATTCTGAGAGACAAAGACTCACCCATCTTGTGTGACCTGCTAGGCTCAAAATTGGGAGCTGCTATAGTGGCATTTTGGTTTTGGCTTGTGTTGTTGTCTTGTCTTGTCTTGTTCAAATCATTGCCATGGAGCACACAAAGTAGTTGGATCAGTTTTCTCATTACACAGCTTCTCACCTATTATCTAATTGTGGGGAGGACATCGTATAGTGGCCTTCGATCAGTGATTGGTGATTGTATAGTTGGTGTTTCTTACAAAGGAGGTTGAGCAAAGGGGAGTCAACAGTGTTGTTGGCCATCAAGAAAATGTACCATTCAAGTTGTATGACACTATCACCAGGCATGCTTTGTGTGAGCCTTATGTGGATCGATGTAGTTGAGCAAACATCAATCATGCTTATACTGCAGTGCAAAACAAATGGGTATAAGGGATGAGCATCTCAGTCAGGAGGTTCATCATTCATGCCACAACTCACAGCGTAGCAGACTTCTAAGTGAAGCGGTATAGTTTGATTAGTACCAGGATGTATAGTGCGCCGACTTGCAAGTTGCAGTAAAGTCTACTTAGAAGACTTCACAATTACTTACTCCAAATCTTTTTTCTGTGCCCCTTTAGATCAAGAGAGATTTGATGGATTTGTGATCCAAAGTTTATTAGTTGTGTTTATTGTTGCTAGCGTGTGTGTAGTTGGGTTGTGATACCGATATGGCAGGGGAGGTTGAAATCGGTACGAAACGTACCGGGTATGGGTACGACCCAGATACGGGGGTGGGCAGCAAGGAGGATACGATAAGGTCTTTTGATGTCAATACAAGGAGAAACATACAACAGATAGGATACTTTTGAAGTCATACGTATATCTTTTCAACCGGAATCTTATTACTCCAAGGAATACCTGGCAGCTAAGTCACGTGGAAGCTAAGTTATATGTTTTTTAGTATATTTTGTTTTATATTCTTTTGTTTTTAAGGTTTATTTATTTATATTCTTTTGCTTTTTTTGTTTTTTTTTTTTTTATTTTTTTATTATTCCGTTAAATGTTGTTTCCTTTTTAATTATAATTCTTCTATTTTATTTTTTATTTTTGTTTTATTTATCTTTTTATAATTCTTTATGTTATTTTTTAATTGAATTTATTTTAGTAATTTTTATTTAATATTTAACTTCTTAATTTTTTAATATGAATATTAACTTATTTCAATTGAATATATTATTTATTAATTTAAAATATATATATTAATCGAATTTAATCTAATATATTTTAATTACAACATTTGACGTTATTATATTTATAGCATTCACTAATTTAATATTTTAGCTTATAATTTATATAAGTTATCTACTTATCTTGTCTTTCATATGCATAATATGTGGTTAATAACTTAATTCTTATTTAGAAGGCTAAAATTTATATTTTTTAATTTTTATACATTTTTTATACTGCCGTATCCAACGTTGTATTCAGGGTCAAAAAATTTTTGCCGTATCCACGTATCGGATACTCCATACCCGTACCTGTATCCAAAACGTATCAGCTACTTCGTAGTCAGGGCAAGCTTTGTTAAGAATTAGTGCTCACATGTGGGGGTTAGTGTGTTTAGGTTAGTACTCCAAATTATTATTTGTTAATTTGTGTGTGTGTGTAAATAATATGCGAAGAGACTAATACATAATGTAACTGTTACTCATATAACAAGTACATTATTATAGGAATCGATATAGATTAGGAGAGATTTAGGGAGTAGGTTGAGAGATTGTGGGGGATTCTAGATGAGATTGGACTCCCTAATTTTAGAAGATCAAACTCTATATATTATATTATCTCTCATAGAATAATTTATGTTGATTGACTCTTATTGAGCCTTGGCTCTTTTCAAATATGGGATAAAACCCACATTTGGTATCAGAGCAGGTTTCGAAAGAGGCCTCTCTGACCTTCACCCTAGTCATTTTAGTTTTGTCAAGTTAGACAATGGCAACAGGTAAGCATAACAGATCTCGAGCAACCCCGTTATCTTGTCTATGTGCCATCCATTTGTAGTTTTTGTCAAAACGTGCGAACCCCTGTATTCACTCATTCACCCTTCTTGCAATCTATCAACGGTGTTGACGTGCGGCCCATGTGTGAACCCACTAGGCAATCGCCATTCATTTGCATCACCTACCTCTTTCCACTCTATTCATTCTATCCATAGTTTTCACTCGATCTTGTTCATTTTGTTCATGATTAGATTAGGTTTGTTTAGCCTAGTTTTGTGTTTGTATCAGTTTTGTTCGTTATTTATGTTTGTGTGCACCTGTGTGAGATAACTCTCCTACAACAATTAAGAGCATACCTGACATCAAATTTCGGTCCAGGATGTCCAATAACATTAGAAATGGCTGTAAACATGTATCGTTGTCACAGTTACATCTAGTGTTTTCACGTTTTTTGTTTTTTGCAGATCTGCATGAGGAAAAAAAAACCGATAAAAATTTGTCTTCGGAACGCAACCACAAGTTTTCCCTTAGTGCAACTCCTTGTTTGCAGGTTTTCATATCTGAGTTTGGAGGTTGTGTTGCAGATATCTATTCGAGGGTTTGATCAGAGATGCATTGAAAGCATTGGACATGAGCTCTACATCATACAAACCAAGTGAGCTTGGCCCTATCTTGCATTGGTTTGGCAAGTAGCACCGAGCCATAACTCAAAAGATCGATGAAGCAACACTTCTTGGCTCACTCAACTCACTTTGTGAGTTCTCCACTCTGCAACTCAACTAGCATAGGATCGGCTGGCCATGTATACAAATCTTTGTTTATTTTGAACCGTTTGGATCTTTGCATGCATCAATCAAAGAACAAAATCACGCTCCATTGCAGCCATAATTGTTGCATTAGGTCAACCTTTTGTATGTGGTTGTAATAATTTGTATTGTCATGGCCCTCAACACAACACGGATCAAAACTTGGCAGCCTACTAAAACACAACATTGCTTGCAGTCGTTAACCTGGCTACGACTCGCAGCCCCTAACAAGCTCTTAGTAGCCATGTCACTGCAATTTGGCCCTCATCACAATCATCGATCCATGCAACATTCATACTCACTTTCAACGGTGGCATTTAATCCTTAATTTGATGGCCCTTTGGATTTACTACTTGGCTCGGCCTAGCTGACACTTCACCTAACCTTTAATCCAACTCCATGACTCCAATTTGTTATTTTGAATTTATTTTATGGTGCAGAGGAAAAAAGGTCTTGAAGAACAACTCAAAAGTATAATCTGATTGCACATTTGGATTCTCTTCAAAAATGTGCACTTACATAAAAACATATTTCAAATGCAAAGGTTAAGGCATCTGGAAGCTATAAGGTTTTGCAAAGTTTGTGCATGAGTCTTTCTTGTCTATGTGAGTTTTTCGTGCATCTGAACCTTCTTGTGTGCATGAGTTCTCCTTGTGTGAGTGAATTTTTTATGTGTGAGTCTTCCTTATGCACATGAGTTTTGTGCGAGCAAGTATTTCTTGTGCACAATTTTTTCTTGTTTACGTGATGTTTTCTTGTTTACGTGAGTTTTTCGTGTCCGCATGAGTCCTTGTGCACGTGAGTTTTGAGCATGAGTTAAAGAATCCTATATTGCACATTTTTGAGTGTGGGTAGAAAGCAATGAAGGCATTTTCCAACAAGAAGAGCATATTCTCCTAGGTGTTGATGTTGTTAAGAGTGTGAGGAATAGAAATTTTCACACAATATTTGTGAGATAGATATACATGGATTGCAAGCTTGAAGCAGATTTATGATCGAGAGGAATTTTTTTGAGAATTGTAATTGAGCGCATGTTATAGAAATTGCATAACCGTACGATCCCAAATGGTAAAAGATGTGAGAGAAGATAAAGGTGAAGCACCCAAAGTTCAGATTGCAAAGTTGGTCATGTAACTGGGAGAATTGAAGCAGCTAAAGATAGAGGCAACAAGTTGTTGCGGCCCCAATGCAATGGCGTTTTCTCCTATGTGCAGCACAGAATATTGGGAGTCTTGAGGCATTAGTCCGCACATGAAAATGATAGATGTGAATTTAGGTTAGTGCTCCATATTAGCATGTGTGGAATTTGAGTCGAGTAGCAACAATGTGGAGAGACATGGCTCAGAGAAAAGTCAACACAGAGAAAAAGTGACCTGAAGTCACAAATTGCAGAAGTAGAGAAGATGTTAGGAGAAATGGAGTCCAAATTGAATGCCTTGGAAAGAAGGCCAGAAAGCATACTTACCATGTCTGCATGGATCAAGTGGAAGTTAGGATCGACTTTTACTTTAGTGGACAAGTCAAACTTGTTTGATCATGTTCAGATTTCAGATTTTTTTTAACCTTGGCTCTAAAAAGCCAAATATGGCGTAAAGGACACACAGCAAACCATGTTTTTTATTCTCAATCAGGAACGTGTCAAAAGGAAGAGCAATACTTGTTTTTTATTCTCAGCCTGACTCGTTTGTGTTGATTGTGTATTCGAAATTTAGAGCTGTGATTTATTTATTCTCGGGTAGTCTATGTAATGTCCCCTTTCTTGAATTAATTAAATCAGAGGACCCGAAGCCTATTTTTGATTCCCCATAGGCTAAAGGAGTTTTGATCTAAAAAGGAAGCGGTAATATTGCCCTAATAATTTCTTGTAAGTTATCCAAAAAGGACTGAAATTTCAGTTATTTTCTTGGAAAAAGGATTGACTAAGTGTATTTATTTTTTTTTGGAATAGGTTAGCCTATTAGGTTAGAGGGCCCTGGCCCATTGTGGCATCAACAACCCACACTGGTTGTATCAACCATCTAATACTAATGGAAAAGTTCCCATTCTTTAAGCTCTCCCTATAGCCCATGCAGCCATGAAACCACAGCTTTAAATCGTGGTGCAAGGATCAAGCAAAGGTATCCAAACCATGACGGTAGTAGGCCGATCATTAACACGGAGCTGAGATTTGCAAGGCTTGACAATTCACTAGGAGACCCATTCAATCCACGTGTACACCACTACCCGTTGGACTGACACTTAGTGTATTATTTATTAAAAGGGGTCCAAAAATAAATGATTGCCATTATATGGCCATAATAGTAATTGCAACATAATTTTGACGATGGAAAAAAGGTGAACATCTAATTAAAATTCGCATCAGAAATCATAGCCAAATTAGAGAGCGAGGAGCAACAATCACTTGTTGGAAAACATAGCATGTAATGTCCCTTTCTAGGGCTGAAACTGAAAAACAAGGAAATAGCACAAACACCAAACTGATTAAATCTGATTTTTAGACCAACAAACTGAAAAATTACATCAGCAATGTAGTGCAGTTTGATTTCTAGACCAACAGCTTGTAAACAACAAGATTTCACCCAAAATATCACCCTGAAACTCATCCACAATATTTATAAACAAGCCAAAATACGACTTGTTTAATTTATTTATTTTCATGTTTTAAAAGCCCAATAACATTAAAAAATTAAATGTTCTAATCTAAACCCTAAAAGCTAACTCTAAACAATAAAACAAAAGAGCAACACAAAAACAAAACATAAAGCAAAGAAACTTACTTTTGGCTCTCCAAAATTGCATTGTGCTTGTCTAGGGTTTGAGGAGCTATTGCTAAGCTTGTAGGAGTGTGAGGAGCTGCAAAGGAGGAAGATTTGTGAAGAATTTGTGGTTTACTAAGTGAAGGTAAGTTTTTTCTTAATTTCTAACCTTGTTTCTCTTTTTTTTTGTTATTTAATCTTTCACACATTACATTTTTTTGCTTATGTTCATCATTTTTTTGCTCTTTCTATTTAATTTTTTAATTTTCAATGCATGTCATTGTTTTCTTTGCTTTTTTAACTTTGAGGTACTTCTACAATGGCAACAAGTTATGCTTCTTCTGGGCAATCTTTGGTCAGGGAATTTGACCCAAATTCACCATTATGGAGGCATGTAACAATACTTCAACAAATTGCAGGTGGTGGTTGTTTTGAATGGAAATGCAATGATTGTAATGGAGTATTCAAAGGCTCTTACAGTAGGGTGAAAAGCCACTTGTGTGCCATAATGGGTAATGGTATAAGAGTATGCAAGGGGAGGAATAATGTTGGGGTGCCAAAAGCAAAAGTTTTGGCATATATCAAAGAGCAGGAAGATGCAGAGGTAAATATGGCTATGAGAGCAAGTCATCCATTGACCAAAAAAGGAGGTCCATCTCATTCAGCGAGGCCTCTGGTTGACCCATCACCTAGTGGATCCCCAATTGTGGCCATGCCACATCCATTTATGGCTCCTACCTCCATGGATGAGGATGTTTCCCTTGCACGAAAGAAAAGTAAGACAAGAGGGCCATTGGAAAAGGCCATTCAGAATGAGAGCAGAGAAATTGTAGATGAACACATTGCAAGGTGTGTATATGCTAATGGGCTTTCTTTTAATGTTATGAGGTCACCTTATTGGCATGAGATGGTGAAAGCCATCAATGAGGCACCAACAAGGGTATAAATCACCAGGATATGAGCAGATCTGCACCACCCTATTGGACAAACAAAAAAAATATGTGGAAACCTCCTTGAAACCAATTAGGGACTCATGGACCAAAACAGGTGTGTCCACCATTTCTGATGGATGGAAAGATGTAAGAAACTGCCCTTTAATCAATGTGATTGCAGTATGCTCTAAGGGGGCAATGTTTTTTAAAGTGGTTGATTGTGAGGGGCAAATGAAGGATGCCCAATTCATAGCCAACATTCTCTTTGAGTCCATTGAGGCAGTGGAGCCTGAAAATGTTGTCCAAGTCATAACGGACAACGCCAAAAATTGCAAAGCTGCGGAGATGCTAGTTGAGGCACGATATGGGCATATTTTTTGGACACCGTGTGTCATGCATTCATTGAATTTAATGCTAAAGACGATGGCAAGCAGAATAGAGTGGATCCAACAAGTGTATGCAAAAGTTGAAGAGATCCAAATGCTTGTCACCAATCACCACATGTGACAAGGAATTTTTAGATCATTCTCGCAATTGGAGCTACTGAAGGTAAGGAAAAGCTTTCTTTCTTTTTTTTAATTTAAAATTTAAATATAAGTTTTTTAGTTTTCAATTTTATTTTTAATTTTTGTTCTTCATTCTTATTAGGTTGTTAAGACTCGGTTTGCATCACACACAATCGTCTTGAGACAACTTGTGAAGGTGCGAGAGGCACTCATGAGGATGGTAACCTCCAATCTTTGGTCTATATGGAGGCAATCAAACACTCAACGAGCTCAAAAAGTGAAGAACATAATCTTAGAGGACCCTTGGTGGGATAGAGTGGAATATTTGTTGAGTTTTACAGAGCCCATTATGAGCATGATTCGATTTACTGACACAGATCAGCCATGTCTAGGAGAGATATGACAGCATCGACTCAATGATTGAGAAGATAAAAGTCATCATAAATGCAAAAGAACAAGATCCTGAGGAAATATTATTCAAACAAGTGAAGTCAATCCTCATTGAGCGATGGAACAATGACCACCCCATTACATCTACAGACTTTTGCATTGACTCCTAGATTTTATAGCACAGAGATCCTTTACTTGTCAGGGAGGGTAGCACCATACAGGGATACAGAAGTTAGTGAGGGATATATGGCGGCATTGGCTAGGCTCTTCCCTGATCCTGAGGCCCAAGACCAAGTTATGGTAGAGTTTGGCAATTTCATTGCAGAAACAGGTCATAGCCTTCTTGCTCTTCAGAGCAAATACAAGATGGATGCTCGTTTGTGGTGGTACCTCCATGGTCATGCATCGGTTTACTTGCAACCTCTTGCAATCAAGGTCTTGGCACAGGTAAGTTTTTAATTTTTTTATTCTCTTTCCTTTTTTTGTTATAACTTTTAGTTTTTTTAAATTTAAATTTGAGTGTTTAAGTTTGAAGTTGAACTTTGCATTGACTTTAAAGTTTGGGTTGCCTTAATAGGTTGCAAGTTCATCTTCCTCTGAGCGTAACTAGAGAACATATAGTTTCATCCACTCACAGAAGCACAACAGGTTGGGGGCTAAAAAGGTTAAAGATTTGGTATACATACATTCCAACTTGCGCCTTTTATCCCACAAGCAGTCGGAGTACAAGGAAGGGTCAACAAAACATTGGGAAATTGATCTAGAGATAGTTGACTTGGATGCTTCCATTTCCCACCATGGAGCATATGATGATGAGGAGAGTTTTGTGGCACCATAGAGACCTACATGCATAAGGGGTTGCAACTAGCAGTGGCCCTAATGCAAGTGGTTCGAACCCATGTGGTTCTAATGAACCACGTAATGATGATGATGTAGTTGAATTTGATCCTCTTGATGAAGAGGAATATAATAAATATTGACAATGAAAGATACTTTGAACTTTAAATATTGATCTATGATTGAATTTAATATATCATGAAATTCCTAACATTCACATTGTGTTCGATTTAAGTATTTTAATTTAACTTTTAAGCTTTTAAGTTTCTAAGCTTTATCGGTATCCTAGCTTGTTTGTTGTGGTTATTCACTTATTTAGCTTATAACTTGTCTTTCATATGCATAATATGTGGTTAATAATTAAATTCCCATTTAGAAGGCTGAAATTTATATATTTTTTTATTTTTATATAGTTTTTGTACTGCCGTATCCTACGTCATATCCGGGGTCAAAAAAAATTGCTCATTTCCGCGTATCAGATACTCCGTACCCACTCCCGTATCCAAAACGTTTCGACTACTCAGATGAAATCCAATCTCAAACACAGCTGGCAATTTATTTATCAACAGCAGAAGTACAACCAAGATAAATGATCAAAAATGAGGTCTCCAAACCCCAAAAATGGCCAAATATGAAGGATACCAACCTTATAAATTATGCCAAACCTGAATATCAAATAATAAGGGAGTTTTGTGCCCTAGAAGGCACCCAAATTGACTCCAACTCTAGTCACTCCCTAGAAGAGGGACTCCAAACAATGCAAAAGCTCTTGATAGGTCTTCTCATTAATGCCCTAGATACAAGCCAGCAAAAGGATTTTCAGGAATTGTCTTCACACCACCAATCTTGGAGAGTTTTCATTCTCCAATATGCCACAAGGAAGGTTGTCATCCTCCTTGGATGTCACACTATGGATTTTCACCCTTAAAGGAGTTAGAAATAGAGCAATTAGCCCTAGAGTCCAAATTGATAAGGTATATATGCCAAAATTGATGTGCAAATGAGTCTATGCGACTCCTCTTATACCCTTAGTTGGCGCCAAGAGTCATAAGGGTGACTTCCCCATGACTGACCTCTTTAAGTGCTTGCTTCTATTTTTAATTTGCCTTTATGAGCTCTCCAGCAAAGCCGACTTGCCTTAGGGAGGAAAAATACAAAAAGAAAACATTAATAACAATAAAAGAAAACACAAATGAAACCCAAGGACTTCCCTTGTGCAATTCCTTCTTGGCCATGGAAAGAGAAATAGCAAGAAGTCTTACTACTTTGAAAAAGGGGAGATTACAGTAGCAGTTACACCAATCTTAGGAACCTTATAAATAATGATAGATAGATTAAACCCATCTAATGTAATGTTTCACAGGTTGCCATATGGATAGAACATTTGGCATGCCTAAAAGCATTCGTTATTGATGCCCCTACTAAATTGTCCATCTCTACAGATCACTCTATATTGTAAACAAGTGAATGACAAGGATGACAATGTATAACAGATCTCCAAGCTAAAAATATAACCTAAATAAAGTATAATACATAAATGACTTGGCTGATAGGTTGAGGAGGTTGAGGAATTTCCTCGATTTGAAATCTATGGTCTTCATATATTAACAAAACTAGTGAATGAATGACCTAATTTTCAAACAGACGATGATATCTGCCATTCAATCTGGGTGTATTACCACATGAAGTTTTCCATTATCTCAGCCTCCAATAAACCCAGGCAAAAAATATGTTTATCTCCAGGAATACAGTGAAATCAATCATAGAGAGCACATAATAAACTGAAGAGCCGAACAAATTCCCTATTTATGACTAGTGTATCATTTGAAATTACAAAACACCTTTTAGCACATTTCATTTTCAAGAATGACAACATGAACAGAGTGAAATATTTTGAACCTTGATTCTTGAATGCCCAAACTAGCTTCCCATTTTTGCTTCTTTCAAATTTCAAATCTGGAATTTCTAGGGTGTTCAGAAACCCAATCATTAAAGATTCTTGCTCGGCATGATGGATTCTAGACTTCGGATGCCATCCACCTCCTTTATCTACAATGATAACTGTTAATGACAAATCATGAGAAACACATTGTAAGAGTGCCTCTGGCACTTCAACAATAAAGATTTACCTCGACCCAGGGTACACTGGTTGCTTATCTCAAGGCAGATTCAAATCCTATACTTCAACAAAGATTAAAAAAAGGTGCCAGACATATTGAACATCTCTCGACTTCCACCTTGATCCAAAACTGAATGTTTCCCTGACTGTAATCAATCTCACCAGATGTGGGTAACCAAAAACCAGAAGCTAAAGGACCCTTCTGATCTGACATCCAACGGGCCACGCTAATGGTTATTGTCCTAGCCTGCCACTCTACGAAGGAAAAAGACAGGAAGACACAGATTTTCAACAGATTCAGCTTATTTATGAAAGCACTGATCACATAACTTCAACCAAAAAAAAAGTCTTCCAACTCCAGTTTGGATTCATCTCCCTCACCTTCCTTTGTTCTTTTAGCATTAAAAGGTTTTGAAAGAGATCAGCAACTTTGAACCTTAATAAAAGCAGAAGGTCAATCAAAGGACAGGCACCTGGGGATTTTTGCAAAAATCTGTGCTACGATCATCTTGGAAAAACTCCTTCCAAACAAGGGCTGTATGTAACAGCTTAGTCACACTGCTATTTAAGATTTAGACCTCAAAAACCTTCCATCCAAGTGCAAGACTTGTCATGCCTACAGCCACTTTGTTGAGAATCGTCTTATTAGTAAGAAAAGAAGACCTCCCCAGATAATATTGACACTAAGAAGCCATTGAACGATGGCAATCATATGAAGTCAAACAGGCAAAGACAACTATGAATCAGAAAGAAAAAACCCAGAAGAAATTCCTCGTTCCTTAACAAAACACTTTGTTCTATTTGAAGAAGAAATCTGAATGAAAATGGGAAAAAAGAAGAAAATAACCTATGCAAAGAGGGTTAAAATACCTACAACCCTAATAAACAAGGAAACAATAGAAAAATCAGACCAAGCATAACTCTCTTGAAACCCCCCCTATCCCAAAGAAAAGAGGATCTTTGTAGGAAATGGGATAAGGATTCGAGACTGAAGAGAGCTATGTAATTGCAACAAAAGAAATCAACAAAGTGGAGATAAACAAGGACATTGCATAGACAAGGTCTTGACAGTGACACAAGATTGGAGAGCAAACATAAAGGAGAAAGAAATTATAATAATGTCCACGAATGACCAAAAGTAGGTCAATGGGATTCGGGAATACATCCAATTATAATATAGAGTCCTAGGGTAAAAGGACCCTAGAATGAATGACTAATTGTAATGCCCTTTTTCCCTTTGCGAGCTGGAAATTGGTCTTCTTGTCATTCCTTCTCCTTGGCAAAGAAGCTAAAATGAAGGAGAAGACCCTTGGGCTTCTTTATACTATATTTTATCTAATATTTTTATATTTCTTTAGTGTTCTCTTGTTTTTTGACAGGTCAGATGGGCTTTCATTAATTAATGGAAGTTAATGAAGGAAAAGAATATATATAAGAAGCTAGCGTTTTCTATTTGTGCATTGGCGCCAAAAGGAGGATATAAAAGGGAATTAGAGGCACCATTTGGAGACTAGTATTGGCACATTTTATGCTCCTTGGTCATCCACTTGAGGACGAAAACCCTCCATGTGGCTTAGGTGAAGGACGAAAACCCTTCATCATCATTTAGTATTGAAGAGAAGAGCTGATTTGAAGATCTATTTGTCATTTCCAGCTGTTATTGTAATTATTTAGGGTGGAGCGACCTACCTTGGGTAGGGTTTGGGGATTGAAAAAGAATTTGAGAAATCTAATTTTGTAATCTGATTTGCACTATTTTTAAAGGCCACAATCTGCAGTTATATGAATTTAGAGGGTTTTTAGACCCATATTTCATATTTATTTTGAGGCTGCAATTTTTAGTGCATATTTAATTTTCCAGCAATGTATTCTTCAGTGTTTCTTGTTATTTTGGCTCTAAAATTCCACAAATCATATATAGAATATTGGTGAATTGATTGGTGGTGTTTTATGGTGGTTTTGGCAATTTTTGGTGCAAGTATAAGTCGTTGATTTTATTCTACAGTCTGTTGCACTTTCATTTTTCAGATCTGCAATTTAATTTGAAACCCTCAAAAGGGACATTACACTAACTCAATTAAAGAACAAAAACAAAATCACTAGAAATAAACAAAGGGTAAACTCAACGCAGTAAAGCCCCCAACTCATCTGGTTAGGGTACCAATACAAATAGCCATGTGAGAAGAGCAAGAACCCCCAAAGAGCATGGGCTGATGAAGTTGAATGGTATTCCTATCAAATATTAAAAATTAAGAAGATGAAACTACGTGGTTTTTGTCAAAGACATTAAATTAAAGGCAAATAGTGGGAAGAACTAGCAAGACACAAGTTATAATGGAGGTCCTGAGGCTGTTAGGAGGCTTGGAAATTGCTTTAATAATACCAAAATAACAGGTTTAGCCATAGGCCAAGAAACAACATATGTAGGCAAGACATTTTTATAACAAATGTTTATTCCTCAACAAGCAATGCTAGAAAAGAAGCTTATTGGCAAGCCTTAAATGAAATCTTAAAGACAATAATACTATTAACCTATCACAAGGTACACAAAATTTTATGAAAAGAGTTCAAACTTTTCCAAAGCATTATACTCCTCAAACATAAAACTAAAATTTTATCTAATACTTTTATGTGGGAAGTTTTTGACATGCTTTTGCACTATTTTATAAATATGTGTGTGCGTATATACTAAGTGAAAGCAGAGAACAGAAAGCTCTCTCGACTTTTCCATTCTGACATATTTATGCATTTTCTATGTTGCAAAGAAACAGAAACAGGTCTGAAAAGTGGAAATGCCGATTTTCAGAAAACAAAAAAAAAAAAAAAAAAAAAAAAAAAAAACCTGCATACAAAACGACATGGAAACATCCATATAGTATATATTATAAAGTATAAAATATATATAATACATGATACTCATTTTTGATCCGTAGAAAATAAAACACTTCAAACTTCATGTGTTATAAGCCATGTCCAAACTTCAAAGACAATATCAAAATGTACATGGAAATGAATGAATGATTAAAATCTAGAGACTAATATATCATCTTGATTCTCCTCAAAATCAGCATCTCCATGGATGCTACTCCCACTAGTTCCACTGTCCAACCTTTGTGTAGAACTCCCTTGATTGTCGTCATTGACACCAAGCAATGAAAGTTGGGCGAAAGTGGCTATGGAAGCATCCAAATCAATTGTCTCTAGATGAATGTCCCAAAGTTTGTTAGGCCCTCTAGTATAGTCCTTAGTCTTGTGTGTCTAGATAAGCAAATTAGAGTGCACAAATACCAAATTCTCAACCTTCTCAGATGCCAACTTGTTTCTTGTAGTTGATGGGATGAAGGCTTATGTACTCCATTGCTTTTTGTTGAAAAAACTACAAGCCACCTATTACACAGAATCCATTGGAAATTTCAAATTAGCGACAATGTATGACAATATATGTTAATATGACTTAACTTTATAAAGACATCATATAAACATACCTATGGAAGAAATTTGATGGCAATAGGTCGTAGCCACTTGACATCATGGCCATGTACATACCACCTATTGACTCCAATCATACTAGACTCTTGTCAAATAGAGGCTCAATTTCTCCCATGTAACTTTTTGAAGCCACAAACATTCCCTTTTCATTGCAAATCACCACACTAGCTATAAATGGATTAGAAAAAAGTTTTCTTAATGCTTCTCTAGTTCCATTTGCATCTTTCACGACATTATATGATGGTTGTCTATCACGCAACCGAATTACGTCATTGCTATAATATTTAGGTTTGAGAGCGTGTGTAAGGAGACATAATGGAGTGACTATTTTACTCCATTTCTACATGATCATAACCTTGAGTTCATTGAAGAATTTGTCTTCAAGATCTTGCTCTTTTTCCCCATGCAAGTTTCATCCATATATGCATATTGAATCATAGAGAAAATAGGCTTATAAAACTAAACATGCATTCAACCTTCATAATCAAAGATCAAAGTTTTTATCTTTTGGACTCTTTCTTTGATTACCTCCACACGCTCCAAAATATTGCTAATCACCACGGTACTTAAGGCCTCTCTTACAATCACAAGGCATCTCAAAACAAGTGTGTGAGAGGCAAATCTTGCGTCAACAACCGATAAGAAAAGTAAAAAAATTTAAAATTAATATATTACAAATTTAATATAACTTCAAATCGTAGAAAGTTAAAACTTAGAAAATAAAACATTTGTTTCCTAACCTTCAACAACTCCAACCTCGAGCATGTACTAAAGATGACTTGGGACATGTGATAGATGGTGAAAAACATCTAAATCTCATTTGTATTTGTATAAAGTTGTATCTATGAGATTCTTTGTCAATCTTTTGCGGCATCAAATTAAAGGAGTGGACAGCACATGGCATCCAGATTGTATGGTCTTATCTTGCCTCTATAAGCATTCTTGCTACTCTACAATTCTTTGTGTTGTTCGTGATGACTTAGACAACATTTTAGGGGCCCACTGACTCAATAGCCGCATTCGAGATGTTAGCAATAAGTTGAGCATCTTTCACTTGGCCCTCACAATCAACAACCTTTTAGAACATTGCCCCTTTAACGCATACCGCAACAAAGTTGGTTAGGGATCTATTTTGAGCATTCTTCCATTCATCTAACATAATTGACACCCCTAAATCCTTCAACGAATCTCTAATTGGTTACAAAGAAATTTGTATATGCTCCACTTCCTTTGCCAAGAGTAATATGTGAACATTCTCATAGTTTAGGCCTTTGTACCCTTATGGCACTTCATTAATGTCTTACACCATAGTTTAGGCCTTTGTACCCTTATGGCGCTTCATTAATGTCTTACACCATTTGTTGTCAATATGGTGACCTTAACACATTGAAAGGAAACACACAAACATAAATGCATCGAGACACGAACTCATTACCTATATCTCTCTTCTCAATGTTGAATATTTTTTCTAATGGCCCTTTTGGTTTTTCATGTGAGATGGCGTCTTCATCCAATGGAGTTTCAAGTGGCTGAGTTGGAATTGTTTTTGGCCAATCTCTTGTGGCTTGTGTATCAACTTCCTCTTGCTCTTTCATGTACTCTAATGTTTGTCTTTTCAACTTGGTTACACTTTTGAACCCCGTTCCCCCAACACCAATTAAACGAGCTTTGAGTTGAGTATGTGAAAACTTAAATAGCTTATCGCAATAGTTGCATACCCAAACACGAGAACCACCCCCAACAATGTTTTCCACTACTCTCACATGTCTCCAAAGAGGATAAGCGGGATCATGTTTCATAGGAACATGGATGTGTTCTTCCTAGTTTGATTCACCTTGCCCTCCGCCCGAAGCTGAACTTCATGTCATTTATATGATGTCTCAAAGACTCAAACCTACAATCGGAACAAGAAACTAGAACTTATAAAAACAATAAAAATGAGACTTACTTCAAAAAAACTAAATTCTAGGTATCATTTTTTTGCTTCTGATCACCGAGATCACCATAGTAATGTGAAGTGAGAGCATATATAGTGTTACAATGTTTAAAAAACAGCAAATAAAGCTTTAAAACAACAATTTTTAAAAGCTTGATGTTAGAATGGGAGTTACATAAACAAAACTAAACCCTATATTAATTATTAATAATTATCCTTTTCAACTTCTTATCACCAAGAGCACCTTTAAGGTGCGAGGTGAGATCATAAACAGAGTTCAGATTTTGTTTTTGTTTTTCAATAACAAAATAAACTTTGAAAAATAGCAAAAAAAACTTGAAGCTAGAATGGAACTTACATTAAAAAAATAAAAAAATTAAACCCTAGGTATCATTTTTTGCTTTTGATCACCAAGGTTGCCATAAAGGTCCGAGGTGAAAGCATACATAGAGTTAGGATGTTTGACAAACAACAATAAAATTGTTATGAAACGATAACAAAAAAACTTGAAACTTAAAAGATTAAATTATTTCAACTTTAAAAGGTTTCGAGTTAATACAAAAAGAAATGGAACATTTCTTTAACATAAAATTTAAATAAATATCTCTATCAATGATCATGAACAATGTGTGCATTATGAACACACCATTCATAATCATTGATCGCATTAACAGTTTGTAAAAAAAATGGAAAGAAGATCGTCTTTAGTCGATTTGGCGCAATTTTGTTTTGCCACTATTGCAATGTGCAACCCTTTTGTTAGCTGCAAACTTGAGATCATTGGTGGGTCTACTACCTTTGTTGCCTCCATCCTCTAGTTGCCTTAGCTCAAGGGGCTAGGTTACATAGAATGTCATGTTTGATAGCAAAACCCCCGCCCCACATAGTGACCATCGGATTCACCCGATATTATGTCCTTACAAGATGATTTTTGAATTTGGACTTCTTTGATGATTGACACACAACTTATCCTTTTTTTAACAATACTAAAAAAAATGACACCTAAAACCCTAAAATAAGATTGTGGTATCTCACAAACTAGAATAGCAATCTCTATAATCTCCAAAAAACAAGTTAATAACTGAATATAAAAGAACACCTCTAAAAACTACATCGGATTTTTTGAGATTGACTAACTACTGTGACTTTTAATCTAATGACTTGACAACTTATTGTTCAAATACTAAACACTTTGCCTTATAGCTTAATGTGAACTATAATTGATCCATAGGGATCCAAATGAACACTACATCAAAGCAACCAATTTCAGAAGGAGAAAATTGAGCAGAATGTTGAGCAGAATGAAGAGCAGGTTGTAAAGTTACAGAACCACCCCTCTGTGCAGAGAGGCGGTTGCGTAACGGCGGTTGCATAACGGCGGTTACGTGACCGCCAGTCTGCAGACACCGGCGGTCCTGTCACTTATGGATGAAAAATAAAAATGAAGCCATGAATGGACGTGGAATTCAAACGTCTCATTTGTATCTCTTCCTTGGAGGAGGTTTCCCATTCTCCAGAGCATGAGAGGACATGGGAGGAAGGCTATTTAAGGAGGAGCATAGGCAAGGATTAATTATAGAAGGCAATCAAAGTTGGATGCAAGAAGTGAGATAAAAACCATTGGAGTTAGAGTTTGTTTTGTAGAAGAAAGGTGTAGAAACAAAGCAGCCAAGTATAGAAAGGGAGTGTGTTTACATTGTTTTTTACTTCCTTTCCTCTTGTTGTAATCTGTATTCATTCAAAATTGGCCAATAAAATTTGGGAATAAAGAGCAATTGCCCTTCCCGGCTGGTTTTCCCTCAACTTGGGGGTTTCCAAGATAAATCTTGGTGTTAAATTATTATTTCCTTTGCTGCAAAATTAGTTCTAAGTTCAGTTTTACTCACAAGTAATTCAAAATCTGTCATTTTCAAAATTGAAAGTAGAAAAGTAATAAGTTAGGGTTTGTAAAGTTCCAAAGTTTGAAATTTACAGATCATTTTGGTATCAGAGCTGATAATAAGTATCCAGGACTGTGGTATTCGTTCTTGTGATTTGTATGACAGTGACAAGGTCTAAAGGCGAAGAAGTTTTACCTTGCGATCCAGACAAATCTACGAAGAAGTGGAAACAAAGAATTCGAGATCAAATGGAGGAAGAGAACTTGGTCCGTAGAATTGAGATGCTAGAGACCATGATGGATAAGATGTATAGACATCAACAAGAACTCTCAGATCTGCAAAAGATGGCTTCAATCAAACAAGATAACATGGACTCAATGGTATGAGCTTTGGCCGAAAAGTTTGGCATAGGCAAGAGCCACAATGAGGAAGATGTAGACGGGCGTGAAGAAGAAACTCTAGTTGAAAAGGTAAAATCTGATCATGCTCCTTTTAAAGTCGAGACTAAGGTTGAAATTAAGAGCTTTGAAGGACAAGTAGATGTAGAGATATTAGATAAATGGTCAAAGTAACTGGAAGTTTACTTTAGTGTCCATAATGTCATGGAGGCATAAAGGATTCCCTTTGCACGTCTCAAAATAGAAGGTTGTGCTCTGGTTTGGTGGGAAACCCATCTAGACACTTGTAAAAAGAAACGTACTATTGTCAGTTATAAATAGAAGGTTCTACTTTCAGTTATAAATCATGCATGTCATGCAAAGAGGAATTCCAGGAGGAGATCACCAACTGCTTCCCTTTTCATAGCTTTTGCATGCGGGAATTCATTTAAAGCTTCCTATTTATAATTGCCCTCTATACACTATAAATAGAGGAAGAACCTACGGGTTAAAGGGATCGGAATTTGTAATCAACATTCTTGTGTTACAGACTTTGAGTTGAAACCCCTGATAGCGTTTTGCAAGCAGAGGAATAAAGAAGAGATTTCCGGAGAACTTTGTATCAACGGTGCATTCGTTCTCTTATTTCTTTTTAGATCTATGTATAAACTTTGTGTTGTCTTAGATCTAGATTTGAAAATTTCCCTTGCTTCAGAATTCTGCATTTTAAGATCTATTTGTTTCTTTTATGTGCATGTAATCAACTATGTCAACTATTGGTTAAGTTGCACATTTCCTTTCCTTTCTTCTCACATTTAATTATTTCCCTTTCTTGCACATATTGCTTACAACTGCTTTGCTGCAAAACTGTCTAGCTATGGTTTATAACTACAAGTTAAAGTAATACCAACAAATAGATACTAGGAAATACAACTGGTAAAATCTTACACAGGAGCCTCACCGGTAAATGAGGGAGATTTATCTCATGACTGCCTAGGTTTTTAGTTGTGCAGAAAATCTAGCCAACACATTCTTAGTAGGTGATAAAGCTTGGTTGCATCTTCACAAGGATATGCTTCAAAGGTCTCACATTGAAAGATTGCTAGCCATTTGCGTGACGGGTCCATACACCACTCCATGTAGTTAGTGAAAATGCCTTTGTTCTTGATCTACCTTCGTACTTTGGCATGCACCAAGTCTCCGCAGCTGATCAAGCTCTTTCTACCAGCTTACTTGTCCCCTTCTCTACTCCTTGAGCCAACAACAACAATCCACCCTTGTTGATTCACCAAGTACCCTACAGATAAGGACCAAATTATTGAAGTCACGAACCATACACACCTGTTGGGGCATTTCTTGTAAATTATTCAGAGTTTGACTAAAGGTCGGGCACTATGCTGATCAAGCTAAGCGGTACAGAACAATTCGGCAACTCCAAGTGCAGTGTTGGTAAACAAAATCAGTTTTGATACAATGGGTGCCATTGCTCTTCATCCTGAAAGGGCGAATAATCTGAGCGCAATAGCGCATGTGCACGTCATTTCTCATTTGTGCAATTGCGTAGCTGCTTGCACATAAACTCACTTTGGAGACATAATGGTTCAAGTCGTGTAGTGCGCAACACATTTTACCTGCAACTCCGCACAATACCCCACCAACTTGCGCTTGCTCGCAGTTCTTGTACTGAACACCCATTGCACAAAGTTTGTTAGCCTCCTCGCCACCAGCTCACAGTTGCACACTTTGATGCACTCAACTTGCACATCGCATAGTGCCTCCGTGCCTCCCAACACTCAACATCTTGTGCACGCTTTCCAAGGCTTGCTCCATTGCTCAGTCTTGCACACCTCCAACATTGCACTAGGACGAATTTTAGCATCCATGTAGAAGCTTCCGATTTTCGTGTGGACTCCTAAAGTGGCCACCTTCCGGATTCAGCGGTTTGCTAGGAATCCTCCTACGCAACTGTCATGCCAAAAGCATTGCCGTCACGTAAATCATGAAGGTAACTCAGACATCACGCATGACAGATGGGGTGATGGGTAGTTGCTTCCATCTGGATCACTGCGGATCTCCATTGTAACAACTTTCTCACATATATAAATATATTATAACCACTATAGTGGCATAGAGTCCGTCAGTCTATAGGGGCTTCAGACAATCAAGCTTGCCCTCTCTTGGACTCTATATAGTCTGGCTTGGGTTTTTCTCCAGTGTACAATACTCTGCTTGTAATTCTTTTCGAGTAGCCTAGTCACGATCAATAAGGACACATTCCCTTCTGATACAAGAGCTTACTCTCTTAGTCTTGCTCGCTGTCTTTTACAGCTCTGTACTTCCCTAGCTTCACCATTAATGAATAGAACTTGCATTTCTTACAAATAGTCTTATGCTGAACATTGTGTTTTGTTTGGTTCATTGCATTCAGATAACCCACGCGCACTCTTTCTATAACCTTGTTGCTCCAACTAGCGTAGGTTGTCCCTCCGCACTTGGTTCTGAGCTTCGTGGTGTGATGTAGAATGGAGTCACTTGGGCAAGTAGAGCGGGATATGGTGTAATGAATAATGTAAACTTAAATGTAAGGAAAGTTAGGTATATTCTTTCTAGCATGCGTAAGAATTTTGAATTTATTATCTAGCTAACCGAAAATCCCCTATATTGCTGTAAATTGTCTTTGCAGAAGTAGTGTATTGTGTTAGATGTGAAACAAAAATGGGTAATTGCCCAAGGCATTGGGCAAGGTGGCAAGTATAGGCTTGTTCACTTTGCTATAGTCAACTTAAAAGCATGTGTGGAGGGAGACTCCACGATATTGTAGGAGGCTGAAATGTTTCATGTCAACATGGCTATTTCTAAGGCAGAAAATGAAATGCCTCAATTACATGATGCGTGGGAGGCGCATGGTGAATTGGTAGGGAAAATCCACTCAAGAATTGTGGAGGGTGACTCCACATATCCAGAAATGCGTAGGAGGTACATGGTAAGATTGCAGGAATAGCCAGTCAATTAAAGGCACTGGCTCAGAGGTCCGTAGACCATGGTCAGGGATGTGCATCTTGTTGAAAAAGATTTTCCAATAGGAGGGAATAAATGAGGTAGACGATAGGTTGTTTGATGCCCGTACTACCACCGAGATGGTTATTTCTTCTAGGACGTAGCTAAATTTTAATTCCTATTGCAATGATGGTCACATTTTGGTTGCTTCTTTCCATATAAGCCTAGTTTGGTTTCCTGAATGAAGACTTTGACGAGGAGGTCTGCATGGTACTGTCTGAAGATTTTGGGTACTTGAATGTGATCATCTGGGCATGTAGATTGATTGAGTCCCTGTACAAACCTTGGCAAGCTCCATGAACTTGGTGCATTCTTTCTGATGACAACATTTCCAAAATTTTGGTTTTAAAACTACAGAGGATGGGCTGATGTTATGATCCAATGATGATTCATCATTAATCAGTGAATCTTTGTTTTGTTAGCTATTTTTTTACATGGTTTCTATCTACACCAAAGCTCCTGGTCACATTGGACAACAACATTTGCATGTTAGAGGGACATGGTAGATTTCAGAGTGATATATAAAAAGCAACTTGCAAATTTAATGACTAAACTTCATTGACTTAAAGCATTTATTTTCGAGACAAGACTTGTTGTCTCCAGTTTAGTCATTAAGGAAGATCAGGGTATTGAAATATTATAGATATCTGAGCTATATTAATTAACTATTAGTTAATTAACAATATTCAGTTGTAAACCTCCCAAACTACATTGTAACCTCATTTAGCATAATAAAATGACAAACACACGAATCCCAATGCGTGCCTTCCAGCCTCTCTTCATTCTTCATTATATGCATCTGCAATCTCTACCATTACCAAACTCCCATAACTCTAAAACATCCTTATTGATTTGAGTGAAAATGTTTCTCTAAGCCCAAAGGGCCTTTATTTGTACACAAGGAGAAGGGAGGAGAGGGTTAAGAGGAAAGGAGAAAGGCTCATTCCAGGCATCGTGCTCCTTCAGGGATTGTAAACAAATGTGCACTTCTAGCTCTTATGTTTCTAAAGCAAAATTCTTCCAACTCTCTAAATGGCAAAAACATCCTCACTAAGGAAAAACAAAACCAAGATCTTATAGAAAAGCCTACAATTCTCGACCAATCATGCATTGACATCTGCTCCTATCATTTCATACATTGGAGTGTGTTTCCTTTCCTGGCTTTTGGAATTGAAGGATTTCTAGCCCCCTTTCAAGGACATTCTAGGCAAGCTAGGGTTGCAGAAAGGCTTCTAAAATAACCCACACATGACATTTGGGTCCCACCCAAGGCTTACAAAGGAGAGTTTGTCTAAAATGAGGTTCAACTTTCGATGAATAGACACCCTTCCTAGATTACGCAAATAGTGCACCTCGTCAAATCCGAATTTGATTCGCTAAATGGAAAGTGTTTTGGGGTCCAATAAAAGTTGTAAAGCCTAGTCAAATATCATTTGTCCCATTAAGTAGATGGGTTCACATGGCTAAAAAGGAACTCAGGGGATTACACAATGACAAGCAAGCTTAATTATTTAGGAACATAAATCCTTAGGTAACACTGAGGTAATATAATGTTTGCCAAACCGAGGTGTGTGCCAAAAATGTCCATAGATTTGTGCGGTCTGTTTTAAAGACAAGAGAAACCTTGATCACTTGGGGATCTCAAACTGTTTCCTGCATGGTCATTACACCCAGAGAAAAAGATGTCTAATACACAAACAGACCCTTATATCTGGTGTCACTTGGCAGATTTCACCTGAAATCTGTGACTACCCTATCCGAAAATTTTTCGTACTTTTAAAATAATGGGTCGTTTTGTGTTTTTATTGCCTGAAAGTTCTTGTATTGCGTCAAGATAATCCCAAAGAGCCATATTAGCCTTTTTCGCCAAATACCCAGATGCCCAAAATTGTTTTATTCTGTCGTCGGGATTTGTCTGCGGGAAATTTGTATTTAATTATTTTGAGCCCCGTATGAGGCTATTTGCGCTCTGTTTTAACTCTATTATGAGCGAATATGTTATTATTCCTATGTGCCAGAAGGGTTTTAACTTGTATTAAGTTTTGGGCTTTATTTGTAACTTTTGGCAATTTTTCGTGTTTTTGTGGTGTCCCGTTTCGTTTTCTGTGAAATTTCTCTGGAACAATTCCTTTGCCGGGTAAGCCCGATTTTTGGCCTGGAGCAGCTGGAAAACATATACGCACATTATTCCTGGAGGAATTCGCCATCGGAGGTCTGGATCACTGGGAAAAAGCGAAGTCGTGCACAGAAAAGCCCCTGCGGGGATGGGCGCATTTTTGGAAAACAAAGGATTTAAGCTGCAATGGGAAAAATATAAGCTGCAGGCAGGGTGGGAATTTTATACCTGCCTGGCAGGGTACTTTTTCCCGTGTTATAAAAGTCACTTAAGCTGCAGTGGGAAAAATAGAGGCTGCAGGCAGGTGGGAATTTATTGCCTGCCTTGCAGGGTAAAAATTCCTATGATAAAATAAAAGGAAAGTGACTTAAGTGAAATCATGGGATTTTAGTGCCTGCCTTGCAGGGTAAATAATCCCATTGTCAAAGTCAAATCACTTAAGTGGATCACGGGATTTTGGTGCCTGCCTTGCAGGGTAAAGAATCCCATTGTGGAAAAATTCTTAAAAATAGAATTACATGTGCAAAAAAGTGCGCCCCCTTTGGTGAGAGAATGGCAGCCTTAAATTGATTATTTTAATTAATCTATTCTCTCAAAAAGTGCGCCCAAGCTTGGAGGAAGTCAACAAGTCAAAGTTGAAATAAAAGAAAGGATTTAAAAGCATTAAATTTAATTTATTTAATGGCTGCCCTCTTCCTCTCAAAAAGTGCGCCCCATTTGGGAATTATTTAATGTTTTTTAAGGCATTAAAACATTAAATTAATTTCTATTTTCAGTGGCTATGGTCAAAGCACACTGTGAAGCTTAAGTGAAGTGATGTGTGAAGGATTAAATTGGATTAATTTAATTTATTGGATGGCTGTCCTTAAACATGCTATTTTTAAAAGAGAAAAACATGATTTTTAATTAATTAATTGCCTTTAATTGTTAGGGCAATTATTAATTATAGAATTGTGAAGGTTATATAAGCATGGGCAGCCATATGGGTGAATTATTCAAATCACAGGTAAAGAATTGCAGCCAAGTGGAAAAGTGCGCCCCCATTAGAGGAAGGATTTTGCTCAGACAAGGTGCTAACAAGGCTAAAAGCTTCCAGATTTGGCGCATGCTTTGAAGGAGGTTGATCTTTGTCTGCATAATTGTTTCCACAGGTGTTACAGGAGCTCAGGTGTTGATTGAATGGATTCATGCTCTCTTTATGTGCAAATTAAACACCAATTTTTGGGGCAGCAGGCTTGAAAAGTGCAGATTTTTACAATTTAAATTCACTATTCATGCTCCGGTGGCCATTTTTGTCTGAATAAATTGCAGGAATTCATTACAGGTGCTTTACAAAAGAAAAGGAGTTTTTATCAATGTCCAATACATTGCAAATATCCTCCGAATCTGAAGAATTGTCCAGATCTGCACCAGTATTGAAGAAATCCGGCCAAGTAAGAAGAAAAAGAATTATTCAGACGAAGATAGACAAAGCCATGGCGAAAAGAGATGAAAAAGAAAGCACGATGGAGTCATGCATTGCTTCCAAACTTGCAGACATAGGAGACACAGATCTAGGCCCGGAACCTCTTTCCGATTTGATTGATAGATCCAGAGCGGGAAAGACTTCACTCATGCGTGCGGTCAAAAGCAGTGGAATTATCCGAGCTGCAGCTTTTCCATGTACAGCCCAATTGCCAGAGTTCGTGATGGAGTGTGCTAGATCTTATCATCCTTCATCCAGATCAGTGCGTGATGCTTCGGGAAAGACAATAATTCGTTTGGACGCAGAGTTCATCAATTATTGTTTGAAGATTCCAGTGCGAAAGGTGGTGACTTCTATTAGCATTCAGGATGCTGACAGTAGATGGGAGAAGCATAGAGCTGATTGTGTGAGCATCATGAATAGCCGGTACATGAAGAAGCCTAGATCTCCTTCAAAGTTCCCGAGAACTCTTCCACGGTCCAATTTGGTGCAGGAGGTAGATGATGTCGTCAAATTACTATGCATGATGAATGGCGAAGCGAATGCCGACACTTTCCGTACATGGATGTATGCTTTCATCAGGACCATTAAAATCAACAAGGTTGATTCCATAATCAATTGGTCGGAAATTATTAGCAACAACATCGGTGAGCAACTCCGGAACGTGAAGCGTACTTTCAGCTTCAAGATGACTTCATACTTGGTGTATGCTGCAGCTTCACAAGGCGTCTTTTCCAAGCTGGATAGATGTGGTGTTCTTTCCAAGGACCCCATTTTCGAGTGCTACCCGCAGCTTACTGCACCTGCATGCGAGAAAGACTTCAAAGTGATCAACGATGACTTCTTCTACGATTTCATCTGCAGGCTAGACAAAGACTTGAAGGCCAACAGGGTAAGCAAGGAAGCGTGGGAAGCTGTGTCCAAGATTGGCAGTCTATTCATTCAATTTGCAGATTTCACATACCTCAGGGTTACGGGCTTTTCTGGAGAACCAATAAAGATGCCCAGGTATCCGAATGATAGATTGATCGCCATGGAGCTGAGCAGGCAACTTGTGGAGTTACACGACCTTCAGTCAAAGCGGCACAAGTCTACGGGCTTCTTCCCAATCACTGTGGGATATTACAGCTGCATTAGCATTCACAGAGCTCGAGGGATGGAAGCGCAAATGTTATCCGAGTATGAGCAAGAGTTCTTCCCTGCACGGCTGAACTTCGATCCATTTGGAGTAGCCAGGAAGACAATCTCCCAGCAGTACGCACATGTGCCTTCATTAGAAGATTTCTGGATGAAGTGCAAAAGTGAGTACGAGGTTAGAAAGAGAGATTTCAGCAGGCTATCAGCAAAGCAAGTGTTCGACTTTGGACTAGCGCGGATACCTGCGGATCTTAAAGATGATGGGAATGTGGTACTTGACACTTACCATCAAATGGGAGGAGATAAAGCCATACTGCAGAATAACATAGGAGGCTGCAACACAATTGAAGAAAGGTCGGGAGCGGTGTTGGTGAATACTTCAAACTGGTTGCTGACGAAGGGATATTGCCTTGATGAAGCATTGATGAATCAAATCACGGGCAACTTCGGCGCAGGAGATTCCCTCAAGCGAAAGCATGGAGGAGAAAGCAGCAGAAGGTCCGAGAAGTTGAAAGTACACAGAAGATCTCAAGAGAAAGAGAAGATCACTTCTACGACCATAGCTTTGACTCCGGCTTCTCCAGTACCCAGTACTTCACCAACTATTGCACCGCAGCAGCAGGACGCTTCCATGCCTCCATTGAATCCAGCGACGTTCGTCTTCTCTCCTCAGCCACTTCGTTCATCACCTGTTCCAGAGGATACGTTGAAGCTGCAGATGGCAGAATTCGAAAGAGCTTTGTCCTTGGATGATTCAGAGGATGGCAGCCATAACACTGTGGCACTTTCTGATGGAGAGGATGCAGAGCGGGAGATGGTAGTGCACTCAGCGACTTCTCACTCTCCGAGAAGTAATTTCTCGGAATGGTTGGCTTTGCAGTTGGTTCCAGAAGCGAGAATGGAGATGAACTTAGAGGAGCACGACTTGCAGCTACTCCAGGATCTGAGCAGAAGAGACAGAAGGCCTAAAGTTGCTAAAGCAACTTCTAGGTTGATCATCGAGGATTCGGGAGAGAAGTTTGCTGAGATATCAATTCCGGCAGAAGGAAAGATAGAAGAGGAGCTCACGGCGGAAGATGTGACAGTGACCAAAGTACCACTCGGTCAAGCCACCACTGAAGGATTGAAGCAGGACACGCAGACATTGATAGATGCTTTATTCCTTAGGCTTGACAGTGAAAAGGCGGAGAAAGAAGAGCTGCAGAAGCAAGTATCTCAATTATGTGAGATCATAGCCAAGGTTGCTAAACCTTCCATTCAGCCCATTTCAGAGCAGGTGAGTGATCATCTTATGCAGGAAATGGAGGACGCAAGCAA
The DNA here is from genome assembly GCA_019776745.2 of Taxus chinensis. NCBI lineage: Eukaryota > Viridiplantae > Streptophyta > Pinopsida > Cupressales > Taxaceae > Taxus > Taxus chinensis. The sequence continues at coordinate 29,673 of JAHRHJ020000543.1, read as the reverse complement.
TCAAGTAAAGGCTATTGACGAATGGAAGGATTTGATTATTCGTCAAGCTTCTGTACAACTTGGGGAAGTGCCAGCCCGCCTAAAGGTTATGAACGATGCAGCAAATCAACTAAAGCAACTGATGGCAAACATAGAAGGCATGAATACAGTTGCAGAGAGTAACCTGAGTATTTTGGCCGAGATCAACAAGCTGCCGAGAGATGTATTGATTGCGGAACAGATTGTACCAGACGGATCAGTCGAGAAGGGGAAGCAGCTAGAATTTGCAGTATCTTTCCGTTTGGAAATCTGCAGAGTTTTGCTGAAGAGGATGCAGGCACTTGAGAGTAGGACATCAGATTTACCAGACAGTATCATTTCTTTCACTGAGGAAAGAGTGGACGGAGGTGTTACTTCATACGTGCGGATCGTTTCTAACGAAGGTGCCTAATTCCCTGGAAGGTTCTCTTCTGATGGTACAAAAGAGAATTGATAAAGCTACCAAGCCTTTCACGATGAATTCTATCAGTAGACTGGTGGCGCTGCAGGCAGACATTGCGAGGTTTGGGCCGAGTTTGGAAGATGTGGAAGCGTGCATCAAAGTGTTGAATGAAGGGTTGCTGCAATTCAGGACAGAGAAGGAAGCAGTGGCTAAAACAGATGGAAGGATGCTGAATTACATGTTCGACAAGTATATCCGATATCAGAACAAGAAGAAGACATAAATGTTACAGCTGGCATGACTTCTTCTATTCTTTCTTCTTCTATTTTCTATGTTCCCGGATGAAATTGTAAAACTTCTAAGTTATTGGTTTTGCAACCATTACTTGAAGTCATGTGGAACCATTCTATTAGTTAAGTGATACATGTGTCACTTAAGAAGAAGTTAGTTGAGGATGATTGCCAAATGTCATCTTTACTTGTTGTTCATGCTTTAGTTCAGTTTAAGTTTCCCATTTGTACTTTCCCTCCTACATTCTATAAGTAGGAGAAGAACCTCCGGGTTAATGATCGATCATAATTTGTAAGCAACAATCCTGTGTTCTAGACTTTGTGCTGAACCCTGAGAGCAACTTGGAGCAAAGGAATACAAAGGAGCAGGTTTCCGGAGAACTTTGTGTCACGGTGTACTGTGTTTCTTGCTTTTAATCTTAGATCTCTTGATAAACTTTGTGTTATTTTAGATCTAGATCTAGAGCTGCCTTTGTTTTATAATTCTGTGTGTTCATATCTATTAAGTTTCTTCTATGTGCATGCAATTAGCTCTGCTATCTACTAATTGGGATGCACATCTTCCCCATTTCTTCTCTGTATTTCCTTTACTTCTTTCTTCTATAACTTTCCTTTCTTAAACAGCTGCTTACTTGCTGCAGAACTTCTTAGTTATGGTTCATGAACTAAGTGGTTAAAGTAAAACCCCTGATAGATAATAACACATTTTTATTGACAAATCTGACACGGGAGCCTCACCGGTTAAATGAGGGAGATTTATCTCATGACTGCCTAGGTTTGATGCTATGCAGAAAATCTAGCCAAACTAGTCTCTTTAGGGCATGAAAGAGAAAAAGACCAATTTGAATGTTAGACGTGAGAGCAATATCGTAGGGTAGAAAAAACGTCATCAGAAAGGGCAGAAAACGACCTAGTTTCAATTCGAGGGCACTTACAACGAAGATAACCACAAAATATAGTTGACGGCTGCCATTGCAAAGGTGCAAAAAAAATGAAACCATTCGAGGGCACAATTTTGGCTATGTTTTTAGACGAATTTTAGGGCATTTTGAAGTGCTACGGCACAAAAATAGGAATTTTCTATTTTTGAAGTTTTTTTAGGGCTGTTTGTGCAGTTAGGGCACTAAAATAAGATATTTTCAGGGCCAAATGTGATAGGCAGAATGCAGAAGAGGAAAATGTGATTTAAGACACTTTTTGTGCAAAAAACACAATCCAAAATCACAAGGACAAGGAAAAAACGTGTTTTTCGAAGGTAGCTAGTGCAAAACAAAGAAAATACCAGTCATGCATTTCCATATTTACAACTTTTCAAGGATCATTTGCTGTTAGGGCACACAGTTTGTTAATTTTCAGTCATAGCCAGTCGTCTAGGGCACAAACTTGCCGGGCATAGTTTCCTTTCTTTGCTTTAAAAATAAAAAAATAAAATCACCTTTTAAAACCTTGCTACTTTAATTTGTGGGTCATTCTATATTTTGGGAAAGGGTTATTTTCAGAGGTATTTTTTTCTAAGAATGGAAATTCCATTAGACAAATATTCTTGCCTCAACTTTCATACCGGGAAAGTAAAAATCCAGATGAAAGACATTAAATGTAGTTAATGTAGCCATTATTGAAAATCCACCGAATGCTGCAATTGATGATCTCACTGATAGAGAATACGTATTTTAAAAGAAGCCTCACACTTTGAAGATGTTAAGGGATCCAGTGTAGGTAAAACTCGGCATAGATGACTGCTTAGATGGTTTGGGAGCTTGCCTAAATGGATCTCGAGAGTTTACCCTTATGAGGGTCATGAGACAACTTGATGGAGCACCGTTGAGTAGCTCGGAATGGATGGTTATCAAACAATTTGGGAAATTCTGTAATTTGGGAGTTTGGAGAGGTGGAATCTAGGAACTCAAGAATTCAACTTGAGAACTACACCTTTATGAGGGTCAGGGAGGCAGCTTGATGGAGTTCTACCTGGTCAAAGCACTATGTTCAGAGAGGAAGCTTCTGAAGAGTGATTGATCTTATTGGTTCTATTAGCTTAATCTTCTATCAATATGTTCTATATTGTAAATCTTAAGAGGGGGTATTAGAATACAAGGCTTAAAAATTAGCGTTATGTTAATGTTAGTTAAGTGTTAACTAATAAACGGTTGTACCCACTTCAACCATTTTGTAACCGTCTTTCAATTAATAAAATGACAGACACACAATGATTAATTTGTGCATTTTGGTTTCTCTTCATTCTTTATTTGTACATTCTAACATTTCTTTATTCTCTCTTTGTATATTCTAACATTGTGGGAGGATGATAAAAAAGCAGAAAGGCTTGAGCCATTCGGGGATACAATCGTGGAAGGCTTCAAGGATGAATATTATCTTGAAGATTGTTACAATATTAAGGATGATAAAAAAGCAGAAAGGCTTGAGCCATTCGGGGATACAATCGTGGAAGGCTTCAAGGATGAATATTATCTTGAAGATTGTTACAATATTATGAATGATTTTTTTAATGAAGATCAAGATTGCACTTTTGAAAGTCTCTTCACCTATCAAGAAGTGGTGGCAAACACACACTTTGTGGGAGAACGATCAGAAAGCAGAAAGGCTTGAGCTAACTGAGGATATAATCTTGGAAGGCTTCAAGGATGAATATTATCATGAAGATGTTTATGAAGATTACTACATTCAGTGGCAACAATTGTGGCAAGGACATGCCCAATCCCTCTAAGCCTACATTGATGCCTTCTATGACTTGTACGCGAAGCTAGTTGATCATTTTAAGAGGAGCATAGAGTTCTCAAGTGTCGCAACAAGGTGTGACCTTTTATTTAGTCCAAACTAAAGCCGACCAAGGTCAAGATACTGGGAGAAGCCTGTAATGTCCACTTTTTCAAACTAGTTCGTTTTGGAAACTTCTAGCCCACTCTAATTTCCGTGGGCAAGAAGAAAGTGAACAAGGGAAGTGTTTGTTATGTTTTTTTGTATTTTTTTATGAGAATTTGTATTCTTCTTGCATCGTTTCTCTAATAAGTTAGGTCGGCTGAGATGAAGTGGTGAAAAACCAAGATAAAGTTAAAAGCAAACATGCTTATGAGGTCGGCTATGTGGGAAGACTCCCTAATTGATTTTGGCGCCACCAAAAGGATATAAAAGGGGTCGGTCGCTTGGACTCATTTTGGGGATCTATCTTGTCATAAAAATTATACTTGCATGGTTTTTGGGCTGATTGCTCACTTCCTTTCCACTAGGGGCGAAAATCCTTTTGTGTGGCATACAAGGAAGACGGAACCCACCCTTGTTCAAATTGAAGAACGAAAACTCTTCAATTGGTGGTTCATAAGGGCTTCAAGGAAAGTGATGTTGCTGGTTTTCAGCTAAGGTTTGATAGAAGGAGAACTAAGGTTTTTCAATCAGTTTTGGACCCTCTCCTAGAGTAGTGACTTGCTTGGAGGAGTTGAGTGCCTTATAGGGCACATCTTGGCAATTAGAGCTGATATTCATCTTTCTCATAATTTTAGAGGCCGATTTCACACTTCCATGATATTTTTGGGGATTGGAATCTCCATTTCCAGCCTTTATTGTGAGCTGTATTTTAGCTGTCATTTATTTAATTTAATAAATTTCCAGTTGGGGTTTGAAGGCTGATTTCTTGGTTGATATTGGTTCTAAAATATTTCTAAGTTTCCCTACATGTTTTGGATGGTGTCAATGATGTATTTTTGAAGAAGAGTTGTTTCCTTGCTGCTGTTATAGAAATCAAACTATTGTTCACGGTTGTCATAATTTTCAGTTGGTTGTTTATAAAATTCAGTTTACTCTCAATTGAGGTTTGTGTTATTTCCTTTGTCTTTTACTTAGAGCCCGGAAAGGGACATTACAAGGTGAATGAGTCAATTAATACAATTATACAAGTGAATAAAATGGTGATAGACACACAAGCGAGAAGGATCACTCAAAGAGAATATAGGATCAGATCAGTCATGCATGGAAATATAGTTCCAGCACATGGCCACTTGACATGGCAGCAATGTACGGTTGACAATGATCAATACTGCATACAGCACACACGACCCACGGGGATAGAATTGATCCGACATACAAGGAATCTTGTCACATTGATTTCAAGCTTCGAAAATAGGTGTATGCATAAGAGAATACTTTAAAATCTACAAACAACGTTAACAAATATTAAACTATCTTAATAATCTCAAACAATACTTACATAAATTTCCTTTCATTCCTCGAAGCAACTCAATAATCATGGGGTTACCCCTTTTACCCTCACAAATGTATTTTGTTCAAGAAGCAATATTGCTCTGATACCAACTGAAATCAATAACACAATTCAAATTTATTCAATATGAGAAGACTACATATATGTACAGCCCTATGAAATCCTACAAATGCAGAGTTTAGGCATATCATCAAATCCCTAGAAAATCTCACCCAAGCCTATTCACGTGAGCTGTTAGAACAACTCACATAATATAATATAATCTAACTAATATAATAATGTACCTACGAAGTACTAATATTCCTAACATAAAAGTTGGGAATTTCCATACCATTTTCTGTACGTACCTAGATGGCCATTTCAAATGTGTTTCTGCACCAAAAAACATCTGGATGTGGGTGATGTGGGTGGGGGGGGGGGGGGGCTAAGGCATTTCCCTGCAACATAGTGCATTTTTATATGGAAAATTAAAAAAGATGAAAAAATCTTTTTTTCCAATTAAAGGCATTTTTTTTCAAATTTTATCCATTGGCAAACGTAAAACGAACATTATCCTCGTCAAACATGAACTTGAACCCGAACCTCGTGAATTAGCATACCATGAAATCTAAGTGGACTTAAATACCCCTCTACACCTTTAGAAAAAAGAGGTTAGTTGGGATTTCAAAAAGTAATGCAACCTTTATTTGTGGATGATATTCAATATTACAATATTATTCGCATTCCCTTTAAGGAGAGGATGTTTACTTGGAATAATACTTTAGCTGGTAGGAACCTGGTTTAAGAAACGGCTGAAATTTTTCTAGGAGGATGATGCCTCAATTGCTTTTCATCAAATAGAGTATAGGAACCAGGCAGGGTCAAGGTGTATGAAGAATTGTCCTTTCTAATATACAAAACACACAGATTTTGTAAACCTAATGAAAAAGTTACAAAAGACATGTCAAACAATACATGGATGTTTAGAGTCTTTATGGCATTGATGCACGTAGAGAAAACATTGTCTCCAATATAAACAATTGCAAGAGGGACCTGGACACATGGTTAGCAGAAACTTAAGGCAAGCTAGAAGTTGAAAATCTTTCAACAACTCTCATAAAAGAAAGAAATTACATAATCATACATGAATGGAAAAAATGTCAAGGGAATCAAAAATTCAGCCTGCAATGAAAAGGGAGTACCTGAAGCATCCCCAGCTACATGAAGGATTAAAAGTAAATGGAAAACAGGAAATTTACCACAAAAAAGCAAACCCTACAACAATAACTGTAATGTCCCCTTTCTAGGGCCGAAACTGAAAAATAGGAAACAACACCAATCCCACTTGAGAGTAATCTGATTTTTATAACAGCAGATCTAAAAAAATTAGAAACCCTAGCAGTAAACTGTATAGGGTCTTCAACTCATCATACAACCATGTCAGAATGGAGAAAACTGAAAATGTTTCTAAATAATTAATACAATCACGGAAACATTTGTTAATCCAATTTACATCAAGAAATGGAGAAAACAAGTGATTATTACCCAGCTGCAATTAATTTTATAACAGCGGCAGAGCAGCCACAACTAAGGGCTAGAAATAGCTTTTAGACAACTCCTAAAATCATAAAAATGTAGATATCGGCCTTATAAAATATGAGGAATTGATTGATGCAAACCAAACATGGAGAAACCCTTCGAATCAATGCAAACCCCACTCCTAAGCAATTCACCCCCATTTAAAAAAGATGAATTATTGACTTAATATGCAAAGAAGTGATTGCTTTCACCTTTAGAAATTAGTACAAGTCCATCCATGCAAGAATCAAACCATACATACATCCATCAAAACACCTCCAAATTGCTCATGATGCAAGTCGCTTAAGGCTAGATAAAAAGATATCAGCTCCAAATACCTTAAGATATTCAATATATACCAAATATCCTTCCTTGAGAGTTTTCGTCCCCAAGGAAAGTTCCACGATCAAGGGTTTTTGTCCTTGAAGGGATCTCAAACAAGGGTTTTCGTCCTTGATGAGAGAGATTTGAAAGGTACAACCTTTACCAAGAAGAAATCATAAAAAATTCAACATGCCATAATAATGGCTAGGCATCCTCTTTTTATAACATAACGGGTGCTACACCATAACTTATGGCCGACCCTATAATATTAATGTCTATTTCTAATTTGAGCATATATGCTCACCAAACAACTAATTAACTAAGTAATTTATTTCATCTATTGGAGCACTAGGCATCCAATAGGAATAAAACATAAAATAGTGCAATATTTCCTAAAACAAATCCAGATATCTTCAAACAACTTTCCTCTAGCTCCAAATCCTTAGTCCCAAAAGGAAAGAATGGGATAAAGTCTTTTGTAGCGACTAGCTTGGACAAAGGGGACATTACAATAATCCCGAACTTACAAGAATACATAGCATTTGTTATAAAAAGTGCAGTCCTTATTAGACACAACAAGGTCAAATGAACTGATGTTATACAAGAAAAGAGTGATCAGATAAACACCCCTGGTTTTCATCAATAATAGAACGGCAATATATAGTGCTATCGAGCATCATACCATATGATGATGTCACCCAAGAACCCAACTAACCCATCCTTAGAAGCCGAATGTTCTAAGCATAGAGAGAAGTGGAAGAACATTAACGGTTTTCTAAATGAGGTCAAAATGTTGGTGATACTGCCTTGGCCACAGAATCTAGACTAAACATAGGGAGAGGCAACGTTCACCCTATGTCGAGGATTGTTTCCAACAATGAGGGGCAGTTTAGGAACATTAAGGGTGTAGGGACATCATCTAAATAGTCTTCTATATCATGTGTTGATCTTGGCAATAATTGTAGGGCGCACATCCCCACTAGTGGAAATGGTCAGAAGAATAATTTTACCAATCTAGTAGGCCTAGGACATGCATGCAACGCGTGACAGCTAAAGGAAAGAACCTCTTTTAATAAATAGAGTCAAACATTTATAGTCATAATAACTAAAGACAACATTTAAATCCCCACAAGATAGTTGAATAGATAATACTCTTGACTTGATTTCATAATAAATCGAGCACCTAAAGATGGTGTATTCGGTTTATGCCTCCACAAGGCTTACTCATAACTCACTTAAGCATACTCTCAATGGCTTTTGTGGGAACCTAAAATCATACGATAGTGTTGCCACAAGTAAGTGGAACTAACAGAAAGACCATAGAACACCTTCAACAATTGTTAAAGGCCAAATCTGGGATGGAAGACTGAGGTTATGAGAGCTAGGCCATCTCGGAAAACTATAGGTAAATCTACTTCCCAAAAACCTAATAAACTTGTCCTTTCACATGTAGACTAAGGACCATCACAAGGAGTAATTTTTCGGAACTGGACAATCAAAAGAAATCTTCATAGACTACTGATCATAATTGGATTGAGAAGCTAGTGGACAACACACTAACTTGTCAAAACTTAGATGTGTTACATGCCTAAGCAATCAGTTACAACAAATGTAACATACATTGCAAAATTGTAACTAAACAAACCATGAATGAATGGAGATAAAAAATATACACAGAGAACAATATGATGATAACTTTTAACATACTCTGGATCAAATTGGTCTTTATAACCCAATAAAATGTGTAGACAATGAACTTTGTTTTGAACCCTTTCTGCAAAAGTGTTATTTTTTAGTTGTCTCCGTTGACGCCAACCTTTCGCAAAAGTTCGACTCTTCCCAGCCAACGTGCCTTCACAATCCTTGGAATCTTCCTGATCAAAGTGCCGAGGAAAACAAGTAATGACTTATAACAAATAATCCTAACACAACCCAAATTGGGACAAACTAGAGAGATAATTTTTTTAACTCCAAATTTATTGAAAGAAAAACTTGGATGGCCAAAGCCTTACTTGTGTACACAATTTATAATCGACATTGAGATTCAAAATAAAATCACCAATCTTATTTGGTTTCCCTGATTTAGGAGTTCATAAACCAAGTTACAATTGCAGATATCAACATTAGTATGTCATATGTCATTGTACAATTGACATGTCAGGAGGAAATAAGCGTCATCTTCTATTCATTTGAGTTACACCAGATTTTTTCCCAAAGGTGCTTTTGGGATTGTTTATCTTTCAATTTCACTATGTAGCTCGTGTGAGTAAGTTCTCATATTAGCAATCATAATTTTTTCTTCTTCTTGAAGTTGGCAATCTTACATGTGCATGGCGAATGCTCGAGTTTGATTAGCCATTGTTAATTTCTTCTTAAAGTTGATAACCTTATAGGTGTACGGAAGATTTTCAAGTTTGGGTTTGATAACATATTTATAACATGATAGTTTTCTTTTATCTTTGATATTTTCATCCTTTTAAAGGTTTTCAAATGCTTTCTTTTCAATTTTTTATTTTAGATCCACATCACAAGAAGGTTTATATCATCGTGGATGCCCCAAAATTTTATTCATTTATCGAAGTCTATTTTTCCAAACTCCTTTCATTGTTGGGCAACAACAAGAATCTATCTTGTTATAGTTTTTCCGTCTTGTCTTTGTATAACATTTACCATTTTAAGGCTTCCCATAAGGAAATTACTTATAGGAAGATTCAATAATAGCAGCCTTGTATATTATGTATATTCTTATGTCTCTTTTCCTTTCTTATGGGTAATGTAATTCATATATCGCATGTGTCTCTAAAATATTGTTAGGCATAATGACATTAGTTGTCACATAACTGTTCATCAATGATTACATGTTCTTTACCTCGTCTATATCATAGAATGTTAGCATATGGTTTGACACGTGATACGGTAGTATGTGATAGAAATGTTCCATGTATTTTATGTGAATTTAGAAAATGTATCAAGGTAAAACCTGAGCAAATCAATGACATATTACTTGCGTTTTGAAAGGAATGCAAAAGAAAACTTTAGCTAAGGATTTTACATACGAGGAAGTACATGATTGAACCTCTAGAGGCTACACATTCCACATTAGGTGACAAGGCCACTACTATTGACTCTACTCAGGCTTTCCTACACCTCTATAACGACTTTGCCAGAGGTCGGCCTTGTTATTCCAAGTATATGGCACTACACTAGCTTCACATTATAAAACTCAAGATGGCTATGAACAATCCCATTCAAAGCATCTAGGATTCCTTTGTACCATTTTTCTACTACTAGGCCTTGCTGAGCTCATTGCAACATCGTTCTTCCACTCAAGGATGAAAACCCTCTTGTGTGGCTTCCTCAGAAGGACAAAAACCCTTCTAAGTGGTTTGGTTGGAGGACGATAAACCCTTACTACGTGTGATTGCTAGCTCGATCCTGTAATGTACCCTTTTCTAAGATTAAGGAAATAATTAATTAATATATTAAGTATGGGCCCATTGCCAATTCTTCCCTAGGTGGAGCGACCTACCTAAAAGGTTATTTTAAATACTGAAGTAGAGGGCATAAAATTGAGATTAGCACTTCATTTTCAGTGGCCTACATGGAGCGCTCCATTTTGTAAGAAAAGTAAAGAAAAGGCTCCACAAAAGCATGATGTTTTGGCAAGGGTTTACTATTGTTCTCATCAGCTTGTCGGATTATATGGCTTCTCTGCTTTGCTAATTGGAGCATTGAGCTCTCATTAATTCTAGCCTGTTGTAGGATTTGATATTCCATCCATCTTTTGATGTATTTGTAATTGATAAATATTGTCGTGGATTGCGTAACTGTTTTGTGGCATTATTCATCAATTTGTATGGTGATTTGAAGAAATTCTTTGACTATCTTGTTGGTTTGGACCTAGGGCATCAAAGAGAATATCTATCAAGGCTTTGCATGCATTTTGGAGCTCTACCTAAAGGGAGCAACCAGGGTTTGGTGTTAGTTGGGTGCCTTCTAGGGAACAGACTTTAGATTTTATTGGATATTCTCATTCGGCATAATTTCTAAGGCCGGAATCTATCTTTCTTTGTGGTTATCGAGGTTTGGGAACCTCTCTCTTCATTATTTTCATGGGCTGGACTTCTGCTGTTTAGAATTAAATTTCCAATTGAGTGTGTGATCTGATTTGATGATAAAAAGTGTCTTAAATTCTTCCTAAAATATCTATCTATATTTTGGTTAAGTTAATTGATGATATTTGAGTGATTTTCCTCTATTTCCGGACTGTTATAAAAATCAGACGGCTGATTTCCAGCTGTTAGAAATATCAGTCTGTTGATCTAAAAATCTGAATTTAATCTATTAGGGTTTGTGTGGTTTCCTACTTTTTCAGTTTCAATCCCAAAAAGGGACATTACTATTTTGCTCACAACCCATGAAAATCAAATGGCTTTCTTTCTTAATGAAAGTGCATGAACAACTCTTAGAAGTTCAACTAGATTGTTCTTAAAGTTGTGAGCCAATGGACTCCTAGAACAATTTCTACTCCCATCATTGGAAGGGCAAACATAGGAGAATCTAACCTATACTCACCCATGGTGATTTTAGTACTATGGCATTTTTTTGTGAACAACTGACTATGCCCCCATCTGCAATCATCACCTAAAATTTTGGAGTTGGATAAACAAAGCAATTCACGTATGTCACCAACTTATTGTGAAGTTATGCATACTCCTTGAGTCAATTAACATTGTCACTTTTTGTTTCTTTAGAAAACCCACCAGTTATAGGGTTTGTGGAATGTTAATTCCCGAAAGTGCATGACACGAAATACTTGGGAGTCTTCTAATTCTTCTTCAATCTCTTCATCGAACTTGCCTCTAGCTTTCTCATCCTCTTCTTTATCATTGGCCCCTTTGATGTAGAATAGTTTCTTCACAACACATTTATGTCCCCAGTTGTACTTGTTATCACAATTGAAATAGAATCGATTTGACCATTTATATTCAATCTGTTGAGGAGTCAATCTGGTAGACTGAGGAAATGATGGTGTTGGAATACTACGCTCTCTACCCATGTTGAATGTCCTCCGTTTGACCTAATCTCCTTCTTTTTCCCTGCTCACAAAGACAATGACCTCGTACACAAAACTCAGATTAAACATACAAATATCATTTTCGATGTTACCCTTGAGCCCCCCAAAAAACAAGTCGTTGAGATATCCTCTATGATGTCGCCTACTCGCAAGGACAAGTTCTAGAATTGTTGAATATAATCTTTGACAAGCCTTATTTTTCGTAGTTTGCTAACTAGTTGAAGTAGTTCTCCATCACATTATTGTGGTAATGCAGTTGTAGCTCATCACTTTACAACATGCTTCTCTTCCCAATTCATTGGACCTTGGGTCTTTAATCAAACAAAAACATCTTAGAGTTGTTTTATATGGGATATGGGGTCTAACTAGAGTCCTAAGGGTTGTAAGAAAGAGATAATCCTAGATTAAGGTTGTAATGCCATTAGGTCGTAAGTATATGCTATAAAGAGAACAATAATGTAATAGACAAATATATGCTACTCTATCCTGGTCTAATAAACAATACATCAAAATGTCCCCTTTTCTAGATTAAACCATACATGAAGGAATATTAGTTTAGGGTTAGGGATTTGTAATGTTCCCTAATCTTTGGGCAACTTAAAGCAAAACGAAGACCCTTAGCCTATTTTATTGTATCTCCCATAGGCTAAATGGGACTGAAGGAAAGGGGAACATACTAATGAATAAAACTTAGTGGGCCAAAAGTATCTTTATGTCGGTCACTTATAAGGCAACTTATGTGTTATCATTAAAAATAAGAACTGACTTTTGAATACTTTAAGTGGGCCGACACTTAGGATTAGAAATTAAAAGAAAGAAAGACAGAAGTTATAAAAGGAGGATGAAGGGGTTCATTTGGCGCATCTATGGATCTATCTATCATCTTGATTTTAGGAAGTTCAAGCACTTGTGCTTCTACTTTCAAGTTATTGACGACAAAAACCCTCAATTTGTGCATTGGTATCACTTGAGGACAAAAACCGTCAGAGTGATCACGATTTGAGGACGAAAATCTCTTCAATATCTTCTTGTTGGCTGCAATCAGAGGTCACATTTGAACATAATTAGGGCATCATCATAGCTGACGGCTTCAAGAAAATATCCGATTTTGAAGAGTTTTGAGTGTGGAACTAACGACACATTTCAGTTTGGATTTGTGATCAGCATTTGCAAGGGCATCAGCAATGGACGAAATTTAGTGTTGGTTTCAGTTTGCATACATCTCTCCTAGTTGGTAGCAACTCTTGTCATAGTGGATGAGTTTGATGGTATGTAGTGCACGGCACTTCATTGTAATCTTTGATGTTTGGTATTTTTCTTAATTTCTATGGCGTGAAAATAAACAAAAATAAATTAAGACTTTAGCTGAAAAATTTGTTTTTCATCATCTATTTATACCAAAGGGTTTTTAGATGCTTTGGACGTTCTGGGTTATTTTGTATTGTGATTATTTGATAAATTTAATTAAGATAGACTTCGGCCAAAAGTTGTTAAAGCTCATTTTTTAGCTTATGGGTACTTGCATAAAAATCAGATTGTATATAATTTCTATATGCTTTGAATGTTGTAAAAGTGGTTTTGGTCGAGAAATTCTTGCAGATTTGTCAGATACGGGACTTGTCATAGCGGTATCAGATTGTAGTATCTTGCATAGTCATGTGAATTTAGTGGAGTTATAAATGTGTAAAGATGTTTTGAGTTGGGTTTGTGCAAATTGCCTTCTTGTAGAGTTTCAAGGCAAGAAAAGAAGATACCATTTGAGCATTACACCTGGTATCAAAGCAAATGTTCTTCCCTATCTGAAGGGTTTTGGATGCAAGTAGGTAACAAAGAATACTATTTTCTATCCAAGGAAAGTATAATCAAGAATACAGATCTATGCCGCTTGAAGGGCCTGACATAGCGAACAATGACTCATTTGGTTAAGTCCAAGTTTGTTGAGGCTTGTCGACAGGCCAATGTGAGGCTTGCCAGTTATCACCATGTATTAGCTAGCCCTAACCTTACATAATCAATTCATCGAAACAAGACATCACAATGGTGACAACAGTTCATCATGAGGGTTCACAATATTTCAGGCAGCCCCATGGTGGAAAGTTTTGAGGGTTTGCTTGATCAAAAGTCCTTTCCAACCTACCTTCCTCCCAAGAGAAGTCATCTATTCTAGAGGTTGAAACTACGATCATTCAGTGGGTAACAATGTTGCGGCCAGCTATGAAAATCTATAAGGCTCTTCCGAATGAGATTCGCGATGTCATTTTGTTTTTGTTGTCCATAAAAATCAGCACAGGGTAGATTTAGGCCCGAGGCTCAGATCTCAAGCACCATTGACTGTGGTCTTTGACATGCCTTGGGGAATGATGATACTCTCACAACAGTTGTTGATGGTTTACTACATGGCTGGTTTTGAGCGGGACAGTTTCATAGCTAGTTGCAAATCCACCATGCTAAGTTGGAGAGGTTGAGGCTCAATGTTAAGAAAAGTTGAAGCCATATATGGAAATTGAATGAACGTGAAGAAGTGTTGCTTGATTAAAGAGACCAAAGGAATTCAGATTATTCAATTGTAGCGGAATCCCCAAAGAAGAAGGAACAAATTTTGTTGGTGAAGCATGAAAAAGAAGAACAATCAAAGTTGCAAGCTAAGCTGATGTAATGTCCCTTTTTGGCCTAATAGGGGAATCCACCATGAAAGTTGAAGAGGTTTAGTCCTCCAAATCACCACAAGATCATGGATTTGAATGATACCTTCAATGCACACACAACAAGAGAAAAAATAAATTCAGATTTTCAAGTGCAGAGGATAGTAATGAAGACCCAACCAAAGGTGTGATGAATGGCTGCAGAAGAGCCTAGGGCAGCTAAGTTGATAGCTACGCTCATGAGAAAAACAACATCCACTTTTCACTATGTAAATCAATGTAGAATGCCACAAAATAATCCCTTGATCTTGAGCCACGAGTGAATATTTATGGAGCATCAGCCAAATACAGAAGGAATTAGTTGAAGAAGGTGAGTTCTAGGTGTTTTCATTGATGTAAAAGCCCATTAATGACAAAGAGGATGATGGAGTAGAGTCATAAGATGCTCAATAGGATGATGACATGGAGATTCAGGTGGTTTCATGATGGCATGAGGTGATTCAGTGAGATTGGCTTGGTCTAGCAAGCCTAGTCAGGTGACCTAGCTAGCCTAGGTGATGGAGCATGATGGTTTGAGTTTATTGGTGGCTTGAGGAGCATGGTAGCAACATGGAGAGCATGTTTGGGAGTGTTTAGGCACTCACATGAGTTTCAGGGTGCAAGTACAGGTTGAAGACCAAGTTGCAGGTGCTCATCTAGACCTGGTCTAGGTGCTTGGAGGCATGAGGATGAGTTGTAGAGCCATGTGAGCTCATGGATGCATGTAGGTAGTGTTCATGATGTATTAAGGTTGTTAGGACCTTTTGGAGAGGTTTCATGATGAGTTATAGTGTTGGTTCAGTTGACCCTAGCCTAAACCATGCAAAACCCCAAGGGCTAGTCATGCAAATGAGATGGGATGAGAATATGGAGACCTATTTGAGCTATGATGATGATTGGAGATGGTGCACAAGGGTTTCCTAGAGGTGTGAGAAAAATTTGGAGTCATTCTGAAAAATATTTTGCAAGTTATGATTGTTTTATGTGAAACAGGGTCCAAGAAGGTGATTTCTAGCTCGAATTGCACCTTCTGATGCTCACCATGAATTGTGTGCTTTGCATGGGACCTTGTGGATTTCAGGGATGATTTTTCATTGAGTTAAGAAGGTTTCACAAAAATAATGAGGTCATTTCATCGTCACATTTTTATGAACGAATGTTAAGAAGGTAAACAACTTTTTGTGAGCTTGAAACCCTAGCTCAAAAGCGGTAGGAGAGATTTGCTTCATAAGTGCCCAAAATTGATTGATTGTGATATTATGATGATTTTATGATGTATAGACTCCTCCATATTTCCATAAAGGTATGATAGATCATGTGGTGATGAGTGGACCCCACTCAAACAGGCAAGTTTTTGAAGAAGTTCAGTTTGGGACAAGGTTGTCCAAAGGAGTTGCAAAATAAATTGACATTTTTTTAGTATGGGAGTTGTACTTGATGTCCATGATGGTTTCAGATCATGGTTGTGCTTCTAAATGGAAAAGTGTGCCCTATTTATGAAGACTGGTCATAAGGCAGTTTTGGGGTAGTTTTAAGCAGTTTTCAGAGATGGACTTGGTTGAAGGCCTTCCACTTGGAGTTGGAAGGAAATGTAATATGTTATGGAAAGAGGATTCAGAGGGATTTCCAATGGTATATGGTTTGTCTCATGATGATGATATTTGATGGGTCATCCAGCTTGATTTGTGAAGAAGAAGGTTTCTTGTTTCTCAGGACAAAATTGCTTTTGCTAAAAGATTGAGGTAGATGAGGCATGAGATGGATTAGTTGATGCTTTATATCAGTTGGAGAGTGAAGAGGGATGAATTTTGTTCCTATTGAAGGAATTTGGAGGTCTTGAAAGTGGCAGAAAGGGTGCAAACCAGTTGAGTTTGTAAAACTACTTTCTGGGCAGCTTGATTTGGTGAAGAGGAAAGTTGGTGTGGTTTGCACATATGGATGTTTCATGAGCTCTAGCATGCATGGATGTGATATATAGGTCCTGAGGATTCCAATGAGTGGTTACATGCCATAGTTGAGGTGTTTTGGTGTGTGTGCTTGAGGTCCAAAGGTGAAGACAGGGTCCTAGAAACAACCGTTTGGTGAAGGATATGAGCCTTCTTGGTTGTGTTATGAATAATTTGATTGGTGCAAGCTAATTAAAACCATGGATGGTTTTTTTATGTCATATTTGACATGTGTGATGAATTTTGGATCTTCAATAATCATGGATATGGTGATTTTGGTTTTAGCTCATCCATGTGATGGGGTTTTGAGCTTTTTTTGTGCTAGTTTGGTGCATTTGGGCATGGCTGACCTACATGGGTCCATTATGAATGTTTTATGAATTTTTTGGGATTTTTTTAAGTTTTATTGGTTAAAACTAAATGATGAAGGACCAACTTTATTGTTTTTGAATTGAGAAGGGTATAAAAGTGATGTTTTGAGTTCAAATTTGAACTAGTTGAAGTGAGAGGGAAAAAGTGTGACCCATGTGTGAGTGTTGTAACAGGTATGAAGGAATTTTTTTAGAGCTTGAGAAGTGTGTGTGATAGGTTGAAGAATGTTTGAGAGTTGTGTGCAAGGGTTTGAAGCAAAACAAGTGAATGAAAGAGAGTTAGAGCGAGCTAGAAGGAGGGTTTGAACAAGGGTTTGAAGGTGTGTGAGCTGAATAGGTGATCTCCATCAGTTGTTGCAGAAACAAGACATCATATATATCTTCATTAAAAATGGTTGTATGAGTGGGTCATTTCATCATCTTAGGGGGTTGTATATCTCCTTGTGGAGTTTACTAAACTAGGGGTTGGTGCTCCTTGTGGGGTTGGTGCTCTCACTAAACTAATTGGTGCTCTTGTGAAGTTGGTGTAATACTAAATAAGTTTTGTTTGAATAATATAATCAAAAGTTTCAGTGGGTTTTCTTCCCCTTGAGGGTTTCCCACTTATATCTTGTGTTATGGTGTTCTCTCTCATGGTTGTGGTTATTTGAATGTATGTTGTATGATGTGTATGCACACATTAATGGTTTATGGCACAATCAAGGATTTTTGGTTTCTCACATAAAGATGAACGCATGCGCATGTCTGCAAAACAGAAGAAAAATTTTTCACAAGAAAGATGCATATTCCACCCACAGTCATTGATGAGATTTTTGCAGTTGTTACAAGATGGTTTCCAGCCACCATAAGTCAAAAGATTGAGTAAGAAAGTACAATGCTACAGCCAAGGGTATGATACTTTTTCTAATTTCATGTGTTGGAATGATAGTACTTTCCTTGTAGCTATAGAGGTATATTGGCAAGTTTGATGAAGTTTTCTTGGTCTAACGTGATGTATGAAAGGGGTCGCTTGATGAAATCAGTGAGTGCAAATATTCCAACACCCTTATGGCTGTCTGGTAGGGAATTAAGAGCAAGGGTGGATGATCTACTATCTCCCAAGGAAAAGGAGAGCATAAAGAGGACCAGCCATGCCCCAAACTTTCATCTTGAAGGCTAAAATCATCACTACTTCCAACTGCTACATTGCATCATTTTCAACCATACAAGTGGGTTTACAGGATGCCTTTGAGTCAATGGAAAGGAGTTCTTTTCAGTTTATGATATGCTAATATGATATTTTCAATCCTTGACATGGCAATGTTCACAGCCACTACATTGCCCGATATTGTTGATTTTTGCAAAGAAGTTTCAATTAGCTATTATTTGTACTTTTTTCATTTTGAATTGGCCATAAAAATAACATTTGTGTATAGGACTGCTGTCATCAGCTAAGGACAGCTGCGATCTTGCACAAAATAAGGAAATTTAGTTGATTTCCAAGAGGTTGGAAAAAGTGTTTAGCTGAAGTTTTGAGATCTTCATGGCAGCCACTTGGGTACGTAGTTGGATGAAACTCCCAGTGATTTGTGGCTGTTGCAATATTTCCATCCTATCTACCATCTGAATTTTAATTCAATGTCTTGGAGAAACAAAGCTCACCAAATCATGGGAGGAGCCATTGGAGACCCAAGGGTCTGGTATCCCAAAACCTTCTTTGCATAGGAGGAGCCAAGTAGGACAACAACAACACAATGATTTATCGGCATATGACATTCTTCAGTCTTGCAGGAGTTTATGCAAATGTTTCCAAATATGCTACAATTTTTTTGAGATGATCGAACTTGAGGTAGAATGAATGCATTCATAATCCATTTGGATATATCATACTATGTTTTTTGGCAGGAGCTATCTCCATTTGTCATGTAATGGGATCCAGACTGAATATGAGCACTACAACATGACTCATCAATTAATGGCATAGTGATACTTGCGCATATGAGTGGGCATTTGCTTGAGGGCAAGCAAATTTGGGAAGGACAGACTGCAATGTCCCATTTTCTAGCATTAAAATAATTAATAATATTATTTAAGTTGGGTTTGTCATTTCTAATATTTGCGCAACTTAAATAATATTATTATTAAAATAAAAAAATAGGAAAGTGAATCAAAGGTAAAAGCACTTAGTAAAGTTGTAACTATTTCTAGAAAAGTGTGACTTGCACTAAGGAGGCAAAAGAGCATAGAAAAAGGCAAAAGGTTCATGGGCCAAAAGTTATTCCTTCTAAGAAAATGCGACTTGCATTAGGAAGGCAATTTGGAAGGAAAAAAAAGGCATTTAATATGAGAAAAATATTAAATGAGAGCAAGAGAAAATATTAAATGAGAACAAAGGAAAATATTAAATAAAGTGGAAAACAGTAAATGAAGCAAGTGGGTGAAAACATTTAATGGAGGAGAAAGGTGATTGGTTTCATGTGTGGCCACTTTGGATCACTTTCTTAAAAGGAAAAATCGACTTGTATTGGAGACATTCTATAATCATTCTACAATTTCTAATTTGCGTCTTAAGCTTGTACCTTTTGCATAAAAAATTCTAAGGACGAAAACCCTTAGTATTTTCCCTCTTGTAGACGAAAACCCCAAGAGTAAGTGAGGAATTTCTATTCAGGAAATTCTATTGAGCTTACACAGATTTTTAGTCATTTCCAACCATTATACGAAGGAGTTTTTGGCAGATTTATGTAGCAATGATTTAAAGAAATATTGCGGCAGTGTTTATGTTATTTATCTCTTGTGGAGCGACCCATTTTGTAGCTGATTTGTGTTGAAGGCATGACATTCCAAGTCTGATTTCTAATGTCATCTTTTGATCTGATTTTTGTGACTCAAGATAAATTGTTTTCAAAATTTTTGGAGAGTATTAAGAGGTATTTTCTGTCAGATTTGTATGTAGATTTCTAAACTGTTTTGCAGTCATTATTTGCCTCTAAAAATCAGATTTAATGCATATTTGGGCTACTAAAAATATAGCGATCAGTTTATGATAGGAATAAAATTATTTGATTGCTATTTGTGTGGGTTTTCTACTCAAACCCTAGTCGCCATTCTAGGAATATATTGCAGCAGTCAAACCTGAGTTTGCATGGTCTATTTTGTCATTTTTGGGTCTGAATTGGTTCACAAAAATCTGCATATTGTTTTTGGAGAGTGAAGATTATCAACTGATACTTGTTGGTATGAGTTTGTGGCAAAACCATAGTCGCTTGTTCCAGATTTAATTCAGATCTACATAATATTTAATGACAATTTGTCTATAGTTGCATTTTTAGTTGGGATTTGCCTAAAATCCAACTAGGGGGGCAAAAATATGTCCATTGGGGACATTACATAGGACACCCTTTAAGGCTTTATATAGGTATAATTTGAGGGTTAAAGATCTCACTGATAAAGGAAGCATTGCAGGAGAGGTAGAACGCTGCAAATTTCGAGGGATAACCTAGCAATGAGCACCGACAGGATGAAACAACAGCCATATCTACACAGACCATGTTGAAGCACGAAGGGAAGCAAAATTTGTGGCCAAAATATTATTGGCCATAAAGGGTGGGTACCAAGGTTGAGGATCTCAAATGTGCATTGGACATACCGAATAAGGGAAACTACACAATGATTTCCATGTGTCATGTTTGAAGAAAACAATAGTACTGCATATTGTGCCATTGATAGAACTGTTTATCACAAATGAAGAAGGCAACCTTGTGTTGGGACTCCAACGCATTGTCCGTGGGGAGGTTTAGAAAATTGTAAAACTTGGTTGTGCAAATTTTCAAGGTTAAGTGGAAGGGTCTACCACTAGAGGATGCAACACTGGAGACAAATAAGTTTCTAGGCAAGTATCCAAGTCTGGCACATAATTGAAAAGTGTAGACCAAAATGTAAGGGGATGTTGAGGAATTTTTAATAAGGGCAAAAGGGCCCCATTCCTCATTCAAGGGTTTTGTATAATAGTATTATAGTGTGTGGTGGTCTAGATCTTTCTATTAGGATGTAGATGTATTGGGATCTATCCTCCCCACATCCTTCACAATGTATTAAAATCCATGGTGCAAAATTTTGCACTAGGAAGTTCCTGGGGAGGTTACCCATCCTAATACTGCTCTTCAGGTTGAGTGTGCATAACTAGCTTTGGGAAAAAACTCTTTAAGGCAGAGGGGAAGGGGAGAGATGTTGAGTACCTAGGCACAACATATTATTAGATTAATGTTATAGGATGTTTGTCCCTAGATTGTATTTAGTCTTATTCATTATTATTGTTATGTTATCTGTTGGGGACCTAGAAAAGTAAAATGAAAAATTAAAAAAAGTAGGAGTTCATGTACTTATAATATAAAAGGTGGAAATAAATGCTAAAGAATACGTATCTTTTACCACGGGGTTCAGCTTACGTCACGAATACGTCTGAACAAATAACCGCCATAGTGTAGGAACTCGTGTTACATACAGGATTTGTAGGTCAGCAGACCACTCTCAAGGGACGTTATGCTTAAATACCCATCCTAGAGGATCAAGACGGTATACTTTGATTTGGAAGAAGAAATCCAAGATGAAAATCTCTCTCATGGCACCAAGTCATCCAAAGAAATGTAGACCTTACCTTTTGCTCAAATGACACCACTGTATAAACGCTCTAGGATCACAAGCAACAATGTAAAGAAGAGCAAGAAATTTGTCTATGCTCAGTGAGGTAGAATCAAGGTGGGTGTCAAATGAGTTATGGACCACACATTTTGACGAGGCCAAACCAAATACTATTGAAAAGGAGCTGGAGTTGTTCTTGTTTCACAAACTGAAGTGAAAAACATTTCCTCTGTTCTTTTGCGAACAACACCACTATCTACATGCTCTAAGATTTTCATGAACAACAATCTAAATAAGACCAAGAACCCCCTATGTTCAATGAGGTAGAATCAGGTGGGTGTCACATGAGCTACGGATCACGCATTTAGACGAGGCCAAACCAAATACAGGCTCATAGTGCTGGACTTAAGTCCTTGGCTATTTTGGCACAGAATTCACATGCACAAACAACATAGCAAGACTATAAGATCTTTATCTTGGGTCGCAAGTGGCCTGCGACAAAGGTATGATACATAGCTGGAAAATTTAATTTAGGCATTATTCTGAACTCATCGTCAATCAGTATAACAAGAGATACTAAACCAAACAGTGCACCAGAATCGGGTCAATATTGAAGATGCACTTGGGACTATCTTTTGAAGCCTTCTATATAACCTTCTAGCTCCAAGTGAGAGATTCAGCTACCTGAAACTTCTAGGTTTGTCTTAGTACATCCACAATGAAGAAACACCATTCAACATCAGTTGGTGGTCCTCAACAAATTCAACATTAGCCAAGTGTGTTGAGGATGACGACAAATTGCCATATTTTGGCATAGTGAAGATGTCATGGAACAGAAGACAATTTTGACATGGTCTAGCTTAAAACTCAATCAAGAGTTGGACCAAGGGGTCTTAGTCACTTTGAAGCAGATGTTTGGCCTTTTTCCATGATGAAGTTGGGTGGCCCCCACCTAGGGTCAACTTGCCAAGAAACTGAAAATGATCAACTTGGTTTTGAGAAGGACCCCTGATATGTACATTTGGGCAAAACCTACTTCACAATAAGAGATGCCAAAACAGTTAAGCGAGTTATTTCGAGAACAAAGGGACATGTTTGCCTAGAACTGTTATGAACAAACAAGTTCTTCATAGCTTGGCGAACAGGATTTTAAATATAAGACAGCCTTCACCGCAAAACACCTACTTCACAAAAGAGAATAAAAAATTAAGCAAGTTATTTCAAGAACTGAAAAATTGACATCTGTTTTCCTAGAATCAATTATGTAACAACCAAGTCTTCATAAATCCGAACTTTGGGCAAGGATATAAGACAGCCTTCATTTTCGCACCAAACCATGTGTTACCTATACCTATCAACAAATTCCCTTCAAAGTAATGAATGCATGTACCACCTTCCAGTGAGCCATGAGACATTGCCTCTGCAATGTTTTAAAAATCGGAACCGGACTCGGAACCGGTCGAGGGTTGGACCGGACCGGAACCAGGAACTGGACCGGTTCAAACTCTATGAACCGGTTTACTAAAAAACACATAAAAATTACATTTTTAAAGAAAACAATATATTTGAAAGATTAGAAACCATGATTCCAACAATTACACACAAAATATGCAAAGTTTGCTCATGTATATAGTACCATAGTTGGAATACTCGCACTCGGCAAATACTCGACAGACCCCAAAAAAAAAAAACTCGGCAAAAACTCGGCAATATTCGGCCAATACTCGGGAAAACTCGGCAACTTAAAAAATACTCAAATTTCTTTAAAAAAACATAAATTTGCAGCCAAAACCGTGTATTTGCAGCGTTTTCTTTCATTGCTATTAATGCTTTCTTTTTGTTGGGACCTTTACGATAGCCTTCAGTCTTGTGTCTGAGGATGCGCAAATTGGAGTGTAAACACAAAAAAAACTCTTAAAATAGCAAAAAAAAACCTACGCATCTGTTGATATGTGAAGTCAACATTTGAATAAGCAGGTTGCGACCAAGCTGGTAGGTGGGACGATTAGTCCGAGCACGGGAGAATACTCGCCGAGTTTTGGAAAGCTATCCAGTATTTTTAATTACTAATCTGTCTACAAGCAATCAAAGCTCATGATTCTTTCAGAAGATTGCAAGAAGTTGCTTGGTCCAAAAAGGTGCAAAAATAGATTTTATGAAAATAAGAAAAATATTGCCATCAATGCGTAGAGCTCGAGAAAATATGCACTTTTAGAGAAAACGACACCTGAAACGGAGCCACAAGAATGAAAGTTATGGCACATGCAAGTTTTTGTTGCTACATCTTCCCGGACCCTTTCCAAAAATGGCAAATTTTATTCTATCCAAAAATCCAAAAAAGGAAAGAAATGCCAAAAAAGGAAAAAAATGCTGATTCGCCCGGTTCAAGAGGAACCGGACCGGTTCAACCGGTTTGGTACCAAACCGGCCAGTTCCTTACAAAACCGGCCAGTTCAGTACCAAACCGGTCGAACAGTCCGGTTTTTTAACCGGTTCATGTCTAAATATGTTGAACCGATCAAACCAGCCAGTTCCGGTTCTGGTTCAGCCAGTTTTTAAAACACTGCCTACACCCATATCAGAAAAGGGTTTCTTATGATAGCAAGAACTTTATTGGCAACAATCTCCGACTCTCATATTTGTACCAACATTTGAGGACTACAGGGAAATTGTGTGGATGATTATGAGGTCAGAAAGAGACCTTTGGCAGATTAAGTCTAAAACAAATTCGTGATTTCAATATGCAGTGCCAAAAGTAATGAAAGCGGATGACTCAGATCTCCGGTTTCTCTGGTTTTTTGAATAATTCAATTCAATGCACTCCTCTTCCTACCATTGACTAGTCACAAAAGGAAAAGGATAATCCAGATGATCTCAACCTCTCTTGTTCTTGTAAGAACAAGAAGTGGTTCAACAAGAAATTGAAATAATTTAATTGAAATTGAAATTGAAATAATGCAAATTACACTTTTTCATGAAGGCCACTCTTCACCCGACTCCTCCTTCTAGCTTGACTTTGGGACAAAGGTCTATGCTAAAAAAGATAAAACTAACGAGAAGGGTTGGAGCAACTCACTCACCTAGCAAAAGGGATGGTGGATAAAGATGAAGCATAGGAAGGAGGGGAAGTAGCTTCTGAACAAACAAAGCAAGGTGAGGAAGAGACCAGCCATTAATTAAACAGGATGAAGAGGAAGAAAGTGAAGCAAAGTTCATTATGAAGAGGTAGAGATAGTTGAAGTAGCAGCTCCTGACTCTAAAAGGCTAGCATCTCTAGGCCTAAACTGGATGTGAGACGACCTCCTTCTCTTAGTAACTTCTACAGTAAGCAGTCCCTAGTAGCTCACAATTCCTACTTCTCAACTTGCACATGTATTCCTGGAACTGGCAAAACCATCATCAGGAGACTTTTCACCAAGGTTCATACCCATGGTGAACAGCAGGAAAAGAAATCTCAATGCCAGAGAAATCCCTAAAGTTTGATGCAGTAGCTACTCTTCTTGGTACTTCAAGAGCTCCCAAAGAAATCCAAGATTGTTTCTCGTCTTATCTTTGATTCTTCAGAACAACAATTCTTAGAAATTGCTAAACCAAAGGAAGACAAGAGTGAAAAAGATATTTCTAGTATCAGATTTTGAGTTGACCAAAATACCTTGGGCGAATCAACCCCATAGGTTAAGTGCACAACCTTAGGGAAACTGTCTCTAGGGTTATTGAAGGGGTTGAGAAAGGGAAACAAACCCAGCAGCAGTTGGAGGAACAAGTACAGGTATTGGCTAATTTCATTAAATCCTTTTTATCAATCTAACAGTATTCCATTGGATCCAACTCCTCTATCTGCACTCCCACCAACTCGCAACTTGGCATAGATCTGAAGGCAATAGCAGAAATTCATAAACATGCCACTCTTGGCAAAGCATCTAAGGCTTGGGTGGAGACAATTCTAGTCACGGGATTGGAATTCATTGATGAAGCCTGCAAGACTTATAACAACATTGTTTCTACTCAGGAGCAAATCAATTAAGGGATTGATAACATTGATAAAGAAATAAAAGTTTGGGTAGATGTCATTCGGATCTTCGCTCATGGCCCTTACAGACAAGAAAATTCTTCTTTCTGAGAAGATTTTTGATCACTCTAAAAATAATCTTTCCAGAACTTGGTCTTTTAGCATTGAGTGGAGAATGAAGGTCCATCGAAGAACTAGCCTCAACTGAGTTGTAGAATGTGGGGTCAGAAAGGAGAATCTTTGAAGGCTGAGATTTTTAAAAAGACTTGGGGCTCTTCGTTGTCAACTTTTTAAGGAAAGTTCATCTAAAAGGAACTTTGTTGATCATATTAAAAAATTGTTGCACTTTAACATGCTAATCAAGGAGAATTTGTTTAAGACAGAGTTTGTTAACAAAGAAAAGATGGAAGAATTGTCAAAACTCAATAATGTCATTGTAGAAGTTGAAAAAGGAGGAAATCACACAAACCCCTTGGGAGCATGGATGATTAATATTCTGATTGTAGACCAAGGGAACAGAAATTTTATGACAGCTGGAAATCAGCAGTCTGCATTTCTTATAACAAGTTGAAAAATGAAGGAAACCTCAAATATCACTTCATTCTTCCTCGATAGGCAATCTTAAAGTAGTTGTTCTATTTTTTACCAACAAATTTATTACTGTAAAAAGGAAATATTAATATAAAGTCCTTTGAATGTAACTCATGAAAATTTGAAATGAAGTGTTTTATCACCCCAATTAAAGCAAAAGTTAAGGTTACTTCTTTTCCAACTTTAGCCTATATAATCAGTATAAAGGGGTCATGTTGATTGTTAGGATGGCAAGAAATGATTCTGAATACAAAAGAACCCTTCTCTCTCTCCTCCTTACTCTATCTATTTCTCTTTCTAGGTTCTATCATTTTAACCTATTTGCATTATCTAGATGTCTGAAACTTTGTGTTCTTATGCATGGACAATCAGGAGTTTGTGATTCATTTTAAATCTAAAATTATAAAATCCATTATGCAAACATGTATATCTTCAATTTCTTTTGGCATGTATATAGAATAAGATTTGCATCTTCTTGTTGGGGATGTTGCCCATCTTCCGCTCCCCCCCACACTGTCATCTCTCTCTTCTTCATTTCTGGCCTCTCAACCTCTGTTGTTTCCTTCTCCTCCTCTCCTTCTCTCATTGTATTTCGGGTGACCCGTTTGTGTCCTCTTGCTAGGTTTGTTTTGCTTTGTACTCTTAAATTGACCTACTTTTGTGGTCATGTGTTGGACATTAATAACATTATCTTCTTATCTTCTAATATCCAAATATGCAAGAGGTCTTCAAGTTGTCTTCACTTCACCCAAAAATGGAGGATTTTTGTCCTCCAACCAGTCATAAGGAAGGTTTTCGTCTTCCTTGGAAAAGCCACACAATTGGATTTTCGCTCAAAAGTGGAATGACAATGAGCAATCAGCCCAAAGATCAAGTGTAGAGTAAATGCGCCAAGATTGATGATGAAAATGAAGTCTTTAATCTCCTTTTATATCCCTCCTTGGAGACAAAATTCAAAATAGAAGGACTATCCTCATAAAGCTTCTTTGGTGATTTTCAATTTCTTTTTAAAAATCTTTCAGTCCAGCCGACCTGCCTAATAGAGAAAACACTAGAGAAAACATTAAAAATTAGCAAAAGAAAAATGAAATGGGAATCCAATTCCTTCCCTAGCTCATTCAACTTCATTACCACGAAAAGGGAATGGCAAGAAGTCCATAATTAGGCTAAGAAGTCCATAATTAGGCTCTTAAGTTGAAAGGGGGACATTACAGTGGTGGTATGTAGGCCCCTTGATGATCACCATTTGATGAGAGCTCACCCTTTGAGGTGAACTTTGCGCACAACCTTGTCAACTCAAAACATCTTTTCCTTGTGAACAAAAAACCACAAATAATTCTTGGAAGTTCATTTCAATTGTTCCGGAGGTTTTGAGCCATTGGACTCCCAAAACAATATTTGCTCCACCCATTGGAATAGCAAACATAGGGGAATCTAGCTTGTAGTCTCCCATGTCAATTTTGATACTATGGTCTTTCCCTGAACACCTAATTGTACCTCCATCTGCAACCATAACCTGAAATTTTGGGGCTAGGATAAATAAAACAATTCAAACGTGCATTGCCAGCTTATTATTGATAAAATTATTTATGCTCCCTGAGTCAATCGAATATTGTTACATTGATGTTCCTTTAAAAGACCCCTTGCCTTGAGGGTCTGTGGGGAGATAATACCAAACATTGCATGGCAAGAAATAGTAGATTGGGAATCTCCAAACCCTAGTTCATCCATAACTTCTACTTCTTTTTCTTCAACTTTGACTTCGTCATCAATGGCCTATGTAGATCAACTTTTCATCACATCTATGTCCTTTGTTGTAATTGCGATCAGCAATTGAAACATAAGTTTTTTTCTCATTTCTCTTCAATTTGTTGAAGAGTCAATCTGGTAGGTTGTGGGAATGATGGTACTAGACATGCTATGATTTCTAAATGTGTTCCTTTCATTGGAGAAGGAATTTCTTCCTCTGCCACTGCATGCCATGATATTAAAATCAAAAACGTTGGGTGGATCAATCATTTGTACATCATGTTGGATGTGGTTCTTAAGACCGCCAAGAAATAGGTCATTTAGATTCACTTCCATAATATTCTCCACGACCAAGGATATGTTTTGGAATTGATGGACATAATCCTTGACTGATTTTGTTTTCCGTAACTTTGCTTATTGGTTGAAGTAATTCTCAATAGCCACATATAGACCACTATAGTGCAAAACATTGCAACTCAGTCGGTAAAAACATGACTAAATGTGACAAATAGGAGCCATTCTTCTTCCTTTAAGCACATAAAATCATCGATACCAGAGTCCCCTGAATTGATCAGATTCGAGTTATACTTAAGGATACCATGTTTGTCACCTTATATGTGTTTGGTAATGTTTTGGATTTGACATATAGATCAAAGAAATTCTCTATTTGGTTAATCCAATTGAGTAGATCCTTATCCATCAAACTTACGACAATTATTTAACCTTTTAGCATATAACTAATGCTACTAGAAAAATTTGTGAGGTTCAAGATAAAAGGATTTCATGGTCAGCTTTTTTCGAAATGGAATTTGACATAGATCAAAAACATTCTCCATTTGGTTAATCTAATTAAGTTGATCCTCTTCATCAGAATTACATTGTTCCACTTTCAGCATCATGTTTTGGGGCTACAAAGTATTTGGATTTGGATTGAGTGAGATAGAAGATCCACCATGGCAAGTTTAACTATTTTTTTGACCTATAGATTTTTTTTGGTTGGTCTAAGTCAGATTGAGTTGTGGCTGAGTTAGAAGGTGATGATGAACCTTTAGATTTGGGTTGAGCTTCTACATGATATCATCTAATTTTTTATTGATCTTTATTATATCTCCTTTACTAGCCATCTTAGACTATAAGATTTGCAGATCATATGTGAGTTGGCTTAATTTATGATCCACCAAAGTAAACTGTGAAATTAAGGATACCATAGTTAACACTTCTGGCACTCAAACACCTCAACTAAATTACCTCATCCAACTATGTCTGGGTTTTTACATAGTGTGAGACCGGATTCTATTTAATTTTTGTGGAAGATCCCTCGCTATGATGCCCCAGAATTAGTAGGATTCAGGGATAAAGGTCAGAAATTTAGGGTTTTAGGATATTTGAGAGGATGTTAGTAAAAAATATGAAAAAACTAAAAGAACAAAATCAAAATAATTTTTTATACTCTTTCTAAAAAGGTAAAGAACTTGGAAAAATTCCACAATTTGTAGCCTATAGAGCTAATTTATGAACAATCCTAAAATTAAGATAACATTTGCAAAATAGAGCAAAAAGTTGTGAATTTTTCAGAGAACCTTACTTGAAATGTGTTGCAACCTTGGTAAAAAAATTGCTCATAAATTTGCACCCGTGCGCAAGATATAGCCGAAACAAAAAATTAGGATTTTTTCCCTAATTTTGGCCGAGATCGAAGCTCTGATACCACTTGTAATGAAATTACTTAGATAGATATTTATATATCAGCAGCAATATATCACCAAAGAACACCAAAATATAGAGAAATGATCACAATATACAAGT